>CM060448.1:136565050-136972550 GCA_030545235.1 Helianthus tuberosus | reverse complement strand
AGAAGTGGTTATAAGCATAAGGACATAGGTTTGATATGAGTTTGACTCAAGTTTGAACAAGTCAAGTAAAGTTTCATTGAAAACAGAAATTAACAGTGAACTTTGGAGCCTTTTTGCCGGAGTTTCAGGGACTTATTTACTGTGAAAAACCCATGCAATCGAAGGTAAGGTCAATCCAAGCACATAGAAAAAAATGAGCTAAAACGGACAAGAAAGGAGTGAGTTATGCTCACTTTAGTGAAGAATGATGCTTCCGTCCGAACTTGTGTTTGCAGCTACGATTTTGGTGATTTGAGAGAGTTGTGAGGATGTTTGTAAAGTGAAAATGGTTTGCGAAAGCTTGGGTTTGTATAGGGAAGGATTAGGGTGGGTGTTAGTTGTGTATTTAATGTAATTAGTTGATTAACATTAAAAAAACAAAAATCAACACCACCTCCCAAGGTAGCAGACGACTAGGCTATTAACAACCATTACAATCTCTTTTTTTTGTGTTATATTAGTTTAAGTTATTGTTTCTATTATAATAGGTTAAACTTAAACTAACTATTGAAATATTATGAGTCTTATGTATTAAACAATCACAAGAAACAAAGAAATTTCAGCCTTTAAAACTTGCGACCGGTTAGCTAATTTGCAGCCATAACTACCTATTTTTGTATGATGTATTATTAAACTAAGTATAGAAAATGCTTATTTTATGTTAACAAAATATGTGACCAACTTTATTAATTTAACATGTGGTCATGGCAATTAGAAAAAGAAGTTATGTGATGTTGTTTGCTGTTCGATCATGGACAGTCCCTATTTTTTTTTTTTTTTTTTTTTTTTTTGACATAACAATATAAGTCATAATAACATCAACTTTCGTTGATGTATGTTTACTATATTATTATTATTATTATTATTATTATTATTATTATTAGAATTCAACCACGTATTTTGTAGTTAACAAGCATGTATATGTTATGAGTACCACTATGTCGAGTATCGGTTGCGCGTATGCATTTGAGATTGGTAATGTATAATCCAAGTATTGCAACACGTATAAACATGTATAAAAATAGAATTTCATTACGATCGAAGTCTCAAATTTACAATGGCTTGAAATGAAATACGATTACAAAAGGAAACAAGTTTCCAAAAATAGAATTATAAGACGAACTTTCTAATTAAGGAACGTACGAAGAAGCAGGGCGTTACAACTAGCGATCCCAACTTCATGTTCCTGAGTTGCAGAGAACAATCCGAACTGAGGCAATCTTTCCGGATTCGCTCCGCCTTACAGCCTTGCTTCCCATTGTAATTGCCATTGTAGCAAGTGTGTGGCCCAGCCCATAAAGGCCATGCGGACTTGACGTCATCCCCACCTTCCTCAAGTATATCACTGGAAGTCCTTTGTGAGTGCGGCATGCACCTTTTTGTTTGTTTTGGAGCCGTTATGGCGGGGCGTACTAAACCCACTACGTTCCACACCACCGGGCGGCTCGCCTGAATGCCCAGTCTTTCTCTGCCGTCAACCCGACGTCGTCGTCACCTTTAAGATAAGGCCAAAAACTTGACTTTACTAACCAAGCGAGAAAAACCCTTTCTATCTTCTTAGTCAAGCGCGCTAGTTGCAATCAAACTAAAGCGCACGCTAGAAAAGAAAGGGCTTAGGATTCGAAAGGCGCCGACTACCTTTTTACTGATAGCACAGCTACGTGCTGGCACTCAATTAGTAGCGCTGGCACGTCACTCGGCTCCTCGGCTAACTTCGGCTGCAAAGACTTCTCCTTAGGCGCATGTCTCAGCAACACAAAACGAGGGTTTCGATCTCGTTTACATAGCGAAGAAAGGCAAAGGCTCTTGCTTGAATGCATGACTTATGTCTGTTTTTCCATTTATAAAAAGTAAGATGAATCTACGCTCCTCGGCCTATAGTAAGTGAATGAGAGGGTATGGGGTTCCGGGTCTTTTTCCAGTCAAAATTGACTAGTCAAAATTGACTAAGAGGCAATCCACCTTTTCCGTGATAATGTGAAAGGACTCAATTCCTTCTTTCTTCCCCAGCGATATGTAGCAGGAACAGCCTTCCCGCAGTCGCATTAAGGAGATTTTTTCTTGAAACTCTTTACTCCTTCACACGTAGCAAGTACTCATTTCTATTTAGGTTTTTTTCTTACTCTATCGGGCTATTGAACCTGGTTTCCCTCTGCATATGGTAATAGAGAGTTAGACAGCTTAGAGAGATCCTCAAAGGGCTAGTTCTCACTCTGTTTTAGGGACCCCCAAGACTGTCTTTCCCTGTGTTTCCTTGTCTATTTAGGTCCAATCTCATCTGCTAGCGCTTCTTCGTTGCTTGGTCGGGACACATTCATCGATTTCTTTTCATTCTTCCTGGGCTTGCAAGTGACTTACTTCTTTTGTCCGTTCTTGCTGTGTTAAGTCGTCCTCTTTTCTTTAGAAGCTGATAATTGATTTCGTGCCTGCCCTAAGGCTAAGGGGAGAACTGCATGTCCTACTAGTCGGATAGAAGCCTACCCACCTACCAGCCTACCTTGTTCATATCGAGCCGGACAGGAAAGACCCTCTTTAAAGTGAATAGAAGCAATTCCTTTTATAAGCTTGAAAATAGCCGCTGTAAATCAATTCAAATAGATTGGGGAGTTCCGAACCATCAGCAAGCCCTTTCTCGCCCTTTCTAATGTCCTAGGCGAAGGCAGTGCAGGTGAAAGCCCAATAGATCCCATTTTTTTTATCGCTCCACATAGCTCACGTCCCGACACGAAGAAATCTCTTAGACGGACGGATGCGAATCTGGATCTATCAACGGAGCAATTCCATTCTAGTCGTAGTCTCAATCCCATATTCAATGAAAGTCTCCGCCGTGTCTGACCCCCTCTTTCTATCGGAAGTGAGTCAGGCGGCTAAGCCGTTAATCCTGATAAAAGAAAGAGTTTTCCCACCCTCCAAGTATCCATAAATGGAATCGGTTTGAGTGAATTACTTACCGCAGTCAAAGCCAATAGGGAAAGTCATGTCAAGAGAGAGTCTCTTTCCGATTAGTGCATCTCGCACTTCCAATTCATTCCGAGTTAGAAAAATTAAGTTCCTTCCCTCCCTTTTACTTTTTCTAGGGTAAAGTCCTCTTAAATGGATTACTAGTTCCTTCCTTCCCAATCAATGCTAACTCTATCTTCCTCTCTTGTAATTTAGGAGATTTCCCTAGCCCATAAAGAACTGTAGTTACATACAGCTCTCAAAAGATAAAAAGAGAAAGAGCTATGAGTTCAAGTAAGAAAGTGAAAGTTCAGTCCTCATAGTTTTCCTATCCCACTGCCAAAAAGAAGACAGCAACAATCTAGCTCCTCGTACAAGTTTTTTTTTTTTTTTTTTGAATTTTTTTTTATATATAAAAAATAGCGATTTTTTTATAAGAAATTGTAAAAAAAATTGGTATGTTTTTTAGACTTTTGTAGTTAGTTTTCTAGTTTTCTCATGATCCTCTCCATATATATATATATATATATAGAGGAAGGTTAACGTACATTATGGCTTAACGTACGACAGGTAATTACGCATGTTCATTTTAAAATCACGCACGTTATAACTCAAAAATCCAAAATCACGCTTGTTGAAACACAATAATCACGCATATTGAAAACATTAATCACGCATGTTATAGAACAAATCACGCACGTTGTCGTACGTGAAGTACGTTAAGCCGTAATGTACAATATATATATATATATATATATATATATATATATATATATATAGGGGATCGCTAGAATGAGAACCACCACGAGTTGTAAGAACCACGAGAACCGCGCCCCGCGGGTGGCCGTTGACCACGAAATTTTTTTTACACCTAGATCCGTATATTTTAACACCGGGGGTAAATTTTGGGTTCAAACGGCGCGCCCGAGGGGGTAGTTTTTACGCCCAAAGTTTGGGTTTTTTTAATTTTTCTTTTTTTTTTTAACCAAACTTTGGGCGTAAAAAACTACCCCCTCGGGCGCGCCGTTTGAACCCAAAATTTACCCCCGGTGTTAAAATATACGGATCTAGGTGTAAAAAAAATTTCGTGGTCAACGGCCACCCGCGGGGCGCGGTTCTCGTGGTTCTTACAACTCGTGGTGGTTCTCATTCTAGCGGCCCCCTATATATATATATATATATGTGTTTTAAACCTTTAAGAATGTCATATTTGTAAGGAATCTTAGGCCTTGAAAGTGTTTTTTTATGCTAAAGTGAATTCTTATGCTTAAGGAAAAGTAATGTAAAGTAAATCAATATATTTTTATGAACAGAATGGAATGTGAGAAGAGGTAATTTTATAGAAATGTAACCAAGTTTGACAATTGTTCTAATTAAGTCACTGAAACTTTTTTTGTCTCTGTAATATCACTGAGGTTCCATTTGTTGTTTTAATACTATGTAATTATCAGGTTTACCAGGTTGCCAATGATGATGTGTAGGTTCCATTAATTTTTTTAAAACTTTAATATGATGTGGAAAGTACATATATGACATGGATTTTCACTTTTAAAAATTAAAAAATCACATTTGATTTTCTAATGGCACATATGTTATCAACTTCATCATTTTTGAATCCTCTGTCCATTTTGTGCATAAATACGTAGCTTTTCATCATTCAAACACATCACATCCAACAGCATTCTCCCTAAACATCAATTATTCACTTGATCAAACTTTTCTTTTGGATCCAGTAAACATGAAACGAAAAAATCATTAATCATCACTTCTTCTTTTCCTAGCCACCACCAACACATTAACTATCTCCGGGAACCAATAAACGCGAAACGGAAAAAAACCATCCAGAACAAAAACGAAAAGAACAATTGAACAAAATGAAAAAAGCAATCAGAAAAACACACAGGTATGAGATTACGAAGAAAGAAACCGTCTTCGGCAAGGTTGCTGGTCATCGTCCTCATCCTCGTTGAAGGTCGGTCGTCGGAGAGTCTGAAATAGAGTGTCGGTCAGGAGAGTTTGAAACAAAGGGTCGATTGGTCGTCGGCCGTATGTCATCGGAGGTGAAGGTTGGGTCATCGTCGGAGGGGTTATGAAACATCGGCAGGTTGTTGGTAGGGTTTAATATACATTTTTGAATTTATAAATTTACATAATCTAAATAATATCTGGTTAAGCATTAAAAAAATTACAAATAAAAGAAAAAAAATTTAACCTGATGACCTGGTAATTAGATAGCATTAGAACGTTAAATTAAAGTTTAATTATTTTAAAGGGACAAAAAAAGTTGTAGTGAGTTAATTGAAAGAGTTAACAAACTTGGTTACATTTCTATGATATTTTCCCTAAAATATAAGAGAGAAATTTATGGAACGATAAAAAATAAGATGTAAATGCTTTAAACCTTTTCTTCATCCTTTTTCTTGGACATGTCCAGATTTGACATCACCGGAATCAAGTGAAGATCTAATGTTAAAACCGTGTTTATACTAATAAGATAATAAAATTCATGGGATTCGGGTTGTGTAACGCACCTAGGTCTAGGTCTGCCCATGATGTTACTAGAGGTTGCCTGCAATAGAGATTTGGAAAGCGTTCTTCATTTTCGAAGAAAAATCTGAGTTACAATCTAATTTATTATTGTTGAAAACACCGTCTTAAAACTCATATCACCCCGTCTAAACTCTAAAGCTCTGTTTTGTAGTAGTGCTAACTGATAACAACAACCGTACCCAGTAACAAGAAGATAAACTTGACCTAAGTGCATCAGTTATATAACTTAGTTGCATCATGTTTAGTAACAAGAAGATAAACTTGAAAAGATTGAAAAGAATAATGACTAAATGGTAATCAACTTACAAGTTGTTTCATTCTTTCTAGGTTACTCAGTGTTATTCATCTATGAAAATTTGTACTTGAAATTAAAAAATACTGAAATTTAAGTAGTCTTAGGAGTTTAAAACGGAACTGATTGATTTAAGTAAAAGAATGCTTATTATTAGGCTGGGTTATATGGGGCCCTAATGGCAAATAGGGTTCCATGAAAAAAGTTAAACACCTAAACGTGGCTCCAAAAGGAGGCTCCACAGGCACTTATGCCAAGTCCATGGAGAGAAATGGGGTCCATAATCCTTTCAATTAATCACCAAGAATCTTTATTTTTTTATGTAGGTTTTTAGTTAAACCAAAAATCTTATGAAGGGTGTGTTAGTTAACACATCTTTGTTTGTGTAATAGTGACGTGACACACTTTTTAATTAACTCACAACGCATAGCTTTGGATACAATTTTCCTTTGTATTAGTATTACTCATTTGGTGCTTAGAATACTTTTCATGCATCAACACACTCCAACAAAAAAAAAAAAAAAAAAAACATTTGTAAAACATTTTCTTTCTATTTATTCTCTTTTTTTAGAAGTAGGTTTTAGTTTTATTTAAAATTGAAACTAAACATGGTTCAAGCCAACACTTTATTATTTTGCAGGCAAAAAGAATAGCGCGACACTACTTGTGATAATAATTATTGTAATTGTGATTGTCATTATCGCTTTACTTTTTATCGTAATGAGATTGAGAAAGAAGAAGCAAACGATGCCTCCATTAACTCCCATATTTATTCGGAGTAATAGCACTACTAGTGGTAAGGGTTATTGTTTATATTGTGAACAAAATTCGTTTGTTATAGCTAAAAGTCCAAGTTGCATATTTTAGCTAAACAACGTTAAATCTATTTGAGTCACACAATGTCCCAAAAGCAACATCTAACTCATCATTATTTGTAATAGTCGGAACTGGGGATATTAGCACGGTAGAATCACTGCAGTATGACTTTAATATTGTGAAAGCAGCAACCAATGACTTTTCCGAAGAAAATAAGCTTGGACGAGGTGGTTTTGGAACCGTTTACAAGGTATGAACGATCAATTTCTGGTAATTATCAGTAAACAGAAAGACTATACTTGCAAAAAAAAAAAGATGAAAGAGTAACAAAGAATAATAGATACAAATAAAACCACATGAGACAACTCATAGACATAAATGTAGGAAGACAATTACATGCAAAAGCCCCTAAAATATAAGGAAATCTCAACACCTAAAACAAATAATATGTTTATTGTACATTTCATACGATTGTTAATTAAAAGCATGTACAAACAAGAGTGTGGAAGTAATATGTATTCGTTGTACAATATTTGAGAATTGGTTTACATACTATCATATGATATTTAGGGTACACTTGGAGAAGGGAACCAAATAGCAGTGAAGAGGTTAGCATGGGATTCTGGACAAGGTGACTCAGAATTTAAGAATGAGGTTTTGCTAGTTGCAAAACTTCAGCATCGTAATTTGGTTCGTCTGCTAGGCTTTAGTGTACAAGGAAGTGAACGACTTCTCATTTACGAGTTCTTGCCAAATGCAAGTCTTGATCAATTTATATTTGGTAAGTTACTGAAGAGCACACCGTGTTTTGAATATCATAAATTGCATAGAATAAACATAAACAAAGTTAAAACTAAATGCAAAATCTGATTGGTTTACATATTGGAAGCTTTAAATTGAAAGGTTCTTTTATAATATCACAAATAATACGGTTACCGATTTAACGTGGGTATAAAAAGTTAGTTTTCAAGTAGTTAATATATTCTAATAAGAAATAAATGATGTGTTTGTAGATCCAACTAAACGTATGCTTCTTGATTGGGAAAAGCGTTATAATATCATTAAAGGCATTGCAAAGGGACTATTATACCTTCATGAAGATTCCCGTCTAAGGATAATTCATCGTGATATGAAAGCTAGTAATGTGTTGTTAGATGCACAAATGAATCCCAAAATTGCTGATTTTGGAATGGCAAGATTGTTTAAAACCGAGGAAACTGAGGGAGATACAACTCGTATCGTTGGAACCTAGTAAGTACACTTCTTTAGAAGATATTCATTAATGAAATGTTACGAGAGTAGTTTAAATTTTAACCCATGGACATCTGAACCTTGTTCATTTTCTCTTTGAAATCTCACTCGAATGTAGTTCGTTTATTGCAAAAAATTTAGTCATTCGCCTTTTAGGGATAAGCGTACGCTGCAATATTAATATTCAATTGTATTTTTTTTAAACTGTATATTTTACAATGAAGCAATGATTCTCCATTACACCAAGAAACATATTATAGAAGCCTATAACCATTACAAACATGAATTAGTGATTTTACCTTCATGCATACACGCACCAAAGGGTGTTAAATAGCATGGTCGTTTATGTCACTTAAGAGGTTTTCATCGCGACTATAAGTTTCTTGTACTAAAAATTAACTTCAAAATATTCAAGCCATGTTAGTATGTGAGCAAGTGCTAACTTTATTCTCATGTATTCTTACAGTGGTTATATGGCGCCTGAATATGCCATGCATGGGCAATTCTCAATAAAGTCAGATGTCTTTAGCTATGGAATGTTATTATTGGAAATGATAACAGGTCAAAAGAACCAAAGTTTTAAGATCGGAGACAAAAGGGAAGATTTTCTTAGCTTTGTAAGTATCCACAGTTTATACAAAATCTGGCTAATATATATACCAAAGGGACGATAATGTTTTGAGGAAATATTTTTGAACTAAAAATCTTAATGTTCCTTGTAGTATATGAATCTTGAATACAAATATGTTAATATCTTTTAGGCATGGAAAAGCTGGAATAATGAGACAACAACAGACATAATAGATCCCACATTGAAGACAGGATCGGGTCCACTGCACGACATCTTTAGAAGTGTCCATATTGGGTTATTATGTGTTAAAGAAAAAGTTATTGATAGGCCAACCATGGCTTCAGTTGTTCTTATGCTTAATAGCTTCTCTATGGCACTTCCCTTACCAGCAGAACCTGCTTTTTTCATGCGAAGTAACTATGATCCTGAAGTGCCACTCTTACAGGAGAACAACTCTTTGACAGGGAGCGGTGGTTTAGGATCATCCCAATATTCTGTAAATGAGGTTTCAATATCTGATTTCGTTCCAAGATAGGTATTTATAACAAACTTGATATGCTATACAGACATTTATGGTTTCCATTAAGAAAAGCTATTTTTGAACTTACAAAGTTACCGTTTAGGAATACATGTTGAGCATAAATATGTAAGTTTGGATTTTCCTATTTAGTACAAAGGCATGTTTTCGTTCTACGTTTGAGACATCATAACATGGTTTATATGTTCTAAGTAATAGTAAGTAAACAAATAATTTTGTGGATACAAAAAGAAACACTGATCACCTAATCTAAACCGTTCAAATTAATTAACATTTATATTATTACTTGATAAAGTTATGGATTTAAATTTCATGGCGGCAAGGAGTGCTTTCGGCATGAAGCACACGGCATGTCGGTAACCATTAGGCATGAGAAGCATGCCACACCATGGCCCTAGGCAACAATCAGGCATGCGACAAGGTGGGTTGCGGTTTTGCCACTCTTGCCGAGAAGCACAAGGTATTGGGGTGTGCCACCTTCTCCCACTAACCAATCAAATTTTTAGTTTTTTTTTTCCAGTTTGTAATTTAGAAATTTGTTGTGGCATGAGAGGCGTATGCATTTCTTGTGATTTGACAAGTGGCAAGTAGCAGGCACGTAGTGGTGAAAGGCGATGTGGTGTTGACGTGAGAGGAGAATGGTGTTGTGACAAGTGTAGCAACTTGGGCAAGAATCCCCTCCACCCTAGTAAATGAAAAGTTACGTAGTCCTAACGAGGTTTGACCGAACAAATCATGCTCGGATATCATAATCATGTAGAGAGGGATGTGTGTGAGTCAATAGATGCAAATCCGAAAAAGAACAATCGGCAGAAACGTAACAATAATCTTCATTAATCATTAGTGCTTCAGAACAGATTTCTGATGAGTTTTAGAATCGTAAAACCAAATTTCTGATTAAGTCTTTGTAGTAGAATGGATCTCCGATGCTTCTCCAACACTTCTTGCATGAGTTCTCTAAACCTAGAAGCCTCCAATGTTCAATTTAGTAAATTTCTTAGTCAATGGACATGTTGATGGTTTTCTCTTTCTAATCCATATTCATATGGTCATTTTGACCTGGTCAATAGAGAAGACTTTGCATTTACTTTCTCCTCCTAAGAAAATACGCTAAGTTTATGGGTTGTTCTTTTTATTTGTATCCATATAATCATATTCCTCAATATCAACAACCATCTCATCTCTCCTCCATCACAAGAAAATATGTTCATTATTGAAGGAAAACTGCTCTTATTGCTATTATCTTTTGTTTTCATACCTTTAATCCATACCACTACCTTAGCTCAACCTGATTTCATTTCCTACTACTGCGAAAACGCGGCCAACTATTTTACAGCGCGTACCAAAAAAATCTAAACACCACCCTCTCCACGCTCCCCACCACCAACAACGGCTTCGGTTTTTACAATCTCACCATCGGTCAAGGGAATAATAATAATAATAATAATAATAATAATAATAATAATAATAATAATAATAATACAGTCCACTCGATTGCCCTTTGTCGAGGGGACGTCAACCTTGATGTGTGTCGTAGTTGTCTAAATGACTCCGTTGTTAAATTGCCACAACTATGTCCTAACCAAAAGGAAGCAATAGGGTATTACGACTACTGTTTGTTGAAATACTCCAACGAAATTATATTGAGAAGCGTACATATAAAATTTTATGCGGCTTTGTATAACACCCAAGATGTGAAGGATATTAATCGGTTCAACGGTGCTCTGTGGCCATTATTGAATCAGCTGAGAGGTGATGCGGCTGCTGGTGGTCCGCTACAGAAATTTGCTAGCGGGAACACCAGTGGTCCAGAATTCTTAACGATCTTTGGGCTTGTACAGTGTACTCCAGACTTATCGGACCTGCAGTGTAGTAGTTGCTTGCAGGATGCAATCAATCAGATTTCAAATATGTTTAATGGGAAAGTAGGAGGAAGAATTTTTCTCCCTATGTGTAATTTTAGATATGAGACATATCAGTTTTTTAACGAGACTGATAAGATCGTCCCACCATCACCGCCAGGTATGAATCTGTGTTTAAACTAATATATTAAATATGAAATTGGTGCTGAAAACAGGTAACATTCATCATATATTTGTTTTTGATAGAATTTGGTTCAAGGAAAAAAGTTATGTAAAAAAGTTTTCTTTTTTATTTTAAAAATGGTGGGCCTTTGAATTATCTATTTCTACAGTTAATTACACAGATTTACTCCATGGTTTATAATTAGTTTCGTATTTTGGTACTAACTTTTTTTAACAGATTCAGGTTTCATGATTTTAATTTTGTAACAACTTTGGGTATTAACACCAAACTTAGTTAACTAGTTTAATACCCGTCCGGTGGACGGGTTACGTTGATGTATTATAGTAACAACATGAATGAACCTATGAACAACAAAGCTAATCTATATTAAGTGTAACCAAAATTAAATTAAATATAGTCCATTCCCATACATCTGAGTTTGCGCAGAGACGTACACTTGTTGGAGGAGCGAAAGACATGAGTCCCAAACTACATAGTTAAATAACAATATGTTTAAAAATATTTTAGTTTTTTAAAATTTATATAAAGGAACAAAATGTTTGGTCTAGTATACCTGTGTGTAACCCGACCATTTCAACCCACCATTCAACCCAACCATTGTCACTCGTTTCCATATAATAAACATAGTTGTAATTATTATTTAGTTATTTGATGATTTTTTAAACAACCCATTTCGACTGTCCAATTTGACAAACTCGTTCTTACACAAACTTAGATTGCAAGGTTAGAGACAGATAGTAAGTGAATCAATAACTTTGTAAATGGAGTTAGGTACACGACATTTCGTAAGGTTCCTAGCATAAAGCTACAATATATAGTACTTGAAGCCACTTTAATTAAAAACAAAGATGTGATGGACTGATATAAAAAGAAATACCGTCAAAATCACTAATAATTAGAAAATAGTTATTAACCACATGTGTATAAATAGGATCTAAAGTGTGAGATATTGTATGTTAGTAGGCATGCCATATTAGATACATACAACAATCCAATAGAGTTCTAAAAAACAATTTGTAAAGTTCAGCATGCGTGAGATACAAATTATCTTTATGAAACATAAAAATGAAACTACATCCATATTGGATCAAACAGCCCAGTGTATGCCTTTTGAAACGGATGTTCTCCATAATTTGTAACTTTTAATAGAAGGAAAAAATCACAACTTCTTAGTCTCAATTATATAGACACAATTAAAAGAATTGCCAATTACTCTATGAAAGGTCAAAGAAAGGCTGATGCTCTCAGTGGCGAAGCTTAACCCGAATGTCAGGGGGTCGAAAACGTGTATACCCAAAAATTTCTATAGAACCGGGGGGTCGAAAATGTATATACCCAAAAATTTCTATACGAAAACTACATATATAACACTACTGAGTGAAAAGTTCGGGGGGTCGGGCGCCCCTCCCCGCCCCTTCTATACTTCGCCCCTGGATGCTCTGCAACAAATGCTGCTCACATTCTTCCAAACCTGTTTAATAAAAACACACCTATTGGATGCATTGCTAATGGAATAAAAAACGCAAAATTCATGCAGGTGACATATATGAAAATTGTTGTTTTTACGAGTTCATTGAATGCAAGTTCATATCCTTTCTAACTTGAAGCTACATTCTACGGGATATAAAATAGATGGAATATGCAAGAACAACTAAATTATTTTCATAGAAGCACTATTTATTAATTCACATTATATTATTTAGGAGATTCATGTTTGTACCTCACCTAAAACACTTTAATGACCAATGTCAAAAGCTCGAAACCATCAATCCCAATTTTATGTCTCTGCAATCTCATGTATTATGTCTCTTTCTTATCCAAATCCTCAATCATCAACAACTTGAACAAATAATCATATTGTGATCCCGAAGAAGAATCTATGGAAGCATAAGAACTATGTCGTTACTCTCGCTCAGAAACTACTCCATCTCGATATGTTCACTGCTTGAATGATTCTGCAATGATGGTTAAATAAAATTGGTCAAATGACTAACAATCTAACATGCAGTCTGTTCATTGGCTAGTTACTCTGCCTCCTAAAACTATTTTATTCAAGGATTTATACAATTTTTTTAATAATGTCGGGCCCATCACCTACTAAAAAACGTGCTTCAACCCAGACCCATTTTGACATGTTAATCGACCCATTTAATAATGAATGAGTCGATTGGGGCTGTGTTTATCTCAAACGGGTCAAATGGGTGAAATAAAAAAAAAGTTGGGATATAAGGGTAATGGTTTTAAACATGGTTAAAACTATATTATATGACCTCCTAAAACTGTTTTATTCAAAGATTTATACAAATTTTGTAATGATGCGGGCCCATCTAATTTGACCCACTAAAAAAACTTGCTTCAACCCAATCCTGTTTCAACCTATTAATCGACCCGCCCATTATGCCACCTCCTTGCAATGAGTGGTTAATCAAGCTGCAAGGGGAAGCAAAAACCTTAGTACAACACTTTCTCATTGCAATATGAAGAGATGTATTCCCCTTATTTTCTTCCATACTAAAAATAGTTGAAGCGGAAGTGAAGTACTATATAGATAAGGTATGGTTGATGTCATGTTTCCACACTTGTTCAAGCAAACAAAATGGTTCAAATAATGCATATGTATCTATATTACATAAAATATAAATCTTAAAAAAAATTACTATACCTCTATCCATGCTCAAGTTTGATAGTTCATCGTTTGTGCAGAACGTAATGTTGTTTGTGCAGAACGTACCATGACCCCTGTACGGCTGTACAGGTTCTACTTCCAGCATATGTGAAAACAAATGCAAAAAGCAGCCATCTAACCCCACATAATCGTTTTAGCACCATCTAAAGAGGTAGTGGAAAGTTGAGAACAACAAAGGATCTATATAGGTAGCCTTGAAAAAAGAGTCTTTAGAGCCTAATTTGAGACCCATCTTTATGAAAATTAGACCCATCTTTATGAAAATTACACAAAACCACGTAAATCAAAACTTGCTGATATAACAAACAGTATGAGAAATTGATAGATAAGCGGTAAAAATGAACCAATAACATGTGATAATCATCACCTGCACTATCTCTATTCGCCGATGAGTGTTTTAATAGCACTACTGCACGTGATTTATAATGTTACCAATCAACCGCCGCCGGTCATCATATCACTTGTTCCCTGTAAATTCATCTGATTAGTTCGATTGATTGGGCATATCAAATTTTATGTGATTGAAAAACGATAGATGATCAATTGAATTGAAGAGATCAACTTACTTTGACGGAGATTTTGATTCAAAATCCCAGGAGTAATAACATCAGCATCGCTGCTCATAATCCCAGAATCAGCATTCTTCGCTTTTTTTGTCTCCTCTTCCTCCATGTTCGTGAACTATTGATTAGGATTATGAGCACCGAATCACTATAAAATTCATAGAAACTACGATGAACAAAATGACTATAAGTTTAATCAGGTATTTCGAGATGAATTACTACAAAGTCACAGAAACTACGAAGAACGAAAATATTAAAACAGTTTAATCAATAAATTTCAAATCAAATCGCTATAAAAACTCACCGATTGAGTGAAGCATGAGTAAACGATTGAACCCTTAAATTCTTAATTAGGAAGAGTGAAGCATCAGTAATCGATTCAGAAAAAAATGAGGAATTCTAAAGCATGATGTGGAGATGATGATTTTGGTGCGAGGTTTCATGAGGAATCGATTAATAATCGATTGTATGAAGGGTAACTGCTAAGAACTGCCCACAGTCCGGTTTTGTAGGAAACGTGAATACTCGAGAACATGGGTCGAAAAAGGTGGAGCTAACCACCTGTAAGGAAACCGTAAAAAACCGCCCCGAACCGCCATCATAGCGGTTATTTTTGGGAATTTAAACGGCTGAGATTTCATCTCAGCATGATCCCACGGTGGATATCGATTTAAAAAGTAGTTAGGCTTAATGGGAACAATATATATATATTTATATTTAGTAAAACCATATCTTACCTCACTGACTCGACTTTGTAGTGCAAAGCAAACACCTTGTGTTCATGATTCCACAAGTTATATTGGTCACTCTTCATTGCTCTATCAAGCCACATTGTAAACTTGACAACTGATGTAACTTTTCGCAAAGATAAGACTATGGGGGTATGGGGCGTGGGTTGGGTACAAACGTCCAAGTCACCACCCCGGGTGGGCTTGGGTTTCGGCGTGGCCCCTTGGGCGGGGGTTTCAGCCCGGGCGTTGGGCGGGCCTAGCGGTCTTCCGTGGCCGGCTCTCATTGGCTGGGTTGGCTAGGCTATAGGTGGCTAGGATTTTAATAATAATTTTAGGCTTTTTTTTTATTTTGTGTGTATTTTTATATTAATTGAAAAAAAATTATAACACGTGGCCAACCCACGCGGGCGGCCAACTATTTTACAGCGCGTACCAAAAAAATCTAAACACCACCCTCTCCACGCTCCCCACCACCAACAACGGCTTCGGTTTTTACAATCTCACCATCGGTCAAGGGAATAATAATAATAATAATAATAATAATAATAATAATAATAATAATAATAATAATACAGTCCACTCGATTGCCCTTTGTCGAGGGGACGTCAACCTTGATGTGTGTCGTAGTTGTCTAAATGACTCCGTTGTTAAATTGCCACAACTATGTCCTAACCAAAAGGAAGCAATAGGGTATTACGACTACTGTTTGTTGAAATACTCCAACGAAATTATATTGAGAAGCGTACATATAAAATTTTATGCGGCTTTGTATAACACCCAAGATGTGAAGGATATTAATCGGTTCAACGGTGCTCTGTGGCCATTATTGAATCAGCTGAGAGGTGATGCGGCTGCTGGTGGTCCGCTACAGAAATTTGCTAGCGGGAACACCAGTGGTCCAGAATTCTTAACGATCTTTGGGCTTGTACAGTGTACTCCAGACTTATCGGACCTGCAGTGTAGTAGTTGCTTGCAGGATGCAATCAATCAGATTTCAAATATGTTTAATGGGAAAGTAGGAGGAAGAATTTTTCTCCCTATGTGTAATTTTAGATATGAGACATATCAGTTTTTTAACGAGACTGATAAGATCGTCCCACCATCACCGCCAGGTATGAATCTGTGTTTAAACTAATATATTAAATATGAAATTGGTGCTGAAAACAGGTAACATTCATCATATATTTGTTTTTGATAGAATTTGGTTCAAGGAAAAAAGTTATGTAAAAAAGTTTTCTTTTTTATTTTAAAAATGGTGGGCCTTTGAATTATCTATTTCTACAGTTAATTACACAGATTTACTCCATGGTTTATAATTAGTTTCGTATTTTGGTACTAACTTTTTTTAACAGATTCAGGTTTCATGATTTTAATTTTGTAACAACTTTGGGTATTAACACCAAACTTAGTTAACTAGTTTAATACCCATCCGGTGGACGGGTTACGTTGATGTATTATAGTAACAACATGAATGAACCTATGAACAACAAAGCTAATCTATATTAAGTGTAACCAAAATTAAATTAAATATAGTCCATTCCCATACATCTGAGTTTGCGCAGAGACGTACACTTGTTGGAGGAGCGAAAGACATGAGTCCCAAACTACATAGTTAAATAACAGTATGTTTGAAAATATTTTAGTTTTTTAAAATTTATATAAAGGAACAAAATGTTTGGTCTAGTTGTGTAACCCGACCATTTCAACCCACCATTCAACCCAACCATTGTCACTCGTTTCCATATAATAAACATAGTTGTAATTATTATTTAGTTATTTGATGAATTTTTAAACAACCCATTTCGACTGTCCAATTTGACAAACCCGTTCTTACACAAACTTAGATTGCAAGGTTAGAGACAGATAGTAAGTGAATCAATAACTTTGTAAATGGAGTTAGGTACACGGCATTTCGTAAGGTTCCTAGCATAAAGCTACAATATATAGTACTTGAAGCCACTTTTAAAAACAAAGATGTGATGGACTGATATAAAAAGAAATACCGTCAAAATCACTAATAATTAGAAAATAGTTAGAAGAGGGAGAGAGTTTAGTGAGAGAAAGGGTTTGAGAGAGAGAGAGTGTTTGGGGTTTATAATATCTACACAATTAGTCTCTGCAAATATGAATTGACAAAAATTTTGCACATGACCAAATTTAACTGAAAAAACTAACTGGGTTAGGCCTAAAGGACAAAACGTGTATGATTTGAAAACATAAAGTACAAAACTCGTCAATTTTGAACATAAAGGATAACGCCTGAAAATTGATATAAAGATAAAGGACAATCCTTAAAATTCACTCATATATATATATGTATGTGTGTATAGATGTGTGTGTGTGTGAGGAGAGAGGAAGGAGGCCTGTCATCATCGGCTGGGGGAGGACGAAGTTCACGGGAGTAGAGGCGGCGACGGGCATGAGGGTGGGAAGATGGGGCGGCGACATGGGGACGGGCCGGAGGACGAGCCCCATTCCCTCCGGTCTGATTAATGTCTCGTACATGAGTCAACAATTAAGTCTAACTACTTTTATACCCGTCTCAATCCTAATAGTGCAACGTGATTATACAAAATTTCGATTATTATAAATAGAGTTAACTGCCATTTTCGTCCCTGTGGTTTGGTCACTTTGGCCATTTCAGTCCATTTTTTAAAAATGCGTCATTTTCCTCCCCGACGTTCTGGAAAGGTGCCATTTCAGTCCAAAAATCATAACCCAGTTAAGTCAGTTAGTAAATAAGGACTGATTGTGTAAATTTGTAACATAAAGGACTGATTGTGTAAATTTGTAACACCACCACCACTAGCCCTGCCACCACCACCACTCCGCTGCCACCACCACCACCGCCACCACCGCCACCACAGCCACCACCGCCACCACAGCCACTGCCACCACCACCACCACCACCACCACCGCCACGGTCACCGGAACCTGCAACTTCATCCGAATTCAGGCAAATCAACCACTTCCATCGTCTGCATCCTCCATTGATGTTGGTTCCACAAAACGACTGATGTTTCATTGATGTTGGTTCCACAAACTTAATTATTGTTTACAAGGGATGCTTACAACCGATCGATAGGAGTATTGTCTTCGCCATCATCAGCAGTTCGGTATATAAAGAACTCAAATTTCCAAGTTAGCTTTTGCCTTTTATATAATGCACTATCCGGCCATTTTCACCAAAGAATAAAAAACAACTGTTTAGATATTCAGGCAACTGTCATTGGGCTCGTGGCATTTGCAATTAATGTGAACTACAAGCCATAGTTCATCGTTGTATAATGTCCTGTAGTCTTGCTTATCGATCAACCTTAGCTGAGGTTCTTACCAAAACATAATGTTGTCACCAACAAGAAAGAAAACAAATTATTTGTGTGAGGATCCAATCCAAAGAAAACAGCCACACCGCCACCACAGCCACTGCCACCACTGCCACCACCACCATCAACGTCATCATCTGTTATCATCATCATCGATCATCATCGACCTTCATCATCATCATCGCGATCTTCATCATCATCATCAGATTTTCGATACGTTTCGGACTGATTTAGATCTGTTTCAAATCAAAGTTTGTTCATTTTGATCAGGTTCGGTGAAAACGAAAACGAATTTCGGATTGATTTCGGACTAAATCGAATGATTTTTGGTTGAATTTCAGACTGATTTGTTTGAATTTCGATCAAATATTATTCGTTTAAAGAAAAAAATTGTTGTTTAATCACATATTGATGTTTTTTTTTCAAAGTACAGATCTGTGCAGAATTATTTTGATCGCTGAAATCAGTCCGCAGAATCTGCAGAGGTGTTCGGTCATTGCTGATTATTAGCCGTATAAACAAATCTGCTGTCATTGAACAATCTGCTGAACAGGAAACATATCTGCTGTCGTTATATAATTCGTTCAGAACAGATTTGCAGAATTATTAGCCGTATAAATCTATTTGTTCTGCTGATCTGCATCCGAAAAACCCATTCGCTGCTGAATTACATCCACAGAATCATTAAAATCGCGATGATGATGATGAAGATCGCGATGATGATGATGAAGGTCGATGATGATCGATGATGATGATAACAGATGATGACAATGATGACGTTGATGGTGGTGGTTCCGGCGGCGGCGGTGGTGACCACCGGAGCTCCGGTTCCGGCGGCGGTGTGTATACATTATATATATATATATATTTTATAATTATATGAATATTTATACATTTTACTTAAATGGTCCTTTATGTTACAAATTTACACAATCAGTCCTTATTTACTAACTGACTTAACTGGGTTATGATTTTTGGATTGAAATGGCACCTTTCCAGAACGTCGGGGAGGAAAATGGCGCATTTTTGAAAAATGGACTGAAATGGCCAAAGTGACCAAACCACAGGGACGAAAATGGCAGTTAACTCTTATAAATATATAATTTTGTTTATCAATATTAACTATTTGGATTTATGTGTATTGTTACTACTGAACAACTCTTTGTCATTATGTACAAACGAAGAACCATCACTAGTGCTTTAGTGGTGGCCACCAGTATTTAAGTTAGGTTTTAAGTTCGAGTCTAGGTGATAGAGGTTTCTCATTGAGCGTTTAAATTGGGGATCTATTGCGCGAGGTTGCTCTCTAGCACGGACCCGGTTAAAACAACGTATTCTAAATCTTGCGACATTCGCGAATAATTCACACATTTCAAAAAGAAAGGATTATTACATATATCCTCTATTTAAAACCTTAATTACATATTTACCCAATACAAAATTTAAATTACATATTTTCCCTTTGCTTACCAAATGACAAAACTACCCTTTTGAAAAAAAAAAAACTATGATTTTATACATCATCTTCCTCCCTTACTTTTCATCCTCTCTATTTCAAATACACAGCTTTTAAGGGATCGGGGGTGCAACCCCCTCTCCCCACCCCAATGTTTCGGTTATACATCATCTTCCTCCCTTACTTTTCATCCTTTCTCCCTGCCTCCTCCATGTTAAATGTACCATATTGTGTGTATTCGTCGTTTGTGTTTGTATGGATTCTGCACATACAAGCACTGCACATAGTACATGTAGTGGATTGGTAGATCCGATTCGTTAAATGGACCTATAAGAAAAAGTAAAATTTTTAAAGCTCATCCGTAATCCGACCATAATTACCAACGAACAGCAAGTGATATTTAACTTTTCCACCCGCAATCCATAGGCGAACTATGGTCAGTGGTTTGGAAGGATCGTCAACGGGTTATAAAATGTAGGTTCGTTGCAACTAAACTTTGGGAATCACAACTATACTTGGTCGGTTGTTACTCATCTATACTTGATCACGATTTGTCAACATTGGTCAATCATGGCTAACATTAGTCATTCTTGGTCAAATAAAACCATTCCCCCTCAATATTGGTTCATTTAGGTCAATCATTATCATTCAGAACCTAAATATTGTTTGGTCAAATAGCAAAATCTTTGGAGTTAAAAGTGAAGCTACCCTTAAAGGTCAAGGGTTAAAGCTTTGAGAGAAACATCGCCATTAAAAAATAAACCTTACTTGATCAATCTAGGTCAAGTATGGTTGTTTGTAATCAATCACAATTATAGTTTGGCAATCTAGTTCTGAGCACTAAGGCCATGTGTAATGGCTCGTTTTGGGGCTCCTTCTTTGAGCACAACGCCCTATAGCGCCACTGAACACACCCCCCTCCCACAGCGTTGTGGGCTGAAAATTTGTCCCCCGCGATTTGATAACGGGTGAAAATTGTTGTAGTTTGAATGTTTTGATCGTTGAATGGTCATAAAATTATACTAGTGGGGAACCCGCGCGTTGCGGCGGGATTTACTGCATTGTACTCGTTTTCCATTAGTTAATTAATCTGTACGACTTACGACTCGCATCGAAAGGCACTTTTACCCATTTGACCCGTCTGTTAAAAATAAAAAAATTAACCTTTCAGTCAAATAGTTAAAGAAATAGAAATGACTGGTTCCACTCTAAGTGCAATATATAATGTAAAAGCAATTAATTGAAAATGCACTCCACCATTACTTTTGAGTGTTCATTTTTAGAAAGTGGAGCCAACTTGAAACCGAGTTTGAAACTTTAAAACAACACAAATTGTTTGTGAGAACTTTGTCACCCCCTTGTCACTCAAAAGTAAAGAAGAGATTGGCCAGCCCCACCTCTCCTCTTCATAGAGACCCGGGTTCGAGTCCAGGCACGGCACCAACCGGCCACCTTCTTCACAGAAGGAAAAAGACTCAGCTTGGGATGAGGTATTAACCGCCAGGCAGCTATGGGGCTAAGCTAGCTTGTGGAGTGGGATCACTCCAGCGGCCGGGAGGTCCGTGCAATAACCCCCCCCCCCCCCCCCCCAAAAGTAAAGAAGAGATACAAAATTTTGAATATCAATTTGGTGGGATCGAGGATGCAATCGAATAGCGAATGCACTTGACCGACCCGCCATCTCTTTCCTTCAATAATGCCTTCGCTACCACTGTTGGTGCAACGCTATCCCCCACTTTTCTAGTTAATGAGAAGGGTCTCTTCTAATTTAAAGCTCATAAGAATACCATAAGAGGTGGTAAGAATAGACTGTTTGGGTACTGGGTCAAAATGGTTTGCTTTTTGGTAATAGCGGATAACTTTTAATATGTGTCAAAGCAAATAGGTCGGGTAAAAAATTAAAATTAAAATGTAGCGTTTATAGAGAGATGAAACATCGATTCAAATGTATGTCTTTTCATGGTTGTTTTTTTCTTCTTGAATCTCGCTTACCATATACCCAGGGATTTCAAGCATATGTCTTTCCATGAGTGTCATTTTTTTTCCTTCTTCAATCGTAATTACCATACCATGTTTTGTTTATATTAATAGAGGAAAAATCGATTTGTTGATTTGATCAAACATCTGATACATTGTTTTTTTATTAAATATTTTATTAGTTCACAAACAAATAATATGGCAATGCGCGGGTTAGCGTAAACTCGTTAATTACAATTACATAAGTCTGTATATAAATAATCAAATCCATCATGATGTTATTATTTTGTCTTTACACTTTTGAGTGCATCCTGGCAGCATTTCGCCTTGCACAGCAATACAGCATCCTACAAAATAGACCATTGACTGCAATCAGACAAGATGGAATGTTGTATAATGTCACAAATTCAAGATTCTTTAAACAAAAATTCAATCTTGCCACTACCACATGATATATAATTAGCCATAATCATTGTGCAGAGTGACTTACCAAGATCACAAGCAAAATCACGTTAAAGATAGCAACCACACGCCATTCGGTTTTTATGTATTGTGCCACTCCAGCTCTAAACGCAATACAATACAATACAATACAATACAATACAATACAATACAATACAATACAATACAATCTTAGGTGACAAAAGAAGCATATAGCATAGAATGTTAATGTGGAGAAATGATGCTTTACTTGCACGAATCACAGTTATAGCACTTGATCAATTTCGAGTTCTTGTAAAGTTTGCAGTCCTTGTTAGCTCATTGGATGAAAGCTCAAATCATAGTAAGATGCATTAACAGCGGGATAACCACACCTAATACACAGTTGAAACTTTAAGTCAAGAAAGATGGCAATTGTTAAACAAATAGTAAATTACCACATCTAGCTAACAAAAGGGAATAAAAAAAGTTCTAAGAAGCCTACTGAGAGGGTGGTCTGCAACTACCAGCTTCAATGGGAGTTAATTCTGCCAATTTGTATTGTTTGAGAGTCTGCAGTAAGCACACCATAGTAACCTTTTAATTAAACTAAACGGCCAATTTTCACAAAACATGCCATAATCACATTTTAATTGGAATATAGTTGGAAATGAAACACGTACTCTGTATCTTTTTGGCAGGCTATTGCAAACCTCGGTTTTAACAAAACAACTTTGAAGGTGTTTCCAGTTAAGGGGGTTGTTTAACTGATAATTGAAACAACAAACAAACTTGGATGGTTATTATAGGAGCTCGACAACTTTTTAACTTATGTTTAAGGGTTTTACCCAAAAAAAAACTTATGTTTAAGGGAAATGCGCTTACTTTTTTTATAAACCAAGAGCCATAATCCTGGAGCTGATATTCCTTGTATCTAATCATAGAAACAGATTAATGAATAGCACACTTTATTCTTTGTATTAGTTCAAACTTAAAACGGTATATGAAGAGCAAAATGCAAGAACATACAGAATTGTCGCTTTGATCTTACCTCAAACCTGCAACATCGTGGCTAACCAAGTTACTGGTTCAACTGCCTTCCTGCCTGCCTGCCAAAACTGCATGGTTCAAAAGGGAACGGACCAAATCGAACTGGTGGAGGGTCTGGCTCCAGCCAGAGCGGCCCGCGAACCAAAATCAACTGGGTCTCTTGCAGCCCAAGAACAGGACCACTTATCAACTTGAGGCAGGGTAACACCATGAGATGCCATATGACTTCCACTTAACAAAGTTTCTTTAAAAATTCTGTACTTTGTAATCGGAACACACCATGAATGAAAATCCGCTCGATGTCAGATTAAGGAAATTATCAACTTAGAGCACTTGACAAACATAAGAAAGATATCATCAATGCAAGAAAATTGGTCTTCATATAATAAAGAAGGTTCCACATGAATTACTGTATATTGATCAACTATATGTAGTTATAACAAGATACATGATGCATAAAAAAACCCTAAAAGATCAACAGTCGTCTATACAACAGGGCCGGCCCCTGAGTAACATGTTTTCTGTATAAAAAAGTTATGAAGTTTAAAAAGTTCTAATAATACAAAATCGAGAAAAAAAATGAACTAAAGTATCAGAACTGTAGTAAACTCAGCTTTCAAGCTGAAGGAAACAATCAAGGTAAAATCACATGCACAACATCTGTATGCATATCATGACTAACAAATTTTTTAAGTTAGACAAAGTTACAGGTTTTTCTTTATTTCAAGAACCTACCAATAATCGCCACAAGAACAAGATCCACGATAAAAATGATGAAACCGATTCGTGTCCCTCAAAATAATTTCTCGCTCGACCACCAGTGAAGCATACTTAAAAGCCGAATGACAATCACCACAAACTCTAATGTTCTTAATCCTAATAGTGGACCCCGGTGGTGTCTTTAAAAGTGCAAAAGCCAAAGCAAGTTTTTCACTATGATATTGTAACTTCTCTTCTCTTTCTTGCCCATCAACATACAACAAAACATGACTCGTGTCAGGCACGTACCCGATTTCCTTAATTTTTTTCACTAATCTTACCCCACATTTTATTAATCTCATTCTGCATAGGGTGATTTTCGTCATTTGCCACAAACATGTGCACAGAGTTTTCGATATCCACCCAACTGCAAGTGGGTTCTTTCTTTATACCGATTTCTTTCATAAATTTCCGGACTTCTGAAATCATCATGTTTATAGAGTCTATGAATCAACCAAGTACACTTACACCAAGACTATAAATACAAGAATCCCCATCAAAACCAAGCAAAGCATGATCAAATACTGCAATTAAGTTAAAAAAAACATGAAAGGACCGGAAGACAGTAACAAAATCGTAATCTTAGACCTTTAGTACATGAATATACCATCCATAACATTATAGAGTTGTTCTTTAGTGCCCCGAGAAACCCAATGACTGATCTGGAAAATGCAAAGACAAAGCTTGAGAGCATGCATGAACCAAAAGTCTGTTTATTTCCATAAATTCCAAGGAGTAAATACAACTTAATGTCACATAAGATCTGAAATGAGAAGAGTAACTGTTTGTTTCCACTCATTGTAGGATTTGACTGCTAGAATACAATTCAGAATTCTACATGAATTACCTCTTTGAAATTTAACCAAGACAACTCAACTTTATTGAAACTATCATGAACACAAACTCTTAGCATCATGTAATTCCAACAATAGATGACAAAAATTCAGTGCACAACCAAACACATACATAGAATGAATGAATTTAAGGTTACCTGTGATGGGATGCAGAGATCACCAGGGTTACCAGTGTTCCGACGACTGTACGACTAACCGGAACCCCACCCCGTCGGCGTCTCTTGAACTCCACTCGCTGATGTTGTCGCACCCCGAAATTATCAGAGCTGGCGTGACTGGACTGGTATCTTCATTGCACAGCGGAAGCAATTATTCTAAGTCTTTTAGGAATTTTGAACGCCACTAAGTACTCGACTCCACATGGTTCTCCTATTCCAACCGCGCCTTGTCTTAGAACTGTAACCTGAGAAAGAAACATGCGAAAAAGTCAACATAAAGTTGAGCGAGTTCATAGTTTGTTTGTAAAAGATTTGAAATAAATCTTTTGAATAACCGGTTTTTGAAGTATTGTTGAGAAAACGAATTTAAAATCATTTTCTTGCCAAGTTAAGTGGAAACTTTGCATTTGTAATGCAATATGTTCGTAAAACCATGTATTTGTAAGCCCTCGTATTTGAAATGTTCGTATAACCGTCAATGCCCACCCTGACTTTGACTCCATGCCCGCATAATCTTATGCTTTAAATTTGTATAAAACATGGTATTTAATTTGTATAAATCAAGTATTTCTGTAAACATGTACGTCCCTGGTATGTATAAACCTATAAAGTATGTATAAAAGTCCCTGGTATGTAGCATTAAGGAAAAAGAGATCACCAATGGGTTGCAAAGCCACCGGTATGTGTGAAAAGGTGCAGGAAAACTCAAACCTAGCAAATTTGTTACCGGGCTTCCGGCTGGAAGACACAGTCACCTCTATGGGCCGCCCCGGCCTCACGGGTGTGGGCTCGCTACACCCAAATAGATCTATCACTCTTGTGTCCCTCGGTCCTATAATGAGGATTAATGGCCTCAAGTGTTGTGCCCACCCTTCACATGATCTAGTAGTATAAACCCTCCCTAAGCTAACCATACCATGTAAATAAATGTTTGTAATAAGTGTCAAATCCTAAACTTCGTTTAACGTCAAAAATTAAAATACACAAAAGTACGGTCGGTAGTCGTTGTTTGCACGCCCGTTCGTCGATTACGGTAATAATTGCGAAAAATTGTATTGTTGTCGTCTTTAATCCGGTTTCGACTGTAGTCACTAGAATTTAATTACGAAGCTAAAATATATCGTAAAAATTTAATATTTGTCGGCGTTGTCAGTATCCTGTTCGGTTTCAATCCGTTGCCGTTTAACATTTCGCAGGTTTCTCTGTAAACCACCGTTCGCGCACTGTAAAGTCGGATAGGCGTTCCTAGGCACTCCAAAGGCCTAATTAAGTTAATCTTCGTCTAAATCACTATTTATTATCGCGTTAATTGCCTGTTAATCATGTAATTAAGAGCCGTAAATCACCGGTTGTCACATTCTCCCCCTATTACAGAAATTCCGTCCTCGAAATTTAGACTGCGTTAACTCCTTAGAGTTACGTTATGTGTAAGTAATTACGAATAGTATCAAAGTGTATGACCATAAAATCGGATCAAGACTTAATCAAATCATGTGAATTCAAGAACATTCCTCCAGAATAGGAATCCCAACGGTTTAAAAGAAATGTGTCTTAGTAATTGATGTCATAGGAAACGAGACGTAATGATACAGTCACCAGTGCGACTAAGTTAACGAGGATCCAACAATGAACAGGAACTTCGACCAATCGAATTCCATATGAACGTTTATAACATGTAAATGAGTTCTGGAAGCAATAACATCCACTGGATGAACTTAGAATCAACAATCCCAAATATAATAGTTTGCATGAAACGCTCGATCGTGATCAGCGCAAGCTGTAAGTCATATCGACGCCACAAGGTGTCGCAATGAATGAGACAATTCAATAATAGGGGGTGATCGAACAAGTATCCCATGTGTTTTGCATGAAACGCTCAATCATGATCAGCCCAAGCTACAAGTTTGTACTGACACCACAAGGTGTCGTAGTGACTTAAATAATTCAATAATAGCGGTGATCAAACAAATTCACCGTGTTTGAAGTCAAGCGGAAGTACAATGAAGCAACTTTGAAAATTTGATTCAAACGACATCATAAGATTTTCAATTGAAATTTGAACATCAAAGAAATAATGTTTTCGATTGAAGATGAAGAAGCAATGAATATCGCAAAACATTCGATCGATGTAGAAAAGACCGTTAGGAGGTACACCGGAATATTAAATGAATTTTTGTGTACCCTTGCCTTATCACACGATTGTGTTAAGAGTGTTGTAATGTGATAAATCAAAGCGGATTTAATTTAAATCAATAAATAAATAATTAAATCCGTGCATAAGATATGTAAACGAGTTTAGCGCAAGCTTCAAATAAGTGAAAATACCACCACAAGGTGTCGAAATCAACAAACAATTAAATGGAGTCGAATGCCAAACAAGTTTACTTCGACTCGGAACAAATGAAACACTTGTTAAAACGAATTTGAATATGATGCTCCCAATACATCATATGATGCTCTGGAGTGAATATGTGTAATGGACAAGTTCAAACAATTGAACTTGGTTTTAGCGCAATCCGACAATAAATATACGTATCGACAAGAAAACTTTCAGCATGGTCACAACGAAAAAACCATGTATGTAACTTGAAAAGAAATGATCGTGATACAATGACCATTAAGATGAGTAGAGATATGAAAATCTACTCACTAGATGTAAAAGTCGGAATTTCAATAAAAGAAATTTAAGGACTTTACCTGGGGTTTCATGTGATGACCGGTTGTTAGGTGACATTACCATGGAATGTCGAACATATCGTATTCGTCGTTAATGAGATAGGGAGAATGTGAAGAAATACGTCTTCTCCCTGGCGTGATTCGTGTCGTTGCAGGATCGCGTGACATGTTGTCGTTTCCTGATCGTTAGTTCTCCTGCTGACAGGAATCTAGCGTCGTCCTTGAATTGCGCCATCGTTTCTTTTCAAAGGCCTCGCCTCGATAGTCGCATGTGACGTACTTCAACCTCCGTTGACGCACATATTGAGTTTCGCGTATACCTGTGCACTAGCGTTTCGTTCCGCGTAGAATGTTATGTACCCCGACATCCGTTGACGTAAAATCTAAGTTCCATGTATTCTCGTGCACTAGCGTTTCGTTCTGCGTAGGCTGCCTGCTCGGGAAGTTAAAATATCATAGACGATATGAACATTAGTGTGTGCCCGAGTTAATATTCGCGGTTCCTACGTGAGGAGCTTTAATGAATTTCAACATAAGTTTCCGAAGGTCTTGAATGCATGTTTCCTAAACTCTCAGAGTGTTGTGTACTGTGTGTAATTGTTTTATGCAGCGTGTGTAAAACACCACTTTAGCGTATGTTTGAAAGCAAAATTTTGTCTGTTTGTTTTTCGGCAACGGTTGGAGACCATATTCGAGTACTAGGCGTTTTGTATGTATTCAACGTCTTAATAGTCTAAGTCCCAGAGAAAAGTGAGGTTAGAGCCTAGGTATTCTTGCAGAAAACCTTATTCGCTGTAACCTATAGCTCTAATACCAATCTGTCACACCCCGAAATAATCAGAGCTGGCGTGACTGGACTGGTATCTTCATGGCACAGCGGAAGCAATTATTCTAAGTCTTTTAGGAATTTTGAATGCCACTAAGTACTCGACTCCACATGGTTATCCTATTCCAACCGCGCCTTGTCTTAGAACTGTAACCTGAGAAAGAAACATGCGAAAAAGTCAACATAAAGTTGAGCGAGTTCATAGTTTGTTTGTAAAAGATTTGAAATAAATCTTTTGAATAACCGGTTTTTGAAGTATTGTTGAGAAAACGAATTTAAAATCATTTTCTTGCCAAGTTAAGTGGAAACTTTGCTTTTGTAATGCAATATGTTCGTAAAACCATGTATTTGTAAGCCCTCGTATTTGAAATGTTCGTATAACCGTCAATGCCCACCCTGACTTTGACTCCATGCCCGCATAATCCTATGCTTTAAATTTGTATAAAACATGGTATTTAATTTGTATAAATCAAGTATTTCTGCAAACATGTACGTCCCTGGTATGTATAAACCTATAAAGTATGTATAAAAGTCCCTGGTATGTAGCATTAAGGAAAAAGAGATCACCAATGGGTTGCAAAGCCACCGGTATGTGTGAAAAGGTGCAGGAAAACTCAAACCTAGCAAATTTGTTACCGGGCTTCCGGCTGGAAGACACAGTCACCTCTATGGGCCGCCCCGGCCTCACGGGTGTGGGCTCGCTACACCCAAATAGATCTATCACTCTTGTGTCCCTCGGTCCTATAATGAGGATTATTGGCCTCAAGTGTTGTGCCCACCCTTCACATGATCTAGTAGTATAAACCCTCCCTAAGCTAACCATACCATGTAAATAAATGTTTGTAATAAGTGTAACATGTATTTTACCCCAGCCTCTAAGGCTGAACCTCCCCAGCCTCTAAGACTGAACCTCCCCAGCCTCTAAGGCTGAACCTCCCCAGCCTCTAAGGCCAATTCCCCATTCTCTATATATTATCACCAAACGATCCATCCCTAGTCATGAAAATCATTCACATTTCGATACTACGCATTTGTTTTGTAAAAACCGGTATGTTTAGTATAAACCTTTCGTAAATCATTTGAGTTCCTCGAAATCCATTCGTAATATGATTTAGAAATACGAGTTTTGCGTCCGTTCAAAACTTTGTATGTTCTTGCAAAACGTGCATGTCTTTCCACCCCGAAAACATTTATAAAAATGTAAAGCCGTAAAAAGTGGGGTTATGAACTCACCTGAATATTCCTGTGCAAAGCTAGCTAAATACGACTTCGTGATGTCGTTTCCAAGACGAGACTCGCTAGCGTGCAATCTACAATATTCCTAACACGGAATATTTTATAAGTTTCTAATATAAACGTAGCTAAACTACGTGTCCGAGCTCTACCGAATCGTAAATCAAACGATTCAACGGTATGTAGTTAACTTATCGGAAATGATTACGTCATATTTGATAAATATCGTTTATCGTCGATAATAACTAATGAGTCTTGAAAAGGCTTGATTCTCGAGATATTTAAAAGAAATAAATATTTATATCACAATATATAAATATCGTTGTAATTGCGTCAGCCGTCTCGAGTAGTTGTACGTGTACCAAAAGAATATTTATATGAAAATATCATGTAACAAACTCGTATCATATAATGCGTCTCATATGATAATTATCAACATATATGTATATATGTCGTTTAGGCGTTCGAAATAAATATATAAAAAGTTATATTTATTTTATGAAATTATCATCGAGTTGTTGGATGTTTGAAATAAATATATACTATATTTATTTTTATAAAGGAGTACGAGCCGTTTGATGTTTGAAATAAACATAAACTATGTTTATTTGTATAAAAGGATCCGTTATTGTTGGTACTAGAAATAAATATATATTTATTCTTGTAAAACGAATTCATGTCGTTGGATCCTCGAAATAAAAATAAAAACTATATTTATTTTAATAAACGAATAATATATAAACTATTTTTAAGTTTACAAAGGAAACGTCGTCTGGTTTGATGTTCGAAATAAATACACATAAACTATATTTGTTTGTAATAACGAATACGAGTTGTTTGGCGCTTGAAATAAATATATAAAATATATTTATTTTATAAAAGAATTGTCGTTTTCGTATGTGATAAAGCGTCGTCGAAAGTGATATACACATTTATATTGGTTCTTATAAAAGTCACTTTTCAATAAAACATGTTTTGCTTTTACGGGTTTTCTCGAAAAACGGACAGAGTTTCCTCTGTTTTTGGACGCCCCGACAACACAAGTTGTCGTTAAAATTCTCAAAATTAAGTCAAGATTCAACAATGTAAATGTATATAATCAATTTATACAATCAAGGTAATAAATAATCCGAATACTTTTAACTAATAATCCATTTGTTTAATAGGTTCGGGAGCTCAATTTCGCGTAAGTAAACAACTATAAAATTTATAATAAATTATGAACGTGTCGTTAATCTTTACCGAATCTTTCGCGGCGTGACGTTGACCGAGACTGAGTTGACCAGCTGACCTTGACCGAGTCTGACCGAGTTGACTCGGTTTGACCGAGTCAACCTGAACCGTTTCACACCTGACCCGAGGCCATTGACTCGAACCATTTGACTGAATTGAGTTGACCCGAAATCTAACCCAAGACCCGACCCGTTGACTGTTGACCGAACCCGGATGTTGACTGAGTTTACTTTCCGACCCGAACCCCGACTGAACCGAACTTGGACTGAGTCTGAATCGAGTGAGCCTGAACCTGTATTGCATTAGTTGACTCGGTTTGACCGAGTCAAACCGAGCTGAACCAGAATTGACCCGTTTAAACCTGGACCGAACTGAGACCGAGCTACTTACCGGAGCCGTGAATAACCACCATCGCCGCCGCAGATGTACCACCGGCTCCGGTCGCCGGTCCTCTGTTTTCTCCGATCTCCTCTCTCGTCTCTCTCTCTCTCTCTGCTCGTTCTTGATGCCGCACCACCACCGGATGGTGGTGGTGGTGATTGTTTCCGGAACCGTAAAAAGAAAGGTGGGGGATGGGGGCTGGTTGAAGACGAGCAGGGGAGGGGTGTGCGCTAAAAAAAACTTCGCCGGAATTCACCACCGCCGCCGGTTATCGCCGGCTGGAGTGTCTTCTAGAGAGAGATCAGATGTGGATGTATGTGTGTTATCTGTTTATTTGAGAACAAGAGTGATGAGAGGGGAGGAGAGTATATGTGAGTCTAGGTTATTTGATTTCTCTGTGTTTGAAAATGTAATAGAGAGAGGGTAGAAGATGAAGTCTGCATATTTGTTTGTGTGTGTGTATAAAAATCGAGAGAGGGAGAGGGGTCTTATAGAAATATTTAGATGGTGAGGATCTTGTGAGATTTTGATAAATCTTGTTGAGATTGGGTAAAATCTTGTAGGGATTTTAGAAGGATTTTGCTAAGATTTAGTAAGATCTTTATGGAAATTCAACAGATTTTGCAAGATTTAATATATAATGTGTAGGTTTAGGCTTGTGGGTTTTGGTTCCTACGAGACCCGTTGTCAAATCCTAAACTTCGTTTAACATCAAAAATTAAAATACACAAAAGTACGGTCGGTAGTCGTTGTTTGCACGCCCGTTCGTCGATTACGGTAATAATTGCGAAAAATTGTATCGTTGTCGTCTTTAACCGCTTTTCGATCCGGTTTCGACTGTAGTCACTAGAATTTAATTACGAAGCTAAAATATATCGTAAAAATTTAATATTTGTCGGCGTTGTCAGTATCTTGTTTGGTTTCAATCCGTTGCCGTTTAACGTTTCGCAGGTTTCTCTGTAAACCACCGTTCGCGCACTGTAAAGTCGGATAGGCGTTCCTAGGCACTCCAAAGGCCTAATTAAGTTAATCTTCGTCTAAATCACTATTTATTATCGCGTTAATTGCCTGTTAATCATGTAATTAAGAGCCGTAAATCACCGGTTGTCACAGATGTTGTCGTGGTGGTGGTGGCTATGCCGCTGTAGAACGGTCGTCGGAACCACCGACTGGATCCCTTATATTATCTTGTTCTCTATCTTAGCTCCATCTCTCTCTCTCTCTCTCTCCAACTCTCTATTTTTCTCTAGTATGTATAGTTATTATAGAGTAGAGGGGGCGATGGAAACCGTCGGAAGTCCAGACGTTTCTGTAACATCCGACAAAATGGGCCCCGTTTTGAAATTTTCAAGTTTTATTTTTCTATAACCATGTCGATCAAGAATTGTCGTGTATATATATATATATATATATATATCTAAGTATAACAAACTATTATACAAATTTATTCTATTTAGGATTTTATAAAAAAATATATAATACTTTTAATTTGATAAAACCATTTATAATGATTATTTTCATTCCTTTCAAAAATAAACTTATGATTATTTGCAATTTATAAACATTCAAGCTTAGAAACCTATGTATTTTTGTAAGATCGCTAGTTAGGATTAAACCATATGTCACCTCTCAACCCTAAAACACTTTACTACAGCCACATACCCCCCCTAACCCCCTATTTCTTTTATTCACTGCAAACCTCATCCACACACAAATCCCCTTCTTCTACATTTTAACAAAACCCTAAGACTAGAAGGTATGGGGGTCGGCTGAGGCCCGGCGCCGGTCCCCCACACCGCCCCCTCCCATCCGTTCCGGCGAGTCCAGCGACCCACAGCCGAAGTCGACGGCCCCACTTTCAAAAATATATCCCTTATTCAATGGATAGTTTAATAAAAAAAATTACCTTTTTCACTTTAAATATTTATCAACTTCATCCATTTTTTTATACCATTCACATCCATTTCTCCAATTCTTCTCCTATTCTCATCCATTTTTATAAAAAAAACACTCCCATTTTTTTTACCATCATGAATCCATTCAACCCAAACAACCCCAACCCGAACAATCCCAACACGAACAATACCAACCCGAACAATTCCTAACTTTTTTTCGAGTCCCACTTACACTCCGGCTATGGATCCTTCGTGGGGGAATCCACAATTTACGTTTCGGGTTTCCAACAATCACCTAACGCCTTCTCCCAAATGTCCCAAGTTCAACAAATGCAACAATACCAAGCACTCCAACAATTCATGCAACGCAACTCGGTTCAACTTGATCAATTCCAATCGCAACCGCCAACTTCTCAACCGCAACCCTCGGTGGAGCTTGACGATGATGATGAAGTCGTCCTCGAATCGCCACCTAAAGAACTCAAGCGCAAAAAAACACGGGGAAGGGGAAGGCGGTTGAAACCGAATCCGACACCGCAAAAAAAAAGCGGTTCGAGAGCAAAGGCGAGACAGTGGACAAAAGTAGAGGAGGAGGCGCTAGCAATAGCGTATGTTAAGGCCTCAACTTGCCCGATTGTCGGTATGAACCAAAGTTAATTTTTTTTAATTTAAATTTAAAAAAAATTATTTTTTAGTTTTACTAATGCAAATTTTTTTTTAATTTTAGGGAACAATCAAACGGGTTCTGGTTTTTGGAAGGCATGTACGGATAGATTTAATCACCTTATGGGGGAAGGCCCGGCCCGTGATCTCGATTCCGTATCGGGGAAGTGGCGGAAAATGAACAAGTGCGTGAATGATTTTATCGGGATTTATAACCCACTTTACATCAATCATTCTAGTGGGAGTAGCGACGAGGACGTTCTTAACCTTGCGATGGCTAAATGGGAAACAAAAAATCCGCCTTTCCCGCACCTCCGAGCATGGAACGTTTTAACGAAAGAACCTAAATGGGCGCCGATTCCAAATGAGGTCGCAACCGCCAAACGGACTAAAACTTACGAGTCCGGAAGTTATAGTGCGGGAGGCTCCACCGCTCGTTGTCAAATCGACATAAACAACGAACCGGAATATGACGAGGAGCCCGCTCACGAGATCGAACGTCCCGGCGGAAGGGACAAAGCAAAAAAAGAGGCGGCCCGGAAGCGCAAAGGGGCCGGCTCGAGTGGAGGGGGCGGCTCGGGTGGAGGTGGCGGCTCTAAGGCGTCTTCGAAAATGGACGAGTTAATTTCCGAATTCCGTTCGTTTAAAGACTTTGCGGCCGAAAAATATAGTCACAAGAAAAACGTGTCGTCGGACTATGCTCGAGCGGAGGATTTTAGGATAATGAGGTTGGATCTCGACTCGGTTCCGGAGGATGAACGAGAGGTGTATCGGAGGATGAAGGAAGAGGTGAAGAAAAAATGGACGTCGTAGGTTTTTTTTAATTTTTAGGGAATCTATTTTTTTTTTCGGAAATGTTTTTTATTTTTCTTATTTTTAGGAAATGTAATTTTTTTTATGTTATGAAATGAATTTATTTATGCTGTTTTATGTTGTATTTTTTAAATTTTATAAAGTTTTAATTAAGTTAATAAAAAAACTTAGAAAATTATAAAATAATGTGGGGTAGCCCCATACTCCACCTGTCACACCCCGACCACGTAAAACAACAAAACGTGGCGGAAACGTCGGGGAGTGTTGTAACAGAATCATTGTTTCATAACACATGGAAAGTTGAATATTGCTTTATTGATTAAAAGTGTTACAATGTCTTAACAATCAAAGAAACATAACATAAATAACTAGTCTTGCATCTTTTATTGTTGCTAAGGCCCAAGTCCGCCTAAGTGTATCTTGATAAATCCTAAGCATCATATCCTGAAACACATGTGAAAATAGGTACGTCAGCATAAAAATGCCTGTGAGATACATAGGTTTTGTGAAAATAGAATTCATGACTTATGTTTAAGAAAATGTTTAGTCATGAACCTTGTAATTTGCTTTGTCTTGTAAATCATTTGAAAAGTGATAAATAAACCAAATGATATATATGTATAGAAGAAAAATACATGGTTAAGTAAATAACCAAGTAAAATGTGTTTATATCAGATAAGTTGTTTGTAAAACAATGTATTGTGAAAAGTATGTTATTTGTATAAAATGTTATATGTCTAAATTGAAATGATTCAAATAACGCTACGATATGTAATACCATACAAGCACTTATATATAGGAAGTACCAGCGGCGTATCCACCATGCTTGTATCATATTACACACGCCCCGTTACTTAAATCACTTACTCAAACCAAACCACCAAAGTAAAATGTTTATGTATAATCAAATGTCAAAATGTTTATGTGAAAACCATGTCTAATGTCTATGTCTAATGTAAATCATGAATTATGTATATCAATGTCAGAATGTTTATGTCTAATGTAAATCATGAATTGTGTATATCAATGTCAGAATGTTTATGTCTAATGTAAATCATGAATTGTGTATGTCAATGTCAAAATGTTTATGTCTAATGTAAATCATGAATTGTGTATATCAATGTCAAAATGTTTATGTCTAATGTAAATCATGAATTGTGTATATCAATGTCAAAATGTTTATGTCTAATGTAAATCATGAATTGTGTATGTCAATGTCAAAATGTTTATGTCTAATGTAAATCATGAATTGTGTATGTCAATGTCAAAATGTTTATGTCTAATGTAAATCATGAATTGTGTATATCAATGTCAAAATGTTTATGTCTAATGTAAATCATGAATTTTGTGTATCCAAAATATCATGTATGGTTAGTGAAATATATCAACTAAACCATATGTAAAATGCATAAAAACAAGGTATTGAAGTAAAACATGGTTTAAATCAAAGTTATGTTTTGTGGAACTAATGCATGCTGTACTGATATAAACATCTATGCTGTATTGTGAAAATGCATACATCCAAGCCTTGTGACTGTGGTGATAGACCCCTAAACGAATTTAAAGGTCTATCTGTGTTATGTTTATCGAATTCGGTCATTCCTTCCACCCAAACAAACCTAGGGTTCAGGAATGGGAGTTGTCAAGTCCTATGGTACCATTACCTACTAACGAGCGGCGTGATCAATGTTAATGAATGTATATTATCCCATTTAAACAAACCAAATGTCATTGTCATACCAAAATGTAAGCATGTGAAAACAATGCACTAAGTATGTAATCAAATGAACATACAAAGCGTGAAATGTAATGTAAAACAATGTACTAAGTATGCACACAATGGACATACATAGCATGAAATGTAATGTAAAACAATGTACTAAGTATGCACACAATGGACATACATAGCATGAAATGTAATGTAAAACAATGTACTAAGTATGCAACAAAGGACATACATTGCAAAAACACAATGAAATCATGTACTATAAGTGTACTATTGAACATAACAAGCATATGACATGAAAACATGGAAAGCACGAAAGTAACAAGTAGGCACATGTGTTTCACCCCAAAACAGTTTGAAAACGGTAAAAGAGGGGTCTATGTACTCACTTGAGATTGCTTAGTAGTCCTTCAGTAACAACCAAACAATGCTAGAGATCACGGATATCAAACGGCACCTAATATAGGTAACTATGTTAATATACCGGACCTATAATCGGAGGATTGGATAGAATGAGGGTTCGTAAACCAAATGAGTATAGGAACTCATGTAATATGGTTTTAACAAAACCCACATACTAAAATGAAACCTAACCTAAGTGCTTACGACCCATTACGACCCGTTTAGGTAGCTTATGCTAGTTTAACGCGTCGTTCGCGTAAAACGCGTTCGGAACGCCTATCTAGTCCTATGATAAGTAAAATATGCCTTAACATGTCTAATATTGTTACCAAATCAGTTTAGATACCAAAAGTTATGTTACATATGCTTAAAATGAATTTTGGCGTAAAAAGGGCATTTTGGTAATTTACCTAAGGCATATAAACTACCTATCATACAACTACTTAAACGAAGCGACCATAAGGTATAACCTCGGAAGGTTATTCCCTATATACTATGGTCACCTAATGTGTTTGGTCGGATCCTAATGATCGACCAAACGGGTCGGGTTCGAAAGTATAAGCGATTGTTTAGATCGCTTACCTTACGACCCTATATAAGCACTAAACTAAAAGTGACGAGCTAAGCATGTTAAAACACGCTTAACTAAGTTTAGAAAACAGGTTTGGTATCAAAACAAACGGTTTTGATACCCAAGAGTAGTTTGGTTACAAAATACGCGTAAATGTGCATTTTGGCCGAAACTACGACTCGTCACTGAGCCTAGATAATGTGGTAATCAGTAGGTATAGTCACAAGAGACTATAACCATCGTGATTACGCTCACGTTATGAAGTTCAACCGAACTTCGTGTTGACCATAAACTGGTCAACGCAGAAAGTCAAACATAGTTTGACTTTCGGACTCGAAAAGCGATAAAAGAACGAAGGAACACTTACAAAGGGTCCCCGCAAGATTGAACTTCCAAGTATTCTCAAGTATGAAGTGATAAAACACCCCAACTTAGAGAACAAACTCAGAATTCAAGTGGGTTTTGCAAGTGAACTTAATGGGTATTTATAGTAAATGGACAACCGTTAGGATCGTTTATCGAATAACGTGCTTTGATCTTGTCCATACACTTGTTGAAATACCCATGGAACACCAAATTGGCCCTTCATTATAATGAAGAGGCAAGTGCAAAGGGGGTTAGGAGGGGATAACAGCTGTTTAATCAGAATCTGCTGATCTGGGGACCCCTTACGGACCGTAAGGGTGATGGCTTACGGTCCGTAAGCCAGCAACTATGCAGAATTGTCAGTTTTGGTCCCTGTTATGCAATAAAGCCATTTTCGACACGTTTAAGGCCCGTTAACCCCATTTCAAAGCTCTAAAATGAAGTTAAAGTATAGGGAACTTAAAATGTGCTCAAAAATATGTCGGATGTCGGTTCGTTTGGCCGTACGATTGCGTTGTTCGGTTAATTACGACGGGAGTCGTATCGAACGCAAAAACGATCCAAATTAAGCGACGAATGGATTTTTGACAAGCCAAACACTAAAGCATAATATTATAATGCTTAAATAAATTTTTGGATGTCCGGATGTACTCAGAACGTGAGTTATGCGCGAAAATGCAAACTTATGCACTTTTTGACGCTTTTAGTCCCTGAATGACCCAAAAGTTTATTTTAGCACACCGAACCCCTAAAAGCCTATTTATAAGCTATGTAAAGGATATTTAGGGTATGTTTAACTTATGGTCATGTTCCGGAATGTCTGTTACAGTTCAAATTGGCATACTTTCGCAGTTTGTCAAATTTACTCCCTGTAAGCGAATTAACTTGATTTCGGCATACCAAACCATCCAAAACTTATTTCTAAGTTATGTAAAGGTTATTTAAGGTATGTTAAGCCTATTTCACTATTCTGGAGTGTTCCTTGCATTAAACTGGTTATATTTACGCATCAGATCACGTATAACCTTCTAGAAAGCGATTTAAAGCCCGAAATCGAACAAGAATTGATATGTGCGAATGATACACATGGTTGTACAAATCCCAAGTATGAAATACAATATTTCATTGGTTTGGTATTTGTTTGATGGTCGCAGTGACCCAGGTGTCACAGTCTCCCCTACTTTAGGAAATTTCGTCCCGAAATTTATTCAGAGGAAACTTGTGATAGCTTGAAACATGAAGTTGAAAAGATCAAACAACACTGGTTAGAGTCCTGAACTTCTAGTAACTTTACAATAACATCATGCTTGCAAAGTGAGAGGGACACTTATATACAAGTATATAAAGCGTCATTGGTGCGTCCACCGTACCTCTATTACATTGTTCATATTTCGTTATGGTTGTCACTATCGGTTCTTACACATAATAAGTCTTACCGAGGTTTCCGTGCACTGAACTTCGTAATTATGTATGCATCCATAATTACGTAATTCCTTGCATAGTCACGTGGTGCATCTTAAAAATGTGTAGGGGAAGAAAACAAATGAACGAGCCTGTGATGATTGTGACTAGACCACCATAGGGTCCCTTTTATTAAATCAATAAATGATTATAATAGACAACCAAGGAGTCTTTTCAGCTTATATCATCACATGTCATTCTTAACCATATTTTTGAATCAATCTTTTTTTACTAGACCACTAAAAGGGTCTCTTATGAATCATGGAATGGTACTATATAATCCAAGGGTCTTAACTATTACATAGAAGCCCATTAAGGATTTAAGGTAGTACCTTTTTGGATATCCCTCTACGAATCCCTCATATGAAGATACGAAAGGTTCTACGAGGATTTGGATAACGAATATCCAGAGTACACAAAAACACAAAAATGCATAAAAGAAAAAACAAAATGCATAATCACAAAATCACATAATTGTTTAACTTGATTTTAGATTTGTTATCATTTTGTTAATTTGTTCGGCTAATTGTGCACATGTATTCAAAGCACACCAGGTATCCAATCAGTGGATTTTGATTGGTGCTTTAAATATTTCTAAGAATCTAACTATTAAGATAGAAAGATCTTTTAAAAAAAATTCGATTTCGATTTTAAGGAACTGAAATGTTCGAATTAAGGTACACAAGGAATCCAATTAAGGACTCTGATTTGAATGATAATCACCCACAAGGGTTTAATTGTGAAGATAAAAAGATCCCATATGGATTTTGGGAATTGAAGATGTTTTGAAACCTTGCACTGGATGTGCTTAAGTCAAAACATGAAGTAAAAATGCTTATGAAGTTGAGATGCTAGATATGCTAAGGCGACATATGAAGCGGAATTTGAAGGTTAAGTCAATGTATGAAGAAAATATTTTTGAAAACTATGCATGGGGTTCTAAAAAAATGTGTTCAATGTTTTTAAAACCTTATATATAACACTTTTGAAATCATAAAGTAGGTGTATTAGGTAGGTATATTTATAAAAATGTTTTAAAATCATGCGAGATGAATTTTGGAATTATGTATAAGGTTTTTGAAAACATGAATGATGCTTTTGAAATCATGCACTTGATATAAGTAATTATACTGTATTAATAACATTTTGAAATCATGAAGGTTGTTTTTGAAAACATAGACAACGTTTTTGAAATCATGGAGGTTGTTTTTGAAAACATAGACAATGCTTTTGAAATCATGCATTTGATATGTTAGGTAAATACACTATATTAAAAATGTTTTTGAACTATATACAAAATGTTTTTGAAATCATGAAGGTTGTTTTGAAAACTTATGTTATGCATGTTGAAAAATCAGAACGTAATGGGTATGAGATTTGAAAATACCCTTAGTTATCTAACCAAGGATTCAAAGGCACAGATGTGCAAAAAGCACGGTTACTCACAATTTCGCTTTATTTCTTGTACTTCGTCTCCTAGAATGAAAGGAGTACTTAAACTTTTTGAGGAAATCATGAGCGATCACTTGAAAGGGAGAATCACAAGAGTAGTTTGTAAAGAGCATAGTTCCTTGATGTAGGTATCATAGGGAAATACCATACACACATGTAACTACATTTGTATATCAGAATTACGAACAACGACTTTTATTTATGAACAAAACAGATTATTTCACAATACAAGAAAACAAAATACACAAAGGCATACGACAGCAACATCTTTTGCTCGGCCAAATGCTCATCCAAGGGTTGGATTTGCATTGACAATCTTTGGGCATTTGTTCCTGAAATGGCTCGTCTCGCCACAGTTGTAGCAAGTATCAGACGGAAAACGAGCTTGAGTAGGGTTGACTTGGAGTTGGATAGCAGCAAGATTTGCAACAGCTTTGTTCTGGATAGCAAAGCGGCATATGTTAATCAAATGTCCCAACCATCCACAGTAGGTACATTTGGAGCAGGGTATGAGGTTTAAATGATGACGGTTGCATCGCTTGCACCATGGGGCAGCTCCCAAGTACGACTTCCTAGCTGGTGGCATCGCTACCTGGCTAGGTTCCACTTGATTAGGTGTAACTGCTGCGGGTTTCTTTGAAGCCTTACGCTTCCTTGATTTTGGTGCAGGCTTGACTTCTGCTTCCTTTGGTGACTCTTGAGTGGCTTCATTGTTGAGACGAGACATGGCAATGCCTAAATCCATCGTCTTCAGAATCACTTCGCCTATTTGCTGAGCAAATTTGGCTGTTTCTCGGACATTTAACCGTTGCTGAGAGGAAGAGAAATTCTAGAAGGAAATGAAAGACATAGGAAGAAACAAGTGAATTGACAACGCATAGAAATTGCGATCATTTGTTTGTTACCTAAGGCAAACAAATAAGACGGTGACTAATCAAAGTAAGCGGGTCATATTAATGTATCGCGAAGACATGCTTTAGCCTATAAGTGGACACTCACCCCAAGAGTTCCCAGGTAAGAGTGACTGGTCCGATTATGTGGATTTGTACGAACACTCTAGCCTTAGACAGAAAACTCAGAGTACAGGCATCCACTCTTCCAGATTGCACGTGTTCACACTATAAGACCCAAACTTTGACGAGGTTTTGAAAATTCAAAGGGGTTCAAAACCTTATAACAGAGGGTTCAAAACCTAGTAATCAATCATCCTAGAACAGATGATTAGTTTTCAAAGTGGTTTTGAAATTTATGTTCTTGTTGTGGTTATCACCTACGAATAGGTGACGGTATTGTTTTATGTCTAAACGCAAGTAAACTCGCGTTAGGGTCCTAGGAAGGTTATAGACTAGGTCAAAGCATTACTAATAACCTAATTCCCTATAACCATGAGCTCTGATACCAACTTTTCTGTCACACCCCGACCACGTAAAACAACAAAACGTGGCGGAAACGTCGGGGAGTGTTGTAACAGAATCATTGTTTCATAACACATGGAAAGTTGAATATTGCTTTATTGATTAAAAGTGTTACAATGTCTTGACAATCAAAGAAACATAACATAAATAACTAGTCTTGCATCTTTTATTGTTGCTAAGGCCCAAGTCCGCCTAAGTGTATCTTGATAAATCCTAAGCATCATATCCTGAAACACATGTGAAAATAGGTACGTCAGCATAAAAATGCCAGTGAGATACATAGGTTTTGTGAAAATAGAATTCATGACTTATGTTTAAGAAAATGTGTTAGTCATGAACCTTGTAATTTGCTTTGTCTTGTAAATCATTTGAAAAGTGATAAATAAACCAAATGATATATATGTATAGAAGAAAAATACATGGTTAAGTAAATAACCAAGTAAAATGAGTTTATATCAGATAAGTTGTTTGTAAAACAATGTATTGTGAAAAGTATGTTATTTGTATAAAATGTTATATGTCTAAATTGAAATGATTCAAATAACGCTACGATATGTAATACCATACAAGCACTTATATATAGGAAGTACCAGCGGCGTATCCACCATGCTTGTATCATATTACACACGCCTCGTTACTTAAATCACTTACTCAAACCAAACCACCAAAGTAAAATGTTTATGTATAATCAAATGTCAAAATGTTTATGTGAAAACCATGTCTAATGTCTATGTCTAATGTAAATCATGAATTGTGTATATCAATGTCAGAATGTTTATGTCTAATGTAAATAATGAATTGTGTATATCAATGTCAAAATGTTTATGTCTAATGTAAATCATGAATTGTGTATGTCAATGTCAAAATGTTTATGTCTAATGTAAATCATGAATTGTGTATATCAATGTCAAAATGTTTATGTCTAATGTAAATCATGAATTGTGTATATCAATGTCAAAATGTTTATGTCTAATGTAAATCATGAATTGTGTATGTCAATGTCAAAATGTTTATGTCTAATGTAAATCATGAATTGTGTATATCAATGTCAAAATGTTTATGTCTAATGTAAATCATGAATTTTGTGTATCCAAAATATCATGTATGGTAAGTGAAATATATCAACTAAACCATAAGTAAAATGCACAAAAACAAGGTATTGAAGTAAAACATGGTTTAAATCAAAGTTATGTTTTGTGGAACTAATGCATGCTGTACTGATATAAACATCTATGCGGTATTGTGAAAATGCATACATCCAAGCCTTGTGACTGTGGTGATAGACCCCTAAACGAATTTAAAGGTCTATCTGTGTTATGTTTATCGAATTCGGTCAATCCTTCCACCCAAACAAACCTAGGGTTCAGGAATGGGAGTTGTCAAGTCCTATGGTACCATTACCTACTAACGAGCGGCGTGATCAATGTTAATGAATGTATATTATCCCATTTAAATAAACCAAATGTCATTGTCATACCAAAATGTAAGCATGTGAAAACAATGCACTAAGTATGTAATCAAATGAACATACATAGCGTGAAATGTAATGTAAAGCAATGTACTAAGTATTCACACAATGGACACACATAGCATGAAATGTAATGTAAAACAATGTACTAAGTATGCACACAATGGACATACATAGCATGAAATGTAATGTAAAACAATGTACTAAGTATGCAACAAAGGACATACATAGCAAAAACACAATGAAATCATGTACTATAAGTGTACTATTGAACATAACAAGCATATGACATGAAAACATGGAAAGCACGAAAGTAACAAGTAGGCACATGTGTTTCACCCCAAAACAGTTTGAAAACGGTAAAAGAGGGGTCTATGTACTCACTTGAGATTGCTTAGTAGTCCTTTAGTAACAACCAAACAATGCAAGAGATCACGGATATCAAACGGCACCTAATATAGGTAACTATGTTAATATACCGGACCTATAATCGGAGGATTGGATAGAATGAGGGTTCGTAAACCAAATGAGTATGGGAACTCATGTAATATGGTTTTAACAAAACCCACATACTAAAATGAAACCTAACCTAAGTGCTTACGACCCATTACGACCCGTTTAGGTAGCTTATGCTACTTTAACGCGTCGTTTGTATAAAACGCGTTCGGAACGCCTATCTAGTCCTATGATATGTAAAATATGCCTTAACATGTCTAATATTGTTACCAAATCAGTTTAGATACCAAAAGTTATGTTACATATGCTTAAAATGAATTTTGGCGTAAAAAGGGCATTTTGGTAATTTACCTAAGGCATATAAACTACCTATCATACAACTACTTAAACGAAGCGACCATAAGGTATAACCACGGAAGGTTATTCCCTATATACTATGGTCACCTAATGTGTTTGGTCGGATCCTAATGATCGACCAAACGGGTCGGGTTCGAAAGTATAAGCGATTGTTTAGATCGCTTACCTTACGACCCTATATAAGCACTAAACTAAAAGTGACGAGCTAAGCATGTTAAAACACGCTTAACTAAGTTTAGAAAACAGGTTTGGTATCAAAACAAACGGTTTTGATACCCAAGAGTTGTTTGGTTACAAAATACGCGTAAATGCGCATTTTGGCCGAAACTACGACTCGTCACTTAGCCTAGATAACGTGGAAATCAGTAGGTATAGTCACAAGAGACTATAACCATCGTGATTACGCTCACGTTATGAAGTTCAACCGAACTTCGTGTTGACCATAAACTGGTCAATGCAGAAAGTCAAACATAGTTTGACTTTCGGACTCGAAAAGCGATAAAAGAACGAAGGAACACTTACAAAGGGTCCCCGCAAGATTGAACTTCCAAGTATTCTCAGGTATGAAATGTTAAAACACCCCAACTTAGAGAACAAACTCAGAATTCAAGTGGGTTTTGCAAGTGAACTTGATGGGTATTTATAGTAAATGGACAACCGTTAGGATCGTTTATCGAATAACGTGCTTTGATCTTGTCCATACACTTGTTGAAATACCCATGGAACACCAAATTGGCCCTTCATTACACTGAAGAGGCAAGTGCAAAGGGGGTTAGGAGGGGGTAACAGCTGTTAACAGCTGTTTAATCAGAATCTGCTGATCTAGGGACCCCTTACGGACCGTAAGGGTGATGGCTTACGGTCCGTAAGCCAGCAACTATGCAGAATTGTCAGTTTTGGTCCCTGTTATGCAATAAAGCCATTTTCGACACGTTTAAGGCCCGTTAACCCCATTTCAAAGCTCTAAAATGAAGTTAAAGTATAGGGAACTTAAAATGTGCTAAAAATATGTCGGATGTCGGTTCGTTTGGCCGTACGATTGTGTTGTTCGGTTAATTACGACGGGAGTCGTAACGAACGCAAAAACGATCCAAATTAAGCGACGAATGGATTTTTGACAAGCCAAACACTAAAGCATAATATTATAATGCTTACATAAATTTTTGGATGTCCGGATGTACTCAGAACGTGAGTTATGCGCGAAAATGCAAACTTATGCACTTTTTAACGCTTTTAGTCCCTGAATGACCCAAAAGTTTATTTTAGCACACCGAACCCCTCAAAGCCTATTTCTAAGCTATGTAAAGGATATTTAGGATATGTTTAAGTTATGGTCATGTTCCGGAATGTCTGTTACTGTTGATACATATTTTGTGGACGCGACTCGACTCGGTTCAACTCGGTTCGGTTCAACCCGGTTAGGTTCGGCTCAAGCCCGACGTCACGACACTCCTCCGTCGTGCGTCCCAGAGTTCGACACGCGAAGCACGAAGCGCCGCGAGCCTTCCCGACGCCACATCACCATGACATCATCATGATGATGTCATGATGATGTCACAAGATTGACTAATCTTCACAATTTGATGTAGCAGACCTCTTGTACGTGCATGCTCTACCATAATGCATGTTGGGCCTTTTCACTTTGGGCTTTGACCAACATGGGCCGAACCCCAATCGCACAAGCAACATATATATAATACCGAAATCACTTGTGATTTCGGTGGACAAGAGGAGACAGAACACAGTGCACAGACAAGAGACAAGAAAACAGGAGTGTTTTCGGTGTGTGTGTGAGAACCGGACACCAATCGCACAAGTGGTGAGGAGTGGAGAGAACCGAGAGATTTGTTAGAGAGTTTGCAAAAATTGTTTTGTAAACATTGGTTTGTAATCGTTTTCAAGTATTAATACATTGGTGTTAATCGTTGAGTCTCGGTCTCCTTCTCGTGTTCATCTTCTTCTCTCGATCTCGGTTTGCATCTCCGGTTGGATTCCGCACAACCGGGTGTGTTTGACAACAAGGATTAGGCGACTAGATCCTCCCCTAGCCGGACCTTCAAGTGGTATCAGAGCCTTGGCTCTTCTCCTTGTTAAAACCGAGTGTGTTCGGGTTGTTTTTCGGGTTTGAGAAGTTCATATTTTTCTGAAAAATCAGTTCATATCTTCGAAATTTCTGATGTTTGGCTGCTAGTTCATCATCAAACCTTGCTTAAAACTGATTTGTGAATGGTTTGTTAAGGTTTTTAGTGAAGTTTGGAGCAAAACGGTGTTTCGGAAAGTTGTCGGTTAACCGGAAAATTCAAATTTTCTGGGTTGTTCTTCATATCTTCAACATATATTCAAGGTGTTCTTCAAAAGTTACACTTTTAGATCTTTGAGAAATATTGTCAAGTTGTTATTGCATTGGAAAGGGTTTAAAGGATAAAGTATTGTCTGCCATCATTTGGTTGGTAATTTAGGAAATGGTGTAGCCGAAAAGTGGGTATACCTTATGTCAGTTGATAGAAAGTCAGACAATGACAGTCGCACAAGACAGTTGGAATGCATATGAATGATCAGTCGCACAAGATTTGAATCACACAAGGATTTGTAATCACACAAGAGTTGTGGGCTCGCACAAGTAGCTGGGTTTCAGTTTTGGGCTTCTGATTACAACATTTAATTTCTGTTTGGGCTTCTTGTTTCAGTCGCACAACATCTTTCTACTCGCACAAGTATTGGGCCATAGTTGCTTCAATTGGGCTTATGTTGAATTTCTGGTTGGGCTCCAGTCACACAAGATTGTTCCGTCGTACAAGATTTGAGTCGCACAAGACTTGATTGATCACACAAGATTACTTAGTCGCACAAGACTTTATTATTCACACAAGCATTTGGGATCGCACAAGACTTGATTTGTCGCACAAGGAGTTGGGTCTTTCGATCAAGGATCCTTCGACTGGTTGTTATCATTCGAGATATTAACATAGTTTGTGAATTAAAAAAAAAAAAAAAAAAAAAAAAAAAAAAAAAATTGGGTTTTTGTTTGGGCTCGTTTTCGTCACCTATCTTTCAAGAAGTGTGGTTCATCGCGTTGTATCACAAGACTTGTTTCGTCGGATTTTTGTTTCGTGGGATTTTGTATTTTCACTTAATATATTTAATTTTTATAAAATGGGAACAAACGGTCAGTGGGATCCAACCGCGTGGACTCTAACATCTTCACAATCATCAGCTTCGCAATCATCAGCTACGCAATCTGCGTCAGATTTCAACAAAGCATGGATGCAGGCTATTGCCCCACCTCAAGCTGCAATGATAACTGCAAATCAATGGGCATTGGTCACAAATCAAAGCAGCAGTTCCACAACAAATCAGTTTGATCCTTCAGCATACACGATGATGTATTCAAGACCGGATTCTTCTTCTCTACAACAGAATGTGCAACCGACAGCTCAGCATGGAAACCAAAATTCTTTCAGAAATCAAGGCAACCAGCAGAACCAGAACAGGAACAATGTTCGTACGTTGATACCTGTCAACAACCAAAGCCAAGCAGGGCCATCAAATGCCAACCAGGCACTTGTGGTTCAAGTAGATGAAGGTTGTGATTGGTCGCTTCAGTTGGGAAATGATGCTCCAGATGGAACAGCATGTTTTGCTGAAGTCGTAAAGGATTTAAAGCACGCCAGTGGTGGAGAATCTTCCACCAATGGTGATGAATCTTCTGAAGATGAAAACAGTTCTGGTTATAGTGGAAGCTCAGATGAAGAATCCTCCACTTCAGGCAATGATCATGTGGATGAGACATCAAGTGCGTCAGTCGATGCAGATACTGATGAGCCTTTGGAAGAAGCTGCAGCAGGAACTGAAAGAAGATCTATTTTGGTGGATCAAGCTGCTTACTCTTCGTCTTCTCTCCATTCAGCCTTTATGGCTAATGTCGACAGTTCATCAAGACAGGTATGTGTCGATGAACCCATTGCTGTTAGTTGTGATAACTGTGATAGTTTGCGTGTTAAGAATGCTGATTTAGAAGCAAACATGTCTGAGTTGCAAGGCAAACATGATGCTTTACAAGCTAGTTTGTTTGACTTGCAAGACAAACATGTTTCATTGAATGATGAGTGGTGTGAAGTGCAAAGCAAACACGAGGCTTTGCAAGAGAAATATGATGTCACACACAAACACAATCAACAATTGATTGTAGATCTTGCTAAAGCAACTGAAGCTAACGTGTTTTTAACCAGAAATGAAAAGGAATTTAAATCAACAATTGCGTCATTAAGACATGATGTTTCAGAATTACAAAAGGCTGTTTTGCGAAAACAACATGCTAACAACAATCTTATTGACACAATTGAAAAGCAAATGGTAGAATTGGCAACAGCTCGATGTGAATGTGAAACAATCAAGCAGAAATTGGAAAGTTATTCCAATTCCCGCTATGTATTGGATCACATTATTGATGTTCAAAGGAAAAAGGGGGATAAGAAGTGTATGGGATTCAAATCATGTCCTCCCCCAATGAATCACAATTACTCCAAATTGCCTGATAACGAGGATATGCCCCGTTTTGAACCTACTGTGCCACTCAATCTAGATGATTTTGCAGCAGGCCTCGGGTTCACAACTGGTACATCATTCTCGGGTGAATCTGAAACTGAATCTGAATCTGAGAATGTGACAGATTCATCATGTGTTAAGGAACAGAGTCCTCCCATTGTTGAGGATGCTGATTCTTCGGATGATGAATCTGAAATAATTGTGAAACAACAGTCTAACTCGGTTACCACAGATATTCCAATCGAGAATCACATCCTGTGTGATCCACCAGTGAAACCGAGTAAGACTGAAATGTCAAAAGCAATGGAGTCCCTTGTGTCTGGCAGTGAAGAGAATAACTTGTTGTACACGCTCAAAGGAGATAGCAAAATCTACTCTAACAAAGATTTTCCAATTAAAAATGTAAATCAAGATTTAATTGAGCAAATTTTTGAAGGATGCACTGATAAGTTTTTGGGGAACAAAAATGGCAAAGTTACCGTCACTCAATGTGATCCAATTCCGTGTGAACAAATTAGAAAACAATACGGAAACCAAAAACCACAAGTTGAGCGAAAACAACAAGGCAATTCTGGAAAAGGTAAGATACAGGGAAAGAAGGCTCAGAACAAGAATGTTCAAGCACCTAAGGTTCAACAACAATGGGTGCAAAACAAAAGAGCTCCTGTTAAGAAAAGAGAACCGAAAGTGAACTTTGTTGGATCCACGGGTTCAGATAAACTTGAAACATTTCAGGATAAATCTAACATTGATTTTGTAAAACAAGTTAGAATTTTAAAACGAAATGATCAGAATAACTATACCCAACACACCAACGGAGGTGATTTAGGTCCAAGCACGTCTAGATCACAAAGTTCATTGTCTGGTTCTCCGTCTGATCATCAACATGTTTCTCCGAGGTTTGTAGAGCGGAGAATGTGTTTTGAGTGTGGCACAATTGGGCACATTGTAAGATACTGCCCATACCTGCAAAAGTTGAAGGCAAAAACAAGTGCTCCCCAAGAAACCAATTACCAAAAACGATCATTTTCCCCGAAACAAGACCCACGTGTCTTGAAAGAAAGGGAAAAGAAGTTAAAACAAAAGAATCAAAAGGTAATTGAAAAGGCCTTAAAATCAGAGGTCAAAGAAGAAAAACCTGTTCAAGCAAAACCTAAAACTGCAAAACCAGTAAATGCTAAAACAATTAATACAAATACTGGTAAAGGACAAACTGCTTGGAAACAAAAACAGGTAATTCAGTCAGGGGGAGCACCACAGGTTCTTTTTCCTAATCATCAAGTGATTGAAATCACTTTTCTTGATGATCAAGGACGACCCAAGTCCACAAAGGCTTGGGTCCCTCTCTCCAACTAATTTTTAAGTGAGTGTGTAGGATATTCCAGGAGGAACTTTCGATAGTCGTAAGATTGTTGATAGTGGAGCATCCTTGCACAAAATAGGCACCAGAAGAAATTGCTGCCTTTGATGGAGAGAAAAAGTAAAGGGAAACAGAAATGTCTGTTGAAAGAGATTGAAAAGCTTCGACAAAATGAAAATCATTTCAAAATGTGAATGTTCAAGGCTTTGATCGGGTCCCCGGGATAGATTCAAATCAAAATGTACGCACCTGTAGCACGTCTGAAGTTCACAATCGACAAAATGAACGTGCAGTGTACATTTCTTCGCGGTGTGTTTGAAGAAAATGTGTTGGTTGATCAAACTACACCGGGTGTGCGGATGCCTTGGAGTGGATTGAACAACCGCACACTACTTCTCAAGAGAAAGAAAAGACCTTCGCTGGTGCAATGCTGAAGACCAGCCGGACTCAAAGGTTTATGATCTTGTTGCTGTGAAGAGATTTCTAAGTAGCTACAAAATCGACTTTGAAATCCACACCGGGTGGATATCCAGTTTGGGAGAGCACTCAGACTCCTTGCAATGCACGAAGCAGTTGCAGGATACGGTTTTAAATTTCTAATCTCTCCTATACTTGTCGATATTTAAGCTGCTTTATGAATTATTATCATCTCGTACAGCACTCCTTGACCTGACACGTTGATCTCGAATATCACCTCACACGTGATTGCTTCATTATGAAACTCATCAATGTTGTCATGGTCCACACCGATGACCAACGTGCCGACCTTTTTACCAAAGCATTTGACAAATCAAGATTTGACTTTTTATTATTGGTAAACGGCATTAAGGTCAAGCAAGAGTAATCCACATCGGAAAATCATTTTTGTAAATACCTTCGTGTCTTTTAAATTTGTCTTAGTTTATTGATTTTAGGGGGAGTAAATCCAAAATTTGAAAATCCAAAAACATCGAAAAATTTCAAAAACACAAAAACAATAGAAAAGCAAAAATGAGTTTCCTGGCGAGCAAAAGAGAAAATGATAGTACATCAGTGGTCTGTCTAAACCTCTTTAAACCTAAAATGAAAAACGATAAGCAGCTCTATATAAGATGTATCGGTAGGCTCACAATCATTTTAAAGTGTGCAGGGTGATATAAACTTAAATCGACTGAAGACCAGGTGGGAACCATTCATTGGCATATGGTCTTAGTACCGAAATTTCGTTTGAGAGATTGCCGAGGTTCTGAGATATTCGGTCTTTATGCTGCTTATCATCTGGGTATCATGGTTGTATCTTTTACCGAAAAATAACGGGGACGCAAGTCTAGATCTTCCATGATACCATACATACGTGTACATATTGCATACGACCTCAATAAGTGATCAACAATCACATGTCCAAACAAAATAAGTGATAATATATCACAGATTCTTTGCGGGAGTCAAGTTCGTCTCTTTGCTGTACGAAAGTACTGACCTGTTCACGGACTTGCTCCTGTGCCCTCATGCATCGAAAATCAAGTTCCTCATCAATAAGTGATTATATCACATAGGGCTTGTTTTCAAATCAAAATAAGTGAGAATCTCACATCATATACGGTCAAACAGATGATAATCGGTATACTCACCGGTAAGATGAACCATCGTGCATACCTTGATACGGGAATGTGTCGTGATGTGGATGAACACCGGTCGGTAAGTATAAATCATACCTTAACGTATCCCCTCGCCATGATTACATCTGATAAGTTGAGCTTATGTGGACAACAATACCGATAATTGTTATAGGATGCTTATCTTAATGTTAACTAATTGAAAAACAAGAGCGTTTTGGCATGACCGTACACTGATATGATTCTCTTACCCTCGAAACTCGCAAAAAGAATGTCTGTAAATATTTATTTACTGCTTTGTATCTTTGTATATATTTATTTATTGCTTTCCGTCTTTACATTTGAAAAATGAAAAATTCCAAAAAGATTTTAGGTGTGTTTTAATATAAACTTTATAAAAGCCAAAAAGATTTTGCTTCTAGTTTATTTTTGATTGACTGATGTTGGAACTCGAGTCTATCCTACCCAAAATCCTGATTGTAAGCCGGAAAACAATTGCATCTTCATAAACAGTCGAAGTTAACGAGTTTTGAAAGTTAAAGGATTAAAATGAATATCTTTCTAAACTTTCAAACTATTGTCGGTTGGTGTTTGATTGAGATTTGATCTCATATGTGTCGTTAGTTTAAATGTTAACTATATTCCAAGCGGTTGTTCTCATTATGCGTTTAGCTTTCTTGCATGTGCAGATGCTAAAGGCGAGGAGAACATGTTCGATGAAAAGCTTTGGAATGAAGACACGAAGTGGAGGCACTCAAAGGATAAAATGATCGAGTTGCCGCTGTCCCTTCATCAACACCACAAGGATCTGAAGAATTGACAAGTCAAAAGATTCACGAGCATGACTCAATGGAGAGTTCAATCTAAGGGGGAGTTTGTCAACACACTTTCTACATGAAACGGGGAGTTTGTTGATACACTTTCTGCCTTGAAGACGTGAAGACGTTGAAGATCCTCCGACATGGAAGACATGGAAGATGAACCTCACGAGTAGCGTCCAAGGGGGAGTTTGTTGATACATATTTTGTGGACGCGACTCGACTCGGTTCAACTCGGTTCGGTTCAACCCGGTTAGGTTCGGCTCAAGCCCGACGTCACGACACTCCTCCGTCGTGCGTCCCAGAGTTCGACACGCGAAGCACGAAGCGCCGCGAGCCTTCCCGACGCCACATCACCATGACATCATCATGATGATGTCATGATGATGTCACAAGATTGACTAATCTTCACAATTTGATGTAGCAGACCTCTTGTACGTGCATGCTCTACCATAATGCATGTTGGGCCTTTTCACTTTGGGCTTTGACCAACATGGGCCGAACCCCAATCGCACAAGCAACATATATATAATACCGAAATCACTTGTGATTTCGGTGGACAAGAGGAGACAGAACACAGTGCACAGACAAGAGACAAGAAAACAGGAGTGTTTTCGGTGTGTGTGTGAGAACCGGACACCAATCGCACAAGTGGTGAGGAGTGGAGAGAACCGAGAGATTTGTTAGAGAGTTTGCAAAAATTGTTTTGTAAACATTGGTTTGTAATCGTTTTCAAGTATTAATACATTGGTGTTAATCGTTGAGTCTCGGTCTCCTTCTCGTGTTCATCTTCTTCTCTCGATCTCGGTTTGCATCTCCGGTTGGATTCCGCACAACCGGGTGTGTTTGACAACAAGGATTAGGCGACTAGATCCTCCCCTAGCCGGACCTTCAAGCTCTAAAATGAAGTTAAAGTATAGGGAACTTAAAATGTGCTAAAAATATGTCGGATGTCGGTTCGTTTGGCCGTACGATTGTGTTGTTCGGTTAATTACGACGGGAGTCGTAACGAACGCAAAAACGATCCAAATTAAGCGACGAATGGATTTTTGACAAGCCAAACACTAAAGCATAATATTATAATGCTTACATAAATTTTTGGATGTCCGGATGTACTCAGAACGTGAGTTATGCGCGAAAATGCAAACTTATGCACTTTTTAACGCTTTTAGTCCCTGAATGACCCAAAAGTTTATTTTAGCACACCGAACCCCTCAAAGCCTATTTCTAAGCTATGTAAAGGATATTTAGGATATGTTTAAGTTATGGTCATGTTCCGGAATGTCTGTTACAGTTCAAATTGGCATACTTTCGCAGTTTGTCAAATTTACTCCCTGTAAGCGAATTAACTTGATTTCGGCATACCAAACCATCCAAAACTTATTTCTAAGTTATGTAAATGTTATTTAAGGTATGTTAAGCCTATTTCACTATTCCGGAGTGTTCGTTGCATTAAAATGGTTATATTTACGCATCAGATCACGTATAACCTTCCAGAAAGCGATTTAAAGCCCGAAATCGAACAAGAATTGATATGTGTGAATGATACACATGTTTGTACAAATCCCAAGTATAAAAAAACAATATTTCATTGGTTTGGTATTTGTTTGATGGTCGCAGTGACCCAGGTGTCACACCACCCCCTCAAAAGTGAAGGAGGCCCATCCTCCACGAGCCGGTGATGTGGCGCCTACGTGGCGGCCCATCCTCGTGGGGATGGGCCTCACCATACCCTTTAGTCTAATGACACCCATTTTTCATCAGACATTTCCCTCCCAAAATTTCCTCCACCTTCATCACTTTGAGAAAACCCTATCTTCACACCATTATAACTAGGGGTGTGCATGGGTCGGTTTGGGTCGGTTTTTTACTATTAACCATAACCATAACCGCTAGTTCGGTTATGGAGTTTTGGTAACCATAACCATAACCAAACTTCGGTTATGGTTAATCGGTTATGAAGTCGGTTATGGTTCGGTTTTGGTTAATTTCGGTTAAGTAACCAAGCAAGGTTTGAAATAAATAGGGTTGTGCACGATTTGAACTTAGCTTGAGCCTATTTTATAAGATAACGAATACTAAACTTTTTGGTTAAACTGCCGATTTAGAGTTCTTTTTAATAAGTTAATTCTCAAACAAAAACAATTATGGCCATAACACCTTAGTTCTTTATCAAAATAAATGACATCTACATCAAGATCATTTTGTTACTAACATACTTTTATCTTAGTAAAAACCCTCTATATGGTTTTATTAAACACAAATCTATTATATAAAGTTAACATCACAACTTCGGTTCGGTTTCGGTTTTTGGTTAACCAAAGCTTCATAACCATAACCATAACCGATTGAGTGGTTATACAAAGTTTCATAACCATAACCATTGGTTATATTGGTTATCGGTTATTAGTGGTTCGGTTATGTCGGTTATGGTTCGGTTATCGGTTATGGTGGTTAATGTGACTACCCTCACTAAACCAGGTATCCGTACGACTTAATTAATAATTAATTACTGCTTAATTATTGTGCTTGTTTGAAATTACTGATGAACTGCTACTTGATTTCTGATACATGCATATACCTGCATCATACTTTACTTACCGTCACTACATTATTTACATACTGAACCTTAGTGACAAACATGATGCACAAAAAGCACAGTAGCACTATAAACGGATAACCTATTGAACATGCTGATAAAGCCAGCATTAGGCAGACACTGCCTCTAAAGGCCTGTATGAGCCAGAAATATTTTACTACACTAGTGGTGAGTGTAGGGATACAAGGGTTGTAGAACTGCGTCTCTAGGAATAAGTTACAATGACTGGATGTGCCTAAAACATGCTCTAAGCACAAGAACTCAGCACCTTAATAAACAATCCAGCTTTTGGCTAACTATTAAAGTGCCAAAACATGAGAAAAATATTACTAGACACCTTCCAAAGTGTCAGGAATAAGTTGTGTCACTAAAAATACTAATAACGACACTTTAAAGCTTCGTTAAGCACTTTAACGGATTACTATCCAACCGAACAACCGGACTATACCCGGAACATGAAAATATTGTCATCAACATTGTTTTTCTTTTTCTGAGCCAGTTAGGGTCCCTGAATACCCTAACACCCGTCATAGCACATAACACACTAGTAACCGGGTTAACCCTCACAATTAACTAACTAATACTTGGTGTTTAGTTGGATTTGAACCAAACTACCCCCCCCCCCTCAACCAAACCGTCCCCAAGGGGGGACACCCCTTGTACTTTGTGATTATAATAATCACCAATGCTTAATTTCTTGAAGACACTAAATCCCTTGGGTAATAATCTTGAGTTTTGTCTATAAGATCCAAGCCTAACACATTATCACTTCACTTAACAAACTCACCAACACACACACTCTCTCTCCCTCTCTTTGGTTCTCGGCCGAGAGCACCCCACCACCATCCATCATCTTTCGAGTTTGATCATCACATTCCAAGATCATTCAAGCGTTAAGGATCACGTATAAGGAGGCTTGGTGCATTCGGAAGGCGAAGGACCTCACTCTATTGCTTTTATCCTCTCATTTTGCGTCTAGATTCTTCCCTAGCCTCGAGCTAGTAGTAAGTTGCTTAAATCACCTTCCCGAACTATTTTAAAGTGGTTAATATGATTTGTAACGGTTAAAACTCGTAAACATGCAAAATGATACATAAAAGTTTACTAAAAATGCTTGTAATGATGGTTAAAAGCTCATATGTTGTGTAAATCTTGTAGTATTTGATTTGTGTAGTTATTTGGACCCGATCTATGTTGTGGTAGCTCGGATCATCGTTTAACCCGGATTGGTCATGATCTTGGATCATGACATAAGGGTGTTTTGGAAGTAACAAGGGTTAAAGGATGAAACTCTACCACACACGAGTCATGAACTTGTGTAAAAGTGATTTTTGCTTGTAAAATAGTGTTTAAAACTAGTAGATCTACGGATCTACAAGCGGTATTTTCAAAGGACCACGTGTCAAGAGAAAACATACTTTTAAAGACAGATCTTTCATTAACAAGAATGATTTTAGCAAACACACAAGTGTGTAAATACTTGTGTAACACTAAGTTTCGACAAAATAACTATATTTGTAAAAGATGACGAAAAGTTGTAAAAACGGGATTTCTCTAAAAACGAGGTTTTTACAAAATCGGACGGATTTATATAGAGATCCGCTAAAAGTAATGGGATTTACTTCATAATATTAGAAAGCCACAAGTTCATGTGATTTTTGCGACTTATATATATTTGTTGACTAGTTTGTTGTCTTGAACATGGTTTTGGTTAAATAAGGAAATTGTTGATTTGATTTATAAAAGAAAATGATACGCTTGAAAGCGTGGCCACCTCCAGTTACAGAGGAAACTCTGGCGAAATTTTTCTAAAAACCTAACACTTAGAAATATTTTCACTATAAGTGTTAGAAATACTTTTCGACTTGTTTTCAAATTATAGATTTCGCCACGACTTTATTTACAAAACATCGGAGAAGGGATTTCACAAAATAAAACTTGGTAAATATATATTTAGTATATAAAGTCACCTGATATGTGTGTATGATTATTTTGTGAAAATGCTAGTATTATTTTTAGGGTAAAAATAATACTATCGAATGTTAATGGATCCAAAATAATACGAACGTCTCTACGATAAATATATAAGTTACATCGGTAATTAGTATTACCACTCGATCGTTAAAACGTAACTTACACATTTTTAGGAAATATTCATGAACACACATGTTAATCCCCCATCCTTGGGAAGGAAAATGATTACCAAGTATTTACTGAATGTAAACACGAAATAGTTGTCTAACTGTTTCCCAAAAACTTAAACCCTAAAGCTAAGGCACGGCCGTCCGTCTAATAGAATTAGTACGTGTAGGTCGTCACACAGCTGCTTGATTTGGAGGTATACTTGGTAGAGACGCACCACTGTGAGTTCATGTCCCCCTTTTCTCTTAACTGTTTTCAGTTTTCTAAACTGCGGGGGTGAAATACATGTTACTTTGATTACAAGTACTTTATACATGGTATGGTTAGCGTAAGGAGGTTTACTACTTAGATCATGTGAGTGGGTAGGAGCAACATGAGGCCATTAGTCCTCATGGTAGGACCGAGGGACAGGAGCGGTAGATCTATCTGGGTGTAGCGAGCCCAGCCCCAGGCCAAACTAGAAACGGACCTCGGGGTGACTTCGTGCCCAACGCATAAATCCGCTAGGTTTGAGTCTCCCTACTTGCACTTCACATATATCAGTGGCCTTGCAAACCATTGGTGATCTCAATTCCCTTATTTGCTACATACCAGGATTATTTCTATACTTACAAAGGTTTATTTACTCACTTACACATGAACTCGCTCAACATTATTGTTGATTTTTCAACTTACATGTATTTCAGGGAATTAAAGGATCTGGCGCGGTATGACACGTTTTCCCGCTGCACTAGTTACGAGGTCATCCGGGTTTAGGGAATGTGACTCTTTCCTGGACAAGTCACAGTCCTTAAACTATGCTTATGTTATGTTGTGTTTGTTGAACAATGTTTATGTCGTTAGGATGTGTTTCCGTTAAGACAATGTTATTGTATTTGGTTTTTAAAACTTAATCGAATGGATGATCTTGCATGATTTTATTTCATATAGCTTTGTTATGGTTAGGCTATGGTATTGAGAAGTCACACCAAATTAACCACGCTTCCGCAAAGCCAGGGTTTGACAGCTTGGTATCAGAGCTCTGATCATAGCGAACTAGGATTCTTTCTCGAGTCTAGACTATGATCACTAGGGCTCTCACGAAAACATTTTTACTGCATACCACTTAAGTCCAGATCCAAAACTTTTATAAACAAATGTTGAGCACATTTTATTTATTATTTATAGGCTCATTCTGGGAGGCTGAGGCTCGGTCTGGAGGACCGAGGCTCGGTCTAGGAGACCGAGGTAGTTGCCTAGTAGGACTTGGGAGAGCAGTCTGGGAGGCTGGGAGAATTTGGCTAGTAGGACTAGGAAGAGCAGTCTGAGAGGCTGGGAGGCTAGTGGGACTAGGAGAATTATTTGTTTGCTTGCTTGGTGACTAATGTGCTTATCTGATTGTATGATTGACTGTTTGTGCATGTTTGTGTTTATGTTACAGACACCATGGACACCTCTGGCACAGGTGACTCAGACACCACAGGACCTAGACCTATAGTATCAGACGACCTAGAGTCTTCAGAGTGCGAGGTCCACACATCCGACGTTACTAGCACGGACGAGGACGACTTTCAGCCCTTTGCTTTACCTGATGGTGCTGATGAGCTCGCTGATGGCCCTTTGGCCGGGGACCTACCGTTAGTGGAGATCCCTGCTCCCATACCTTTGGCTTCATATCCTGCTTACGATTTACTCCTCGACGCCGACGACGACGTCGATCTGTTTGACGACGAGCCCCTAGAGGATGAGGTTCAGGGCGAGGCCCTTCTTGCTGCTGGAGATCTTTTGTTGATCGCAGATGCTCCCGCTGAGGAGTCACCTGCTCACTCTCCGGTCCCAGACTCTTTCGAGTATGTGGCCTCCGCACCTTCACACACTCAGAGTGCGCAGCACTTTTCTCATGGATCAGATCCCGACCAGGCATCCTCTGTTGCCCCTATTCCTAGTTTTGCTTTCGACCACGATGATGTGGAGGATTCCGATCCTGTCTTTCCCCCAGGATTCGACCCAGATGAGGATAGAGTTTATACCCATGGATCAGCCTATGGAGGATCCAGTCGACCCAGTTGACCCAGTTAATCCCATCGACCCTGAGTTTGATTTTGAGATCGCCTTTGATGATCCCGAGCAGCCACTGGAACCTGCCCCTGACCCAGTGCTTGAGCATGACCCTGCTCATGCTGGCATGTTTATTGAGCCTGTCATTGCCGACCTACCCATTGATGATCACCCTGCTGATGCACCACTACTGGAGGGTGACCTTGTTATTGCTGCTGATCATGTTGATCCCCCACTTTTTGCTGATGCACCAGTTGACCCTCTTGTTGCACCCCACCTTGACCCTATGCCTGTACAGTTTGATCGAGCACTTTTTGAGGCACAGATTGACCCACGAGATGAGCTCGCCCAGCATGGGTGGATCCCTGCCGATGATGAGGTTCCACCTATTCCCCCTCAGATCACTGATACCCGTCACGTTGATACCTCCTTTTCATTTCCTCAGTTTACACCTCCAGCACGACCTGGAGAGGGTTCTTCGGCCCATCCCTTTGGGCATGTGCCGACGTTTGTTCCCGTTATGCCACAGTTTTCACCTGTTTTACCCCCTGTACCACCGTTCTTTGTGCCACCTTTCGATCCAGCCAGCGAGCCATTTCTCTGGACGTCACCGTCTGTTATGCCACTGACCGACCCCTACCATCCTTTCCATATGGGGTATACTATTGAGGACGTTTTGATATCGATTGTTGTCCAGCAGGAGGCACTCACACGGCGCATCCAGGAGCTTGAGAGAGCTCAGCCGCCGCCGTGCCAGTGTCAGGGTCAGACCCACCCTGTTTCTTCGCAGCACTCTCGACCATTGTTACCTGACTATGCTGCACGCCTTTTGGCACTTGAGCAGCAGGTTGCTTCTTGGTTGCGTACCCAGCGAGCCATGGAGGAGGACTGGCTCCAGTTGCGTCGTTTGTTCTACACTCACTTTCCCCCTCCTCCACCGCCATCCGTGTAGAGCTCTTCAGTACCGTATGGGTAGACGCTGGTGAGAAGACGGCGAATGCTTTTGACTGCACAACATTTTTGGAGACTACATTATGATTCTGACTTTTGTTGACATGTATTTGATGTACTGACACTGATTTGATATAGTTTTTGGACTAGGGTGATGTAGCCCTTAGTCGACTGATGTTGTATGACACTGTGATGTACTTGTACGCTTACTATGTGGTCTCGATATATGGCAATCGCAGTATTCTCATCATATTTGATGCTTGATTTGGTTATTTATATTCTATGACATGGGATGTTGTGTGATTAATGTTTGTGACATGGGATGTTGTGTGATTGATATGATTATAACATGAGATGTTATGTACTATTACTATCATAATAAAGCGTATGTATTATAACATGGGATCTTTATTATGGCCTGACCAACGTAAACACATCTTTTAGAAGATGCCGCCGAAACGTCCAACGCTGATGCCGACCAATGAGGCAGAACTCCAGCAAGTCATCGCTGCTGCCATCGCACAATACGCCGCCTCGCAAGGAGGACCCAGCGGAAGCAGCTCAAACAACAATGGCAACAACAATCCACCTCATGGTAATACTGAGTCATTTAGACATACCATGACCTAATTGGATATCTATAGCAAAGATGCTAATGCCGTTCACGTGTTACAATGTGTGTGCAGGGTGCACCTACAAGCAGTTTCCAGATTGCAAACCGGTCAACTTTGATGGCACAGGAGGTGCTGTCGCCTTTGTTCGTTGGGCTGAGAAAACTGAATCTGTTCTTCGCATGAGCAAATGCGCACTAGATCAGCAAGTCACCTATATCTCGGGGCTATTCTTGGATGGAGCCCTCTCTTGGTGGAATTTGCAAGTACAGACACTTGGTGAAGCTGCTGCCTACGCGCTAACCTGGACCGAACTGAAGGAACTTATGCGCAAAAAGTACTGCTCTCGCGCGGAAATCCAAAGATTGGAAACTGAGTTCTGGCATTTGAAAATGGAAGGTCTAAAGATCGCAGAATACGTTCAAAGGTTCCATGACTTATCGCATGTGGTACCCTACATGGTCACTCCGGAGTTCAAGCGGATTGAACGTTTCATTTGGGGATTAGCTCCTCAAATCATAAGCATGGTGACCTCATCCAAGCCTGCGACAATTTCTGAGGCAATTGATCTGAGCGTGGCTCTCACAGAGGAGGCTATTCGCCTGAACAAGTTCGATGATGCTGAGCCTAAGAAGAAAGAGACTCACGTCGAGTCATCAGGAGGTAACAAACGGAAGTTCTCGAACTTCAAGCAGGGCGCCAGTGTGGTGGTTAAGAAAGGAGGATCAGGCACGCCAGCCCAGGTTACAGCTGGTAGTGGAAAGAAAGGAAAAGGATATATGGGCACCCAGCCCAAGTGTAATACCTGCCAACGCCACCATTCTGGCCATTGTAGTATGAAAGTATGCGAAGCATGTGGAAAACCGGGCCACTTGAAGGACACTTGTTGGGCCACTGCTGGCCAGGGAGGCCAGGGAGGATTCGGAAACAGAAATAACAACCGGGGTGGGAATGGAAATCGCCCACAAGGAAACAATGGAGGTAATGGGAATCGAGGCAACAATGCTAACCAAGCGGGCGCTGTGAATCATAACCAAAGGAATAACCAAGCTGGAAATGGAGGTGGAAACGGGCAAAGACTTGGATGCTTTAACTGTGGTGATATCGGGCACTTTAAAAGGAACTGCCCAGAGTTGAACCGAGCCCGTGGAAGAGTGTTCCACATTGAAGCAAGGGAAGCGCGCCAGGATCCCAATGTTGTCACCGGTACGTTCCCTGTAAACCAACGCTATGCATCCGTCTTATTTGATACTGGCGCCGATTATAGCTTCGTGTCGTTAGAGTTTAAGAATATGCTTGGTTTAGCCGCTAATAAGTTAGATATTCCGTACTCAATCGAATTGGCTAATGGAAAGTTAGTAGAAGCCAATGAAGTTATCAGAGGTTGTGTGATCGAATTGGGAGAGCGTGAGTTTGCTCTGGATCTACTACCAGTCCAGTTGGGAAGCTTCGACGTGGTGGTAGGAATGGATTGGTTATCAGGCAACAAGGCTGAGATAGTTTGTCATGAAAAGGTCGTTCGTATCCCAACCGAAGATGGCGAAACAATTGTGGTTCACGGGGAGAAGCGTGATACGCCGTTAAGAATTATCAGCTGCCTGAAAGCGTGAAAGTGTTTGCAGAAGGGATGTGTTGCCTTCCTGGCACACATTGTGGATAAGAAGGCTGCTGAGCCGAGAATAGAAGACATCCCTGTCGTGAGGGAATATCCAGAAGTCTTCCCAGAGGACTTACCTGGACTACCACCTTAGAGACAACTAGAGTTCCGCATTGACTTAGTTCCAGGCGCCACGCCTGTGGCTAAGGCACCTTATAGACTGGCTCCGTCTGAGATGCAGGAACTGTCGACACAACTTCAAGAGTTGTTAGACAAGGGATTTATCCGACCAAGCTTCTCGCCTTGGGGAGCTCCAGTTTTGTTTGTCAAGAAGAAGGACGGTAGTTTTCGTATGTGTATCGACTACAGAGAATTGAACAAGCTGACGATCAAGAATAGGTACCCTCTGCCAAGGATTGATGATCTGTTTGACCAACTGCAAGGCTCAAGCTTTTATTCAAAGAACGATCTTCGATCTGGATACTATCAGTTAAGGATACAAGAGGAGAGTATCCCGAAGACAGCCTTCAGAACTCGTTATGGACACTACGAGTTCCTTGTTATGCCGTTTGGTTTGACAAACGCACCTGCAGTCTTCATGGATTTGATGAATAGAGTTTGCAAGCCGTACTTGGACAAGTTCGTGATTGTGTTTATCGACGACATCTTGATTTATTCAAAAACAAAGGCTGAGCACGAACAACATCTAAGAACTATTTTGGACTTGCTGAAGAAAGAACAGCTGTATGCCAAACTCTCTAAGTGCGAATTTTGGCTACGTGAAGTCCAATTTCTTGGACATGTGGTAAATGGAGACGGAATCCATGTGGATCCAACCAAGATCGAAGCGATCAAGAATTGGGAAACGCCAAGGACGCCAACCGAGATTCGACAATTCTTGGGTTTGGCTGGCTACTATCGAAGGTTCATTGAGGATTTTTCAAAGATCGCTCAACCATTGACGTTCCTCACGCAGAAAGATAAGAAGTTTGATTGGGAAATCAAACAGGAAGAAGCGTTCCAGATATTGAAGGATAAGCTCTGCAATGCGCCAATCTTAGCACTACCGGAAGGTACAGGTGATTTTGTGGTATACTGTGACGCCTCACGTCAAGGATTGGGTTGTGTGTTGATGCAACACCAAAAGGTTATTGCTTACGCATCACGTCAATTGAAAGTGCACGAAAAGAACTATACCACACATGATTTGGAGCTTGGCGCAGTGGTATTTGCATTAAAGATCTGGAGACACTACCTTTATGGTACAAAGTGTACCATTTTTACAGATCACAAAAGCCTACAACACATATTCAATCAGAAGGAGCTGAATATGAGGCAAAGGCGATGGGTTGAGTTGCTGAACGATTACGACTGCGAGATAAAGTATCATCCAGGGAAGGCGAATGTGGTCGCCGATGCCCTAAGTCGAAAGGAGAGAATCAAGCCCATAAGGGTTAGGGCTTTAGAAATGATTATCCGAACCGATCTTTCCTTGCGCATTCGTGCCACGCAGAAAGAAGCTCTCAAGGAAGGAAATCTTGAAGAAGAATACCTCCATGGGATGGAGAAGCTTTTGGTGCCAAACGAGGAAGGAACGTTATGTTTTGAGAAAAGGATTTGGGTTCCTTTGTTTGGAGGTTTAAGGAAAGTTATTTTTGATGAAGCTCACAAATCACGGTACTCTATCCATCCAGGAGCGGATAAGATGTACCAAGATCTCAAGGATTTTTATTGGTGGCCTAGGATGAAAGGCGATGTTGCTGTTTATGTGAGCAAGTGTCTAACGTGTGCTAAGGTGAAAGCGGAATACCAGAAGCCTTCAGGACTTCTGCAACAACCTGAGATTCCCAAGTGGAAATGGGAACAAATCTCAATGGATTTTGTTACAAAGTTGCCAAGAACGCCAAGAGGCCATGACACTATTTGGGTGATAGTGGATCGATTAACGAAGTCAGCACACTTCTTACCTATCAGAGAGAAGGATAATACGAGCAAGTTGGCCGAAATTTACATGAGAGAGATCGTCGCACGTCATGGAGTGCCTCTCTTAATCATTTCCGATAGAGACGGAAGGTTCATATCAAGGATTTGGCAATCCTTCCAAGAAGCTTTTGGCTCGCAATTGAATATGAGCACCGCATTTCACCCGTAGACCGACGGGCAAAGTGAGCGGACGATACAGACTTTGGAAGACATGCTGAGAGCGTGTGTTATGGATTTGGGCGGTAGCTGGGATAAGCATTTGCCTTTGGTCGAATTTTCATACAACAACAGCTACCACACCAGTATTGGAGTCGCGCCATTTGAAGCCCTTTATGGACGCAAGTGCCGATCACCCCTATGCTGGGCTGACGTAGGTGATAGGCAGCTTGCTGGTCCCGAAATCGTCCAAGAGACGACAGACAAGATTACGCAGATTCGATATCGCATCGAAGCAGCTCGCCACAGACAGAAAGCCTATGCAGATCCAAACCGGAAACACTTGGAATTCCAAGTTGGAGAAATGGTTTTATTGAAAGTTTCACCCTGGAAGGGTGTGGCACGCTTCGGAAAGCGTGGGAAGTTAAATCCGCGCTACATTGGTCCTTTCAGAGTTTTGGAAAGAATAGGACTAGTAGCATACAAGCTGGACTTACCTGCTGAACTCCATTCAGTTCACGATACATTTCATGTATCCAACCTGAAGAAAAGTCCAACTCAAGATACCATTGCCATTCCCATCGACGGGATTCATGTTGACGACACGCTCCATTTCGTTGAAGAACCGGTTGAGGTTACGGATTGGAAAGTAAACAAGACCCGCCGGAGCAGTGTCAAGCTCGTCAAAGTTCGTTGGAATGCCAGACATGGTCCTGAATACACCTGGGAGCGTGAGGACCGGATGAAAGAGAAATACCCCCACTTATTTCCTAAGAACCCTGCATCTACAAGCAGAACTTAAAATTTCGGGACGAAATTTTTCTAACGGGGGGAGAATGTGACAACCCTCACTAAACCAGGTATCCGTACGACTTAATTAATAATTAATTACTGCTTAATTACTGTGCTTGTTTGAAATTACTGATGAACTGCTACTTGATTTCTGATACATGCATATACCTGCATCATACTTTACTTACCGTCACTACATTATTTACATACTGAACCTTAGTGACAAACATGATGCACAAAAAGCACAGTAGCACTATAAACGGATAACCTATTGAACATGCTGATAAAGCCAGCATCAGGCAGACACTGCCTCTAATGGCCTGTATGAGCCAGAAATATTTTACTACACTAGTGGTGAGTGTAGGGATACAAGGGTTGTAGAACTGCGTCTCTAGGAATAAGTTACAATGACTGGATGTGCCTAAAACATGCTCTAAGCACAAGAACTCAGCACCTTAATAAACAATCCAGCTTTTGGCTAACTATTAAAGTGCCAAAACATGAGAAAAATATTACTAGACACCTTCCAAAGTGTCAGGAATAAGTTGTGTCACTAAAAATAATAATAACGACACTTTAAAGCTTCGTTAAGCACTTTAACGGATTACTATCCAACCGAACAACCGGACTATACCCGGAACATGAAAATATTGTCATCAACATTGTTTTTCTTTTTCTGAGCCAGTTAGGGTCCCTGAATACCCTAACACCCGTCATAGCACATAACACACTAGTAACCGGGTTAACCCTCACAATTAACTAACTAATACTTGGTGTTTAGTTGGATTTGAACCAAACTACCCCCCCCCCCCTCAACCAAACCGTCCCCAAGGGGGGACACTCCTTGTACTTTGTGATTATAATAATCACCAATGCTTAATATCTTGAAGACACTAACTCCCTTGGGTAATAATCTTGAGTTTTGTCTATAAGATCCAAGCTTAACACATTATCACTTCACTTAACAAACTCACCAACACACACACTCTCTCTCCCTATCTTTGGTTCTCGGCCGAGAGCACCCCACCACCATCCATCATCTTTCGAGTTTGATCATCACATTCCAAGATCATTCAAGCGTTAAGGATCACGTATAAGGAGGCTTGGTGCATTCGGAAGGCGAAGGACCTCACTCTATTGCTTTTATCCTCTCATTTTGCGTCTAGATTCTTCCCTAGCCTCGAGCTAGTAGTAAGTTGCTTAAATCACCTTCCCAAACTATTTTAAAGTGGTTAATATGATTTGTAACGGTTAAAACTCGTAAACATGCAAAATGATACATAAAAGTTTACTAAAAATGCTTGTAATGATGGTTAAAAGCTCATATGTTGTGTAAATCTTGTAGTATTTGATTTGTGTAGTTATTTGGACCCGATCTATGTTGTGGTAGCTCGGATCATCGTTTAACCCGGATTGGTCATGATCTTGGATCATGACATAAGGGTGTTTTGGAAGTAACAAGGGTTAAAGGATGAAACTCCACCACACACGAATCATGAACTTGTGTAAAAGTGATTTTTGCTTGTAAAATAGTGTTTAACACTAGTAGATCTACGGATCTACAAGCGGTATTTTCAAAGGACCACGTGTCAAGAGAAAACATACTTTTAAAGACGGATCTTTCATTAACAAGAATGATTTTAGCAAACACACAAGTGTGTAAATACTTGTGTAACACTAAGTTTCGACAAAATAACTATATTTGTAAAAGATGACGAAAAGTTGTAAAAACGGGATTTCTCTAAAAACGAGGTTTTTACAAAATCGGACGGATTTATATAGAGATCCGCTAAAAGTAATGGGATTTACTTCATAATATTAGAAAGCCACAAGTTCATGTGATTTTTGCGACTTATATATATTTGTTGACTAGTTTGTTGTCTTGAACATGGTTTTGGTTAAATAAGGAAATTGTTGATTTGATTTATAAAAGAAAATGATACGCTTGAAAGCGTGGCCACCTCCAGTTACAGAGGAAACTCTGGCGAAATTTTTCTAAAAACCTAACACTTAGAAATATTTTCACTATAAGTGTTAGAAATACTTTTCGACTTGTTTTCAAATTATAGATTTCGCCACGACTTTATTTACAAAACATCGGAGAAGGGATTTCACAAAATAAAACTTGGTAACTATATATTTAGTATATAAAGTCACCTGATATGTGTGTATGATTATTTTGTGAAAATGCTAGTATTATTTTTAGGGTAAAAATAATACTATCGAATGTTAATGGATCCAAAATAATACGAACGTCTCTACGATAAATATATAAGTTACACCGGTAATTAGTATTACCACTCGATCGTTAAAACGTAACTTACACATTTTTAGGAAATATTCACGAACACACATGTATTAAATCCCCCATCATTGGGAAGGAAAATGATTACCAAGTATTTACTGAATGTAAACACGAAATAGTTGTCTAACTGTTTCCCCAAAACTTAAACCCTAAAGCTAAGGCACGGCCGTCCGTCTAATAGAATTAGTACGTGTAGGTCGTCACACAGCTGCTTGATTTGGAGGTATACTTGGTAGAGACGCACCACTGTGAGTTCATGTCCCCCTTTTCTCTTAACTGTTTTCAGTTTTCTAAACTGCGGGGGTGAAATACATGTTACTTTGATTACAAGTACTTTATACATGGTATGGTTAGCGTAAGGAGGTTTACTACTTAGATCATGTGAGTGGGTAGGAGCAACATGAGGCCATTAGTCCTCATGGTAGGACCGAGGGACAGGAGCGGTAGATCTATCTGGGTGTAGCGAGCCCAGCCCCAGGCCAAACTAGAAACGGACCTCGGGGTGACTTCGTGCCCAACGCATAAATCCGCTAGGTTTGAGTCTCCCTACTTGCACTTCACATATATCAGTGGCCTTGCAAACCATTGGTGATCTCAATTCCCTTATTTGCTACATACCAGGATTATTTCTATACTTACAAAGGTTTATTTACTCACTTACACATGAACTCGCTCAACATTATTGTTGATTTTTCAACTTACATGTATTTCAGGGAATTAAAGGATCTGGCGCGGTATGACACGTTTTCCCGCTGCACTAGTTACGAGGTCATCCGGGTTTAGGGAATGTGACTCTTTCCTGGACAAGTCACAGTCCTTAAACTATGCTTATGTTATGTTGTGTTTGTTGAACAATGTTTATGTCGTTAGGATGTGTTTCCGTTAAGACAATGTTATTGTATTTGGTTTTTAAAACTTAATCGAATGGATGATCTTGCATGATTTTATTTCATATAGCTTTGTTATGGTTAAGCTATGGTATTGAGAAGTCACACCAAATTAACCACGCTTCCGTAAAGCCAGGGTGTGACAGCTTGGTATCAGAGCTCTGATCATAGCGAACTAGGATTCTTTCTCGAGTCTAGACTATGATCACTAGGGCTCTCACGAAAACATTTTTACTGCATACCACTTAAGTCCAGATCCAAAACTTTTATAAACAAATGTTGAGCACATTTTATTTATTATTTATAGGCTCAGTCTGGGAGGCTGAGGCTCGGTCTGGAGGACCGAGGCTCGGTCTAGGAGACCGAGGTAGTTGTAACACCTGTGCCTCCACGGCCATCAAACAAATACCGAACCAATGAAATATTATATTTCAAAATTGGGATTTGTAAAAATATGTGTATCATTTGCACATATCAATTCTTGTTCAATTTCAAACTCTAAATCGCTTTCTGGAAGGTTATACGCGCACCGATGCGTAAATATAACCAGTTTAATGCAACAAACACTCCGGAATAGTGACATAGGCTTAACATACCTTAAATAACCTTTACATAACTTAGAAATAAGTTTTGAAGGCTTTGGTATGGCAAAATCAAGTTAAATCGCTTACAGGGACTAAACTTGACAAACTGCGAAAGTATGCCAATTCGAACTGTAACAGACATTCCGGAGCATGACCATAAGTTAAACATACCATAAATACCCTTCACATAGCTTAGAAATAGGCTTTGAGGTGTTCGGTATGCTAAAATAAACTTTTGTGTCATTCAGGGACTAAAAGTGTCAAAAAGTGCACAAGTTTGCATTTTCGCGCATAACTTACGTTCTGAATACATCTGGACATCCAAAAATTTATGTAAGCATGACTACATTATATTTTAGTTTTCTCCATAAGAAAAATCCATTCGTCACGTCATTTGGATCGTTTTTCGCGCTTATGCGCATTCCGTCGTAATTAGCCGAACAACGCAACCGTACGGCTAAACGAACCGACATCCGAGATATTTTTGAGAACATTTTAAGTTCCCTTTACTTTAACTTCATTTTAGAGCTTTTAAATGGGGTTAACGGGCCTTAAACGCGTCGGAAAAGGCCTTATTACACTACAGGGACCAAATCTGCCATTTTTGAAACTTTCTGTGTAGAAACTTTGAATCTGGTCCAAATTCAATTTTGCACATGTTTTAACAATACTATGGGCTGGTTTTGATGGCACATGGTATTACAATACCATGTGTGCTAAGTGTATGGCCAAGATCGCATCACGTTTTCCTAGAAACGATCCTAACGGTTCGGGTATTCCTATAAATACCCATTCACCCCCATTGCTAAAATCACTAGAATCTTGATCTTAGGAACTCTAAGTTGAAACCATTGTTTCATACCTGAGATTCTTGGATCGAGATTAGCATTCGGGGACCCTTCGTAAGTATTATTTCGTTCTTTTATTGCTTTTCGAGTCTTTCGAGTCTGAAAGTCAAACTTTGTTTGACTTTCTACATTGACCAGTTATGGTCAATGCGAAGTTTGTTTGAACTTCACAACGTGAGTGTAATCACGTTGGTTATAGTCCCTTGGGACTATGCCTACTGATTACCACGTTGTCTAGGGTCGTAGGGTAAGCGATCTAATAAATCGCTTATACCTCGAACCCGACCCATTTGGTCGATCATTAGGATCCGACCAAATACATTAGGTGACCATAGTAGGTAGGGAATAACCTTCCGAGGTTATACCCTATGGTCACATCGTTTGAGTAGTTGTATGATAGGTAGTTTATATGCCTTAGGTAAATTACCAGAATACCCTTTTCATGTAAAATTGGTAATTAAGCATATGTAACCTAAACCTTTGTCACATAACTGATTATGTAACATGTTTAGGCATATTCTACTTGTCATAGGACTAGTTAGGCGGTCCGAACGCGTTTCACGCACACGACGCGTTAAAGTAGCATAAGCTATCTTAATGGGTCGCGATGGGTCGAAAGCACTTAGGTTTGGTTTCATTGTAGTATGTAGGCCTTGTTAAACCATATCATATGAGTTCCAATACTCATTTGGTTTACCAAGCCTCATCCTATCCGATCTCCCGATTAAAGTCCGGTTTATTTATAGATTTGCCGACTGATTCCGTACTCCCTCTAGCTTTGTTTGGTTGTTGTTCAAGACCTCTAAGCATTCTCAGGCGAGTACATTATTCCCCTATTTTACTGCTTTCAATTGTTTTGGGGTGACTCATATGTGCTAAATGTTTTCAAGGCTTTAACGATGATAACAAAACGATTTTCGATGTTATAACGATGGTTTCAAAAACGATTAAGACGATTTATACAAAACTAATAACGATTTCAATAAAGTGAACAAACTTGTTGGTTGGGTTACATAACAAATGACATTCATTAGCAATGATCAAGCCGACCAGTATTAGGTTATGGTACCATAGGATCTGACAAATCCCGTTAGTTACTACACCCGTAGTTATGTGTGGGTGTTGTGGGTAGCGACTGAATCTGTAATTGTTAATTTACTCTTTGGTAAGGGTTTATTAATGCGAGATGTTAATCTATCCTTTGGTAAGGGTTTATTAATGCGAGTCAAGAAGGTTTGAATGTTATTAGCGAGACGACCATTTAAGTAGTTTCACGACTTAAAACGGTTTTAACGATTGGGTAAACGATTGGCTTCAAAGCGATATACGATTGGGTTTTGGTTATACATATTACATGATTTACATTGGGCATGAACATTAGTTTGGTGGTTTGGTTTGACTAAGTGATTAAGTAACAATACGTGTGGAATATGATACAAGCATGGTGGATACGCCGCTGGTACTTCCTATATATAAGTGTTTGTATGGTATTACATATTGTAGCGTTATTTGAATCATTTCAGTTTGAGACATAGAACATTTTATACAAGTAACATACTTTTCACAAGACAATTATTTACAAACAACTTATCTTATACAAACTCATTTTACATGGTTATTCATTTAATCATGCATTATTCTCTTATTTATACATATCACTTGAACTGATTATTTTTCAAATGATTTACAAAGACAAAGCAAATTACAAGGTTCATGACTAAACATTTTCTTAAAACAGAAGTCATGAATCTTATTTTCACAAAACCTATGTACTCGCCAGCATTTCTTTGCTGACCTCGTTTTCACATATGTTTCAGGTATTGTTGAATGATATCGATTGATAAGATGCATGCTCACATAGGACTGGACAAGGCCTTAGTGACTCAATAACAACGATAGATTATGTTTAAATTGTATATTTAGATTTCCAGACGATGTAATTATTCAATGTTTGATAAAACGAAACACTTTTGATATCCATGGTTATGAAACATTAATTCTGTTGCAACACGCCTCGACGTTTCCGCCGCGATTTGTTGTTTTACGCGGTCGGGGTGTGACAGTAGTTGCCTAGTAGGACTAGGGAGAGCAGTCTGAGAGGCTGGGAGAATTTGGCTAGTAGGACTAGGAAGAGAAGTCTGAGAGGCTGGGAGGCTAGTGGGACTAGGAGAATTATTTGATTGCTTGCTTGGTGACTAATGTGCTTATCTGATTGTATGATTGACTGTTTGTGCATGTTTGTGTTTATGTTACAGACACCATGGACACCTCTGGCACAGGTGACTCAGACACCACAGGACCTAGACCTATAGTATCAGACGACCTAGAGTCTTCAGAGTGCGAGGTCCACACATCCGACGTTACTAGCACGGACGAGGACGACTTTCAGCCCTTTGCTTTACCTGATGGTGCTGATGAGCTCGCTGATGGCCCTTTGGCCGGGGACCTACCGTTAGTGGAGATCCCTGCTCCCATACCTTTGGCTTCATATCCTGCTTACGATTTACTCCTCGACGCCGACGACGACGTCGATCTGTTTGACGACGAGCCCCTAGAGGATGAGGTTCAGGGCGAGGCCCTTCTTGCTGCTGGAGATCTTTTGTTGATCGCAGATGCTCCCGCTGAGGAGTCACCTGCTCACTCTCCGGTCCCAGACTCTTTCGAGTATGTGGCCTCCGCACCTTCACACACTCTGAGTGCGCAGCACTTTTCTCATGGATCAGATCCCGACCAGGCATCCTCTGTTGCCCCTATTCCTAGTTTTGCTTTCGACCACGATGATGTGGAGGATTCCGATCCTGTCTTTCCCCCAGGATTCGACCCAGATGAGGATATAGAGTTTATAGGGATGGATCAGCCTATGGAGGATCCAGTCGACCTAGTTGACCCAGTTAATCCCATCGACCCTGAGTTTGATTTTGAGATGGCCTTTGATGATCCCGAGCAGCCACTGGAACCTGCCCCTGACCCAGTGCTTGAGCATCGACGACAGCCACGACTGCATCGATATCTCCGGCGAGATCAGCCGAAGTGGGTGTGGCGATGCGACTATAACGGCGGAGGTGGTGATTGTGTCCAGCAGGTTTTGATTTGGTTCGAGTTCCGGCCGACAATAGTAAGGGTGGCGGTTCAGTTCGGGTTCAGTCGACATCAGGTCAACGTGGTGGTTTCGGTTCAGGTACGAGTTTTGGTTATTCGGTTCGTATGTCAGTTTTGATGTGGTTCAAGATTCGATCATTGCGACTATACTCTTTTCATATATTATGCGTCTATTACACACAAGTACTGAAATAAATTACAATACCAACAGAAAGAAAATTACACTAATAGTAATATGCATCCGTACACACATATTTTATTTTATTTTATTATATTACTATTACTACCATCGTTTCACCATTTTATTCACGGATATGGATTTATCCAAAAATCCATATTACGCTCATCGTATTTCCATACGAGATGCTCTCCCACCTGACGCATTCTCTCACTACTTTCTAAAATTTCCTCCCCAAAAGTCCTAAGTTCTTGAACGTTTTCTACACTCATTGGGGGTGCAGGTTCTCGGACTGGGTTTGGAATCTGGGGTGCGGGTTCCTGATATGGGGGTGACAATTCCTGAAATTGGTAAGGATCCTCTAAAATTTCCCTAATATATTCATCTTGGTAATAGGGATCTAAAGGTCCATACCTGGGTAAGCTTCTATGTTCTGTATGGGTGGATATTCCTGGATAGGGTAACGTTGCACAAAGTCCCTATTGTCGTCCCACCAGGGGTCGTAATTCGGGTCTAGGGGGTTTGGTGCAGGTATCCTAGGAATTTCTTCTGGGTTAAAATCATGCATCTCCACCTGGTTTTCCTGGTTTTCTATCTCCATGGGTTATTCTGGGTTTTGTGGTTGTGGGGCTACTAGTTGTTCCAGACTTGGGTCAGCAGCAATTGTAGCTAGGATATGAAAATTAGCTAGGCTTCTATTAAGCATATCCTGTGTATGGGCATCTGTCTCTCGCTTAATAGATGCTAAGGCTCTTTGCTGTTGCAACTTTCGCATTCTTTTCCTACGAGCAAAAGCTTCTTTACTGAACCATCCACATTTCTTATTAGGAAATGGCTCTTCAGATTGGGCTCTAAAGGCAAATATTCCTTCCTCCTGATCAGCAGAATACCCTGAAAGGACAGGCTGTGATGATGTACCTTCACTCCTAGGTGATTCAGACAACTGACGATTCACGTCTGATGGTCCTTGATCACTCATACTGAAAACTAACAAATAGTCAAATAACACATAACAATTAATTACAGTTATGCACGTATTTCCGTAATTTATTTCCTAACACAAATTTTAAAACTTAAGTGTCAGCAGAACACTTCTTTGGTTCAGACCAGTTTCATTCTCAATCCCAGTTGGCTTTCACATTGTGTTACCAGAAACATGTTTTAAAAATATTTTGTCAGCGGGAAATACTGGTGAGTGAATCCCAGTTTAATCAAGAAACATTTTATTGATTAACACAGTATTGAGAGCGATCACATTGTTTATTTCTACACAATTACTCATTCAGTACTGTCAATCCTTGACTTGTGGGTCATATTACACATTGGCTAACTCGTTGTCCAATGGTAACGTACTGTCATTCCGACTTACTACTCGCAAGTAATAAATTTTGTATACAAAACCCCAAATACCGGCAGTAATTGAAGAACTACAAAGACTCAATCACCGCTTAATCACATTGTAAAACAATTAAGGTTTTGTAAAATATTCCAAAAACATTAACAAAAAGAGGATAAACTCACTTTGCTATCTTAGGCTTCACGTAAGGGTTTCCTGGATATAATCTATAATTTATACAAATGTACATTGGTTAGTACCATAACCCTTTGAAAATATTAATAATACCCTCCCCGAGACGGTATTCCAACAACTACATAGGGCAGAACCACGACAGTTGTTACGGAACCCTAAATCAATCGGGCAGCGTAACTATTACGAAACTGGGGTTATAATACTTACAACGGAGCAGAACCTCGCTAATTAGGGGTATAATACCCGTGTACTATAACTTTCCTACAGAAATTGTGATTGAGAATGAAATTTGGGACGAACGAAAATGAAATTCGATGCCTGTTATTTATAGTTTTGAAATCTCGTCCTCTCGCAGCCCACGTAAAGGATAAGGGCCTCTTACGCGGCCCGCGTCAACATATGGTCAACGTATAGCTGATCCGGATCACCACCTAGCTTCGACACGATGATGACACGTGTCATCACTGGGCTGCGCCACATTTTAGGTCTCACGCGGCCCGCGTTAACTTAAACGGGGTCTTACGCGACCCGCTTGAACTTAAGAAGTCATCGAAGTCAGGTTCTAGCCCTTATACCGTCCGCGTAAGGGGTTGAGGTGGGTCTACGCGGCCTGCCTCAGCCCTATATTTCATGTTTTTGATTTATTTAATATGTTATAACATATTTCGGGCTCGGTTTTCACATACGGGGTATATTATAAGACATATTGAGACATTCTACAATATAATAGGGTGTCGGAAAATATTATGAAAGTGTTGGTTTTACCGAGGGTTGTTACACGTGTCCCACCTCAGAATATACTCCCGTATCAAGATTCCCTAGATTCAGTCTTACAGGTGAATATACTTATTCCCAAGGCCTTGAGAGCTCAGGTTAGAACTTCCGTTCAGTCAAAGAGATGAGGGCTCGACTTTAAGGTGTGTCCCACTTAGGGATTTTCTTTACAACTGCAGTTGATTTATATCTTTCGATATTTTCTCAATTTTTATGAAGAGGGAAAGCTTTTTAAAGCACACAAAGTATTATACGAGGTTAAGGCCATTGCTGACGCAAAATCAGAAGACCATGTATAGTACCCCAGATATCAAACAGTATAAAGACCTGGTATCTCAGAATTAGCCAACCTCTCAAACGAGATTTCGGAGTACCAAGTCCATATATCCGAGAGATGTTCCCCACGAGATAAGAAAATTATTTATTTTAATGTTTATATCTCAAAATAAATCTACTAAATGTGTAAAAACCTACTAGCATATCATCACTGAGACCGTTTATCACTTTTTAACATTCCATTTCTTTAGCATGTTGTGATTGTCTTACTGATGTACTATCATTTCCTCTTTATACACAAAACTCTTTTGGAAATTCTTATGTTTTTTACATTTTCAAATTTTCAAATGTTTTTGACATTTTCAAATTTTCAAATGTTTTTGTATTTTTAAAAGTTTTACTCCCCCTAAAAACCAAAACATTTTAAAGAAAATTTGACAAACCGATACAGATAGCTTTATCTCGCCATCCATTTTCTGCTTCACATTTTTTGTTTTTCTCACATACACCCTCATGATTTACAAACCACTGATTATAACATTTTGAAACCGTTTTTAAGTCTAGTTTTATCATGTTTTGATTGTTCAGCCGTGAGAGTTTTAGCGTATTCCTTTTAAATTTTTTAAAAATTTAACAATTTAAATCAAACACTTCCTGTTTTAACACAGGTTTTCTCCTCGTGTGCCAGGCTGTTAGTTATTCATGCTGACCTTGAATTGTCCTCCGGAACACCTGCACATGCAAATGAACTTAATTAGTTTTGGATTGGAACCGAATCCATATTGGATTTGGGTTGACCAGATTCATCAACATAAGGAACATTAGTCCATTTACAGTTTCGTCTGTCATCAAATAGTTTCAAAATTACTTATGGGTCATTCAAAACCTTAGCTTTCCAAACATGTTTCGGTTTTGTAACTGTTTGAAGAATAACTTTCTTTTCTACTGTTATCTCTTCTGTCCTTAGATTTGTATCTGATGAAGTCGTTTTACTTGACTAATCATTCTTTGGAGAGCAAAACGATTCTTCAAAACTGTTAATTGACTCATCGTTGTATCCGAGGACAAAATCTTTTCTAAATACTATGTCGCCTTTTTCTTCTTCTTTCACAGTCTATCTTTCTGCCCTTGTGATAATTTCACTTTCTGTTCTTTGGACTTTTCTTCAATTTTGTCTGTTTTCTTCACAACTTTCTTTTTCTCCCTTGAGATTTATCCGACGATTCTCTTCTCAAACTTATCGGAGAATCTCTGATGATATGACCTTTTATTTGACATTTAAAGCATCTTCGCATATCATTTCTCTATCTCTGTTCCTTCCTTGCTCTCATGCAATACACAGCAACATGCCCGATTAATCCACAGTTGTAGCATATTCTGTTATCACACCAATATTTTCTTTCAAACCATACACTTAGATCGTAACATTGATTTAACTTGTAGAATTCATCATTTCTCTGTTGTCTATCATCATAATGATTTTTCTCTGAAGAATCTTCATTCCATCTTCTCCTGTAAGCTTGATTCGACTTTTGAGCATTATGGCCAAACCTACACCACTTATTATGAACTTTTTGTAAGTTTTGTTTTTCAGATTTTGTGAATTTTTGTTTTTATAGTAATTTGATGATTGAACTGATGAACTTTGATTTTGAACATTTTTTGAATTTTTAAAATTTTTAACATTTTGTTTTTGTTCTCCATTTTGCTTAGAAGTTGAACATAAGGATGGGCAAATCCCGATCCCGATACCATACCGTCCCGATACCGACAAATCCTGATCCCGAATTTTGTGAAAACTAGGTGCCGATACCGATACCGAAATACGTCGGTTCGGTACGGTATCGGTACGGTGTCGGTATTTTGAGGGTAAAATTCGGTATTATACCGATACCATACCGTACCGATACCGAAAAAACCTAAAAGTGGATACCGAAACCACTTCGGTATGGTATTATCGGGATCGGGATGGGATCGGTATTTGATACCACTTGCTCATCCCTAGTTGAACATTCCCCCTTTTCAGCAAATTGTGGAACAGTTTCTTTAAGTTTTTCCTTTAATTTCAAAAATATATTCTTTTTATCATTTTCATCATCAGATTCATCATCACAATCTTTAATTTTGACTTCGTCATAATTTGTGACATCGTCACTTATTGGAGTTTTCACTGAGTGAGTTTTTTGTGTTATCAGGTACACCCGTTTTTTATTTGCCCTTTCATGACAGTTTATACCCAATACCACAGTTACAAAATTCATATTCGTCCTCCCCAGTTTCTTCATTTTTATTGATCGGTTTTGGAACTATATTATCAAGCATTAAGGACGAAGCAACAAAACCTTTCAACTTATTTTCCAAATCTTCAATTTTCTTTTTAGAAATCTCAGCATCTTGTTCAAGTTTTGTGATTTTTTCTAGATGCGAGTTTATTATATTTTGTTTTTCAAAATCATTTTTATGTAAAACTGATTTTTCATTTTCTAAAATTTTTATTTGAGTTTTCAAATCATTTTCTAATTTTATAAAAAAATGTGTTCTCTAATGTCAAACATTCCACATATCTCAACAGTTTGACATTTTCAGATTTTGAATTTTCACAATTTGAGCACACAGATTCAGAACTTGAAGTTTCATTTGTTGATGCACTTGATTCTTTGACTTCACCGTTCTGTGACAACTCAGTTGACTCATCTTGTTTAGATTTTTCTTGGAGAGTATTGTCAACATGTTTTTTTCTCAGATTCTTAATTCTTTGGAGTTGAATCCGTCTTGAATTTACCTGCAGAAAAATTTTAGTAAAGTCAACAAGAGGATTCATATTTTCATCTATATAACAACCCTCTTAATATCATATTTCATAACATATTTTGCTCCAAAACATATATTGATTCTTCTGCTTATTTCAAGAACCACATCCAAACTTATTTTATCTAGCTTCTCTTCTATTTCTTTTGTCAAATCTTTCTTTTTCTTATTAATTTCGTAATCGTGTTTTTGAAGCTCATTGAAGAATTCAGATAGAGAAAAACTTAAAAATCTAGAATCCTTTTTCAATTCAATCAAAAATTCACCCACTGTGAAGGTAACGCATCTGCAAATTTTGATATCTCTTCAGCATTTGACATCCTTATCTTGAACCTTTTTAAATTGTCAAGTAATTCATCATACCTTTTTTTCAACTGATTCAACGATTCATTTTTTTTACACAGAAAATGTTCAAATCTCTTAACGTAAACATTTTTATTTTCTTCATACTCCAAATGCCACTGATCTTCAAACCAATTATTTAGTAGTTCAACCTTATCGTTTTCCCTTTCGTCAAACATTTTAAACACAATTTCTTTGTTAACTGACTTGGTTCAAAAATTATTTTTAGCTCAAAGTCAACAAAATTTCAACTTCCACATAGCCCACTAAAACTAAAAACCTAAAATCTAACAATCTCGGTCCACTTAGCCAAAACCCAGTTCAATCTTGAAACTCAAAAATTAGCCCAAAAACAACCTTGAAATCACAACTCACTTTACTAGATTTTGGCCCAATAACAATTTGATTAAGTTGTGGCCCAAACACTTTATACCAGCCCAAATTTTTTAACACAACTTGCGACCCAATTTTACTAAAATGACCCGGCCCAAATGTACTAATCAAACATTCAAACACCTTTAGTGGCCTAAACTTGTAACCCAATATCTAACACTCGTCCCAATTTAAAACTTTTGCTCAAAGTTGTGACAAATAAACCTCAGTTCAAAGCTTTCAATATGTCGAAACAAATCAAAAATGCTGAAACAGTTTAAAACTAAACCAACCAAACTCAACCAAAATTAGTCCTAAACTCAAGCAACCAGCCACCGGAGACTGCGTATTTGGTGCCGACAACAAACTATTCATCGACGAACGATTCGCGTTGTTACACAAAGGACCTTCGATCTGAGAGCAGCTTTTTCGAACATTAAAATCACCTTCATTTATTATCTCAGCCAAATACCTAAACAACTACAACACTAGAACTCATAACATCAGCCACTACAGTATTTCTACAACAACACACTATCACACCAACATTCGGATCTAAAAATACTGTTTTAACCCAAATTCATCCAAATGAAACTCATCGAAATCTTATCGAAACAAATTGGAATGAAACAAAATGTTCAAAAACATGATCCGAACAGGTCAAAATTTAATCAAATCAGTTCAACGATTCACCAAAACAACTCGAAAACAGTCTGAAATTTACTGAAAAAAAACCGATTTAGTCTGATTCATATTTGTAAACATGATTCACATTTCATATTCATTCATTTTTTATGCAATTCAGATTCAGGTCTGCAACTATGAACCTTAATTGTATTAATGACGTTTGATTTAGATTTGCTACTAATTCGTCGTTCAGTTTTAGTTTTCGACACAAAAGAAGTTTTCTAATTGAAATTTCAGATCTAAGTAACAACACCAGCAGTCATCATTTATCTACAAACTGAAATATGTTCGAACAGTTCACAACATCACTGAATCAAATCCAAATAGATTGTAAATTGTCCGAGACTAATAAACTTTTGACCAGAAATCACCAATTCAGTATACTGTTCTAAGAACTTTCGAACTCAGATTATGTCGTTTATGCTATTATAATCTGAATCATACTGCACATTTATTCCATTTTGCTGATGTATTATTAACAACAAGATCAGATCTTTTCAGGCAACAATTGTTTCTTCAGTTGAATCTTTGCTTTTATATTTACACTAATGACAATTTCAATTCAACACAGCTGATCAAAAACAACTTTGTAACAGTTTACAAATATAACTAATTACAATACCCTCCCAATTTTTCATACATTTACATTTTGGGCACTTACTACACTAACATCTTTTTCTAATTAATAACTAATTAAACTAACGAACTAACAAGATCAGGATTAATTCCAACAGATATTACTTTTGTTGTTAACAAGTTGTGTATCTTTACGCATGCTACAACCAATATCATTGGTCTACGTCAAATGGTTTTGAAAAATGTACTCATGCATTACCAAATGCTCATAGACAAGGGAATTCAACATGTTAGGGCTTTCTTCAGGCGTTTCCAGAAACTCACAAGCGTCAGCGTTGAAGCAAATTCCCATCACTCAAGAATTCAAGGTATAAAATAATCAAATGGGAATAATCCAAACTTTATGAATATTATATTCATGTGCAAAATTCATTTTAGTAAATAATTCATGGATATGTAATCCTATTCAATGTATCTTCTATCAAATTTCTCTCATATACTGTTTAAGAAATTAATTTCTTTTGGGAAGTCCAATTATTTCCAAAAGAAAACGATTTATCAACAATTGAATAAATAAATTAATGATTTTATCTTTCAATTCCATTAGGTCGATTTGTATACTTTTGCAGATCACGTGAATGCAAAAACAACAAATCGATTTAACGAAGACAAGGCAATATATCGATTAACATGATCAGATCGATATAATCAACACTGCTCTGATACCACATGTTGATTATATCATTAAACATGGGTCAAATATAAAAACCTAATCATGTTTATTCAATCATGAATATGATATTAGATATCAAATCAGTAAAACTTACCTGTTGGAGCAGAGATATGAGATAAGAATGTTGAATCCACGATTCCTGTTATGGTACCTTGTGTTGATGGATCACATTTGGGAGAATTGATCATGGTGTTCTTAAGGAGTTTTTCATACCTTTTTATCAATACCAATGATCAATATATAATGATCATAAGTGATGGTAGGTTATGAAAACTCTATACATTCTCTTATTAAAAGGTACCTAAAGGGAAATCTTAATTGTCCCCTTAAACTATTTAATATTTAAAATTACTACCATCAAGTAATTGTAGGAGACTAGTGATGTCATATTGGTAAAATTATTCAAATGATCCGTTAGGCCACATTAATGGGTAATTTCTAACAACGTAATCTATGGGAATTGGGTGAAAAAGTGTAAAACTGGTATAATCAGTACAAAATGAAACAGAAACTAAAATAACAGCAGATCTAGCGTCAAAAACATGACAGAAATTTTATTATTTATCCAACCCGAAAAATGCCCAAACCTTCCCAAGATCTTACAAACTGTAAGATCAAAATATGAACAATACAAGATATAATCAACTGATAGTTTATCAGTTGATTAATAAGAACGATACAACCAAAAACAAATGATCCACACGGATCTGCAGTAACAATCAAACCACAAGATGTGCTGCAACAACAATCGATCCACAAGACGTGCAGTAACAACTGGAACGATTTTCAGTACAATAAACGATCTGGAACGATTATCGACTGCAACTGGTAGAAACAAATGAAACCCTAAGAAATATCTCGAACAACTTAAACAACTTCTTTCTCTCTCATCCAATACATAGCTGGAATCAACTCTACTTCCAATGGACCCCTTGACCTTTACTAAATATACACTTCAGTCCCTGAAAGTTACACTTACGGCCCCGGGCCCATAACAACTTGATAACAGCCTGATAACAACTAAACAAACTTTCAACAGGTCAGCCCAATAACGTAATATGTAAAGTTGACCCAATAACATGTTTGCATAATGAATTACTATATATTAACATCCCCCCATAATTCAAACTACAAACATATCATGCAACCCTAATCTTTCACATAACACACTGTGTTGAGCAAAACTTAACCCTTTTGTAAAAATGTCTGCTAACTGTTCATCAGTAGCAATTTTTTGTGGTTCAATAATACCACATGCTATTTTTTCTCTAAAAAAATGCAAGTCTAATTCAAAGTGTTTTGTCCTTTCATGGAAAACAGGGTTTAAAGAAATGGATATAGCAGATTTACTATCACAAAACAATTTTATAGGCAAAGTACAACTTATGTTTAACTTTTGCAAAACATTCTTTACCCACATTACCTCACATGTGGCTGAGCACATTGCCATGTACTCATCCTCAGCAGTGGATCTAGAAACAACTCCTTGTTTTTTGCTTTTCCAGGATATAAGAGTATTTCCAAGAAACACTCCAAACCCTGTAACAGATTTTCTAGTCTTGGTACACTTTGCCCAATCTGAATCAACATAACCTGAAAGTTCAAAATTACATGTTTTCCTAAACATAACACCTTTACCTGGACATTGCTTTAAGTATCTCAATAACCTTAAAGCAATATCTAAGTGTGATTGACATGGTTTATGCATGTATTGGCTCAAATATTGAACTGCATAACTTATATCTGGTCGTGTTAAAGACAAGTATATTAACTTGCCAATTAACTTTTGAAACCCAGTCACATTCTCTAAAAAATTTGTATCTTTATCAGTTTTACTAGTAACAATATGTGACTGCTCAATGGGTGTTCCAACAGGCTTACAACCCAAATATCCAAACTCATTTAGAAACTCAAGACAATACTTTCTTTGGGACAAACAAATAGACCCATCAGAATATAGAACTTCAATACCAAGAAAGTATTTAAGCAAACCCAAATCTTTTATTTGAAAATTATCACTTAAACACTTTTTAACCTTAGTAATTTCAGAAGGACTATTTCCAGTAATCACTATGTCATCAACATAAACCAACAAAACTATCAACAACTCATTTTTATTCAAAATAAACAGAGAATGATCACACAAACTTTGAACAAATCCCATATTGGTTATCACATAGGTTAACTTTTCATTCCACTTTCTAGGAGCTTGTTTAAGTCCATAAAGGGAATTAACAAGCTTACATACCTTATTCTTATCATTATTATAATACCCTTGTGGTAAAGACATATAGACCTCTTCAGATAATGAACCATACAGAAAAGCATTGTTTATATCAAGTTGATATAAAGGCCAACAACTATTCACAGCAAGTTTTAACACTATTCTCACAGTTACCAACTTAACAACAGGTGAGAAGGTTTCACCAAAGTCAATACCTTCTCTTTGGTTAAAGCCTTTAGCAACTAACCTAGCTTTATATATTTCAATCTCACCATTTGCCTTATACTTTATTTTATACACCCATTTACAACCTATGGGTTTTCTACCTTTTGGCAAATCTACTATTTTCCAGGTTTTATTTCTATGAAGAGCCTCCATTTCATTATTCATGGCTTCTATCCACCTAGTGTCTTTAACAGCCTCATTGTATGAATAAGGTTCAACAGATTTATTTAATGAAGTAACTAAACACAAATTATCAACAGATAAATTGGCATAATTAACAACCTTTTCAATCCCATACTTAACCTTTCCATCAACAACAAAATCACCAATTTTTTTTGGAAAAGACACTTTTCTAGAAGACTTCCTAACAGACTGTCCCTCAGATAGGTTGGTCTCATCATGTGATCCTACAGTGTCCTCTGCCCCGCCATTGTTACCCGAATTACTACTACCTAACTGCCCACTTTCAGGTTGATCATTCTCAACATTTTGGGCAGTGGCAGATGTAGAGGGTGACATTGGCTGCTGATCATCACTATAGTGATCTTGAGCACCAGTTGTACCCTCTTCATCATTAGGAACTGTAGGAACTTCAGATAAAATTGTTTCAGTAAAATCAAAAAAGTTTATATGATTCAAATCAGTTTTATTGAACAATTCTTGATTATTAACCAGATTAGACTTAAAAGGGTACACATTTTCATAAAATTTCACATCTCTAGAAAAAAACACTTTTCTATTTTCCAAACTTAGTAATTTGTACCCCTTTTTTACATTAGAATAACCAATAAGAACACACTTATCAGCATGATAAGCAAACTTATCAGTTCCAGACAAAATAGTACTAAAACAAAGACATCCAAAGTTCCTTAAATGAATTAATGAGGGCTTAAAACCATAAACAATCTCATAAGGACTCCTACAACCTAACACTGAAGAGGGTAACCTGTTGATTAAGTAAACAGCAGTTAAAAAACAATCAGACCAGTATTTAAGAGGTAAATTTACTCTGAAACATTAAAGCTCCAGCTGTGTTTAAGAGATGTCTATGTTTCCTCTCCACCGCACTATTTTGTTGTGGTGTATAGGAACAAGATGTTTGATGTAATATACCTTTGTTTTTACAAAACAGTCCCATTTGGTTATTTACAAACTCGGTTCCATTATCACTTCTAATAGTTTTTATTTTTTTCTCAAATTGATTTAGAATGAGTTCATAAAAATTACACAAATTTTCAAACACTTCAGTTTTACTCGACAACAAGTAACACCAAACAGTCCTTGAAAAATCATCCACTATGGTTAAAAAATATTTGAACCCCTCATAACTAGTTACTTTATATGGACCCCATAAATCAAGATGAATTAACTCTCCTATAGCTTTTGTTTTATGCTCACTTAGAGGAAAAGGAACCCTAACTTGTTTAGCCCTATGACAAACATCACAAGGTCCATGTTCAACACTTTTAACATCAAAACTCTCTTTTAACACAGCTAGTACTTGATCAGATGGATGACCTAATCTGCTATGCCACAAACTAGATTTAACAAAACTATTAAAACAAACATTCATAGAATTACCATTTTTACCAACAAAATATAGACCACTATCTTGACTACCAGTCACCAGGATTTTCCTTGATTTGGAATCCTGTAACACACAACTGTTCTCATTAAACACGACACTAATGTTATTATCTTTGGCTAACCTATGAACAGACAAAAGATTGACATGATACCCTGGGACATAAAACACATATTTTAAGATAATCTTATCCATTAATTTGATGTTACCAATTTTTAAAACCTTAACATTAGTGCCATTTGGATGACCAACTTTAAGATCAAATTCAGAAACATCAACTGTATTAAACATGTCTTTATCACTATTCACCATGTGTTGACTTGCCCTAGAGTCAACAATCCAACTAAAAACACCTCCAAAGAAAATAGAACTAGAACAACTAACACAATTATTAACAGTACAGGACTCACCTCCTACACTTGTTGACTCCACACTAGATTTTTCACCAACTAAACTTAACAACTTTGCTATCTGCTCAGATGTAAAAGGCAAACCAGAAGTAGACACACTAGCAGAAGACCCAACAGTAGCATTAGACTTACTAGTTAATGTGGTTTTACCAGATATAGTATTAGATCTTCTTTTAAAATTTGAAGGATAACCAATTAACTCAAAGCATCTATCAACAGTATGACCTATCATATTGCAGTGTGTACATTTTAAACTAGGATTAGGTCCTCTTTGATTAGGTGCTTTCTTTTTTTACTCAAAAGACTGATTAGACTTAGACACAAAAGATACACTCTGACCTTTTGACCCACTACTAGACATCCTATGTGATTCCTCCCTAGAAACCACAGAAAAAGCAACCTTGACAGATGGAAATACTTCTCTGGTTCACAGATTAGTTCTTACTGGTTGATAAACATCATCTAACCCCATAAGAAATTTCATTAACTTGATTAACATTGAAAAATCATTATAGTCTTTAGCTGCTTTACAAGAACAAGTGGGCAGTTTGAGCATGGCATCAAACTGTTTCCACATAGTGGTCAGCCTATTATAATAGTCAGCCACAGTTGAACCATTTTGAGAAATACAGTTTATTTTTTTATACAAATCATAAACCACAGAACCATCTATCTTGTCATAGGTTTCTTTTAAGTCATCCCAAACCTCATAAGCATATGTAGAAAAAACTTGACCCAAGAAAAGTTCCTCAGACACAGAGTTCAAAAGCCATGTTAACACTACAGAGTTACACCTATCCCACTGACTAGCAAGTACATGATCCTCAGTGGATCTTTCACATTTACCATTAATAAAACCAAACTTATTCTTGGCTTCTAAAGCCAATTTCATAGAACTAGACCAGATAGAGTAATTTTCAGTACCCTTCAGTTTGACACTAACAATAGTCATAGCACTTGAGTCACTAGGATGAAGATACAATGGGTCTCCAACATCTAACTTACTTATCAAGGTCTGAGATGTGCTAGTATTAGGATCAGTATCAGTCATGATTACAAACAAGAACAGCAACAACCAGACAAAACAGATACACAAACAGAGAATCAACCAACAAATAAGACAGATACACAAAATACCCTAAGGCGAAGCTGTATCAGTTTCCAGATTCCAGGTTCATCACTTGTAGTGCCTGGACAAGTCTTAATACAGGAGCCAAACACTAAGACAAAGACCCAAAAAATAACAACAGCAAATAACAAAGAGAAAACACAAAAACAGATGCTAATCAAAAACAAAAAACCAAAACAACAAAGGTGCCGGTCCTCACTACCCCCACTTCAACAAAACCAATCAACAGAAACTAAAAAGAGAGAGAAAGAACAATCTCACAGTGGGTGCAAAGCAACTCCAACAAAGACAATAACCAAAAAATAACACGTCTGGTCAGTTTGCTCTAAATCTTCAAGGATTTAGAGACCAACACAGAGTGTGTGAAGCCACCAGAAGAGAAGAGATCTTTCACCAAAGACAAGAAACCCTAGCTAGGGTTTCAGTTTCTCGAATACAGAATATAGCACTCCCAAGATCTAGAAGATCTCTCCAATGTTATCAACAAATCTGCAACCTTGAAGCAGACCTAACACAAAACAACAATAGAATCAGAATAACAGCGGAATAAGAACGGATCAAGAGCTTTTAAGCTCTGATACCATGTAAAACTGGTATAATCAATACAAAATATTAACGGATCAAGAGTTTTCTATTCAGAAAGGGATGGCGGCGCAGTTTGTTGCTCGTCTACCCGCTATCCTTATGTAATTTGCCCTGATGATCCGAAATATTAATGGAAGTATCTCTTAACAAATTAAAAAAAAAAAAAACTATTAAAATATTCATCTATATTATGTTTATCTATAATATAATATAATATTATAACAATTTATTTACCAAAAGATTGAGGGTTAATAGCGCATCTGGTTCAAGTTCATACGTGTTAGTTTCTTTGTTCTTTATCGCTCTACTTGTTAACCACTTTTTAGAACGTAAAGATCGTAAATTTTTAAGACATGAATACTTTGCTAAAAGTTGAGGCCATATGATATCAGATTTCATGCCCGTGTACCCAGATCGTCCTACACGCGGGACGTTTTTGTTTGCTTTTGCACTTGCTCTTTTACTTTTATCCTTCACAAAAATCAACAAACTAATATTAATACTTGCATAAATACACATACATACATAAATAATAATGTAAAAGAAACAAGTCACACATACCAAAAATTCTTTCTTGGTCTTTTCTTTACAAAATTCCTTCCAATGTGCTGGATCAAGATACTTATAATCACTAAAAGGAGTCTTACCTAAATTTATATAATGGGTAACAAGTCTACTTATATAATGGGTAACAAGTCTACTCCTAAAATTGGTACAAAGTTTCTTTGCTTTTCGTTCCATAGTGTCTTTCGGGGCATTGGACTGAATTTTCCACAGTTCCTAAAATTACAAAACAATTAGTTAAACGTAATAAATAAATAACAAAAAACTCATATTTCTAACAATTTACAAAAAATAAATACAATACCTTTGTTTCAAGCCATAGTTCGTCCCACATGTATTGTTCAAAATCCGTAGTCTTGATATGATACGGAAACATTTGTTTACATTTCAGTCCGAACCATGAAACAAATTTATGCTTGTTAGGACCAACATGAAGATTATTTTGATCAAACTCAATGTTATAATCCTCATCCTTATATTTCTTCGAAAAACAAGCAACGCCCCGTTTGCCTCTTTTCGACATAGCTACAATTCCCTGTTAAACACAAAAATTACATAATGAGATACACATTAACACACACTAGATAGACACATAAATACACATATAATGGAATCACCACAATGTACCTAAACCACCAGAAACGAGCGGAAACGAGAGAATGAGTTGGAAGCACCAAGACCGAAAACCACAGAGAGAGAGAGAGTGGGAAATTGAAAGATTATATGGGAGAGTTGGCCGCGAAACGGAATAAATGAGCGGGAATTACAAATTCTATGGTTAATTTGGAGCGAAACTAAGGAGATGGGCGGTTGAAGGAGTATATGGGGAGGTGGGGGGGCGGTTGAAAGAGTTATTTGGAAAAAAATGTATGAACTTAGGGCTGAGCAAAATTCGGGTTGACCCGAAAATACCCGAAACCCAGACCGAATAAAAACCAAAACCGCCCAACATGTTCTTGAATCTGGAAATAAAGATTGTGTTGCGATCAGATGAGGAAATGAAGATGGGATCTTTGCAAATAGAGAGAAGAAGTAAATGGTGTTGCAAAGGTGATCGACAAAGAAAAAAATACAGAAAGAGAGAGTTGAAGAAGCAAAGGCTGGTTGATTCTTTTCTTTTGATAAAACCTTGTGTCAGTGTCTACTCGAGAACATGGTTTTGATAAAACCATGGGTGCTACTTTTATGTACTTAATATCTGTTAAAAAAAATTATTGTTTAAAAAATATACTAATAAGTAAAAAGCTGCATACCTATTATACCTATGATTTTTCGTCATTAATCCTATAAAATTTTAATTTAATAATATAGGATATGAAAATAAAGTAATTTATTATTATTATTTAATAATATGGTTAAGTGAAGTCTAAACTAGTAGACTAAAAAAGAAAACAAGACATCAAGGTCAAAGGCCTAACCACGACAAACTAAAGCATGCATTTTCAATCCCACCTTGAAACTCACTGCAAACTAAAGCATTTATTGTGGATTTGTGGTTTCAAAACCTGACAAATTGTAATCAAGTATCATTTAATTCAAAGTAATTAAATGTTAAAACTTAAAAAGTTTATAGTGCAAAAAAGCATGGCCCGCAGTTTAAAACATTCTTTCTTATAAACATCATACGTGTCTACACCTGAACTCCATAAAGTTTTTAAGTCATCAATCAAAGGAGACAAATAGACATCAATGTCATTACCAGGTTGTTTCGGACCTTGAATCAACAAGGACATCATTATGTATTTTCGTTTCATGCACAACCACGGTGGAAGATTGTAGATACATAGAAGAACCGGCCACGTACTATGACTACTACTCATGTTTCCAAAAGGATTCATTCCATCTGAACTAAGTCCAAAACGTATATTTCTAATCTCGTCTCTAAATTCTGGAAATATGTTGTCAATATTCCTCCACTAAGGTGAATCTGCCACGTGTCGTAATTTTCCGTCTTTTACACGTTCATCTGAATGCCAACGTAATAACTTTGCTTCTTTTTCGTTTGAAAATAATCGTTGCAGTCTCGGTATAATGGGGAAATACCACATCACTTTAGCCGGTGGTCCATTTTTTGTCACATCATCGTCAACTTCATCAGTTTCTTTTTTACGTTTATACCTCGATGCACCACAATTATCACAATTATGTTTCTTCTCGAACTCCTTTCGATACAACATACAATCATTTGGACATGCATGTATTCTTTCAACTTCCAATCCCATCGGACACATCAACTTTTTTGCTTGGTATGTCGAAATTGGTAACTCATTACCTTCTGGAAGCATGTCGTGCAAAACCTCTAATAGATTTGTAAAACTTTTATCACTCCATCCGTAATTTGATTTTAAGTTAGACAACTTCAACACAGCACCCAGTTTCGAAAAATTTTCACAACCGGTATATAATGGTTTTTCTGCATCAATAAATAGGTGTTTTAATTTTTCATGGTCATCATCACCAATATTAGTCTCTAAATCATGTATCATTTCATCTAAATTGTCATTAGTGTCATTTAGATGATCATTATCGGCATTCATATATGAATCATTGTTCTCTGTATTATCATTGTGTAAATTATTTGACGTCGTGCTACGATCAGTAAGTGATTCCCCATGCATTGACCAACGAGTGTATCTAGGCATAAAACCATCTTTCAACAAATGAAACTCTATTTCATTGATGTCACTAAATCTTTTAAAATTTTTACAAACTGTACAAGGACAACATATCGATCCACTTCCTTTATTCACCCGATTAGCTTCGGCAACCTGTAGAAAACTTTGAACGCGCTCCGTGTATAAGTTGGTATTACGTGCAATATAGTACATCCAAGTAGCACGATCCATCTGAAAGTTAAAATAAACAAACAAATGATATAAATGTAAGCATATGATGTAAACCGGTGCATGTGGCAGTGGATCCTAACCCACTTTTTGAATATTCTATCTCATATGTATACACTTTAACGAGTTGACTATTTAAGAAAAAATCGGCAGCATTTCCCTTTATCTCCCCAAGTATGCGTATAAATCGCAAACCCGAAGGAGCAAGAGAAATAACTACCAATTTTTTCTTAAATGTCAACACGTTAAAGTATATACACATCCTAATGAGATAGAATATTCAAAAAGCAGTCCCAAAAAGGGGACAATCCAAAATTTATCTCTATTAGACAAATTTTGGACGGGTATAATCTAAAGGGTTATCTTAGATGCATACATGTACACATATATAAGATAAAAAAATACAAACATGTATATATACATACATACATATATGGGAAAAGTAGATATAATGTTGTTAGACATGTAACTTGTGTATGAAACCTATCAAGTTGTTTTGATTAGCATTATTAAACTTAATTTAAACAAATTATCCAAAAATATTAGGTTTTATATATTAAATTTCACACAACCAACAATTAACTAGAGCTTAACATATTGTGTAGTCATCTACTAAAAGGACAAAATTCTTTAAATGTGCACATACGATTGTGATCATTTTTCATTTCATGTGTAATTTAACATGAAGAGATGCTCCGTTAATTGAAATAACCATGCTGAGTATGGTCGTTTTATCAAATCGTGAATTAAATTCATACAGCAGTTGCTAATAGTTAATGTAGCTGACAAGATAGGAAGACATGGAAAATGACTGGTTGAGATGAAAAATGAAAGCATTATTTTTTACATCAACTGCAACAGTTTTTACTTTTTTTTAGTAAGTTTAATTGTATAAATCAACATTCTGTTATGTTTTACTCCTATAAATTTACTTCAATAAGTTTTTCTTTTGTCTATTTTCTGTTGTTCTATATAAATTTTAGAGTAATTTACGTTTTTTACCCATGTGGTTATATTACTTTTACTATATTAGCCCAAAATAAGATTTTTTAACATATTTGCCCCATGGTCTCTATAACTAACCATTTTGGGCCCTAAGTCTTGAGATCATGGGGGCCAAAATGGTTAGTTATAGAGACCATGAGGGCGTTAAAAATTCTTATTTTAGGCTAATATAGAGTTCGGACTAAATCTAAGAGCTCTATCACTCCAAAAAAAGTAGTTAAATCAATTTGGATACCTAAATGTTATATTCAAGGATATTATCTTATATAATAAAAACAATAAACAATTTAAATCGTTTCGGAATGAAGGAAAGACTGATTTGGGGAAAGTGTGCTACATGCCTTCGAAAAAGATGAACACCGAACTTGGGATCGGTGGAGATTATTTCTGTAATGAAATCATTTAATTAATTTTTAAACCGACATAGGTTTAAGGGAATTCGCATACAAACTATATTTCTAACATCACCATATTTATTTTCCCCATTTATATACACATAACAATATATATCAAATTGTACAAAAACAATCAAACAACAATAGAATATATATACGAAACCAATTGGTTTGGGAGGAGGTGGGAAGGTTTTCCACAAGTCACAGGTTCGATCCTCATTGGGGACAATCAACCTGCCCCGGCTCCTACTGGGGCTTTGACTTGGGGTTTCCTGCCCGGGTGTGTTATGGGGGGGTTTGAGTACTAACCGGCATATGTCTGGTGAGGGCTGGACCTTCGGGGGGGCCCGGGGCTCGAACTCGGGATTTCTTAAGGGGAGTGCACCGTTAACCGTTAAAAAAAAAAAAAAAAAAAAAAAAAAAAACTGTGTACCTTTAAGTGGTGATTGAACGAAGAATGGAAGAAACTAGAATAATTCGATGTTTAGCTACATGTAACAACATATAATCAATTAATACATAACAAAGTTATATAAAAACAAAATATAATATCAATATATTTGATAAAAATAAAGTTTTATACCTTTAAAATTAGTGAGGAATGGAATATAGATTTTTTTGAAAATTGGAATGGAATATAGATAGCTCGATGTTTCATATGGGAATTGAAGAAGAAGATATGGGATTTAATTTGTAGCCATTATCTAAAAAAAAAAAAATTATGGGACCTATTATAGTGGGGCGGTTCATGATTTTTTCGCAAAACAAAAACAAAATTTGTTTTTAGTGGCAGTTTTAATGGAGCAGTTAAATAGCTATTAAATATTTTGCATAATGAAACAATTAAATGGGGCAATTATTGTAAGATATGATGCTAATTTTGAATGCCATAAACATATGTGGCAGTTTCATTGAGAGACCGCATCATAAAATATATCCCAACGCCCCATAAAATTGTTTGTGTACTAGTGTAATAATAATACTACTACTACTTCTGCTGCTGCTGCTGCCGCTGGCAGCGGCTGCGGCTGCCAGTCCACTCGATTGCCCTTTGTCGAGGGGACGTCAACCTTGATGTGTGTCGTAGTTGTCTAAATGACTCCGTTGTTAAATTGCCACAACTCTGTCCTAACCAAAAGGAAGCAATAGGGTATTACGACTACTGTTTGTTGAAATACTCCAACGAAATTATATTGAGAAGCGTACATATAAAATTTTATGCGGCTTTGTGTAACACCCAAGATGCGAAGGATATTAATTGGTTCAACGGTGCTCTTTGGCCATTATTGAATCAGTTGAGAGGTGATGCGGCTGCTGGTGGTCCGCTACAGAAATTTGCTAGCACCAGTGGTCCAGAATTCTTAAGGATCTTTGGGCTTGTACAGTGTACTCCAGACTTATCGGACCTGCAGTGTAGTAGTTGCTTGCAGGATGAAATCAATCAGATTTCAAATATGTTTAATGGGAAAGTGGGAGGAAGAATTTTTCTCCCTATGTGTAATTTTAGATATGAGACATATCAGTTTTTTAACGAGACTGATAAGATCGTCCCACCATCACCGCCAGGTATGAATCTGTGTTTAAACTAATATATTAAATATGAAATTGGTGCTGAAAACAGGTAACATTCATCATATATTTGTTTTTGATAGAATTTGGTTTAAGGAAAAAAGTTATGTAAAAATGTTTTCTTTTTTATTTTTAAAAAGGTGGGCCTTGGAGTTACGTTGTTAATTACATAGAAGGACTTTGTGGTTTATAATTAGTTTCGCTGGGTGGAGATACAATAGGAAGTTAATTTGGCTAGGAAGGCTAGGAAGTGATCTTGACCATCCATTTAGTTAATCAAGGGCTAAGATTAAATCAGGGAAATTGAAAAGAAGAAAAGAGGCGCGTGAGTTTGTTTAGGGGCATTCTAGTCAATCCAAGCCAATAGTTTCTTTCTCCTCCAATTCCCCCCCCCCATTTTTTAAACGTTAATAACTCTTTCATACGACATTATTTTTTTATAAAAATTGCACCAAAAAAACGAGCGTGTTTTATCTTTAAAACGAGTATACTATTGCTATATTTTGAAAAAAAAATAAAACCCAGTTGCGTAAAACGCAATTAAAAAAACCCTAGTATCGTAAAACGCAATGAAAAAAAAACCTAAAAATGACATTTTTCTAAAACGCAATGCACAAAAAATACAAAGAAATGACTTATTTGTAAAACACAATGGCCAGAAAACACAAAAAAAATGTCTTATTTCTAAAACGCAATAGCCTAAAAACTCAAAAGAAAATGTACTTTCTAAAACGCAATGGACTAAAAACACATAAAAATGTGTTTTACCTAAAACACAATGCACCAAAAACACATACAAATGTCTTATTTCTAAAACGTAATAGCCAGAAAACACTTAAAATGTCTGTTTTCTAAAACGCAATGGACTGAAAACACATAAAAAAGTGTTTTACCTAAAACGCAATGCACCAAAAACACAAAGAAATGTCTTATTTGTAAAACGCAATGGCCAGAAAACACTTAAAAATGACTCATTCTAAAACGCAATTGCCTAAAAAACAAAAGAAAGTGTTCTCTGTAAAACGCAATGGACTGAAAACACCTAAAAAAGTGTTTTACCTAAAACGCAATGCACCAAAAACACTTCAAGAATGTGTTTTTCTAAAACGCAATGGCCTAAAAACACCAAAGAAAGTGTTTGTCTGTGCTGTGAATTGTCTGTGCTGTGAACTGTCTGAACCAATGCAGCTCAACCCCAGCCAGGGGCTCTGCCCCTTGGACCCCGCCAGGGGCTGCCGCCCCTGGGACCCCGCTACCGGGGGCGCTGCCCCCGGACCCCCGCCAAGATCGTAAAACGCAATGACTAAATCAAAAACCCAGATCGTAAAAATGAAGTTAAAGAATTTCTTACCTGGATCGAATTGATTTCTTCAACAATTGACGAATTTTGAATGATTGAAACACTTATCAGCGCTCGAATCGAACGGATCGAGTGATTATCTTCAAAATCACCGGAAAAAACGAGATTTTGTATGAAATTAAACTGGGTTTTCTTCAAAAAAAAAAGCTGAAGAACACGTTGATCGGGTGTTTGAATCATTGATTGGTGATGAAAATCGCACTATAATGTAGTGATTATTGAGATAGAAAGTGAAGAAATGGTTGAAGATGGTGGGTTTTGAAAATGGTGGGTTTTGAAGTTACTGGGTTTTGAAAAAGGAAGAAGAAATGGTTGGATTGACTAAAATACCATTTTTCTTTATTTTAAATGTTGGCACATGTCATCCTCTTATTGCTTCCTATCCTTCCTAGCGAAATTAATCTTCCTATTTGATCTTTTCCCTAGTTTCGCTTTTGAATACTAACTTTTTTTTAACAGGTTCGGGTTTTATGGTTTCAATTTTGTAACACCTTTGGGTACTAACACCAAAGTTAGTTAATTTTTATGTTAAATTTAAAATGACTAAAATACTTTTCCATTTTAAAAGGATCATTTATGTCATTACTCTAGTATTAAAATTCCAAGGACCGTTTATGAAAAAAATAAGTACATAAATGCAAAACTAGCTATAAACCATAGGGTCCATCTGTGTAATTAACTCTCTCTTAACATTTTTAGCTAAATAATAAGGGAGTTTTACATATATCCCATTCCTAAGCAGGTGTATTGCAAATTTCCACTTCTTATAGAATAATGACATAAATGGTTCTTATAAAATAGAAGGATATTTTAGTCATTTTACTTACTGAAATTTAACATAAAAATTAACTAAGTTTGGTGTTAGTATCCAAATGTGTTACAAAATTAAAACCATGAAACTTAAACCTGTTAAATAAAAGTTAGTAACCAAACGCGAAACTAGCTATAAATCACATGGTCCATCTATGTAATTAACTTCCTGTTTCTATGTTCAATGACTCGAATATGAGTCAACAATTAAGTCTAACTACTTTTACACCCGTCTCAATCCTAATAGTGCAACGTGATTATATAAAATTTTGATTATTATAAAAATATAATTTTGTTAATCAATATTAACTATTTGGATTTATGTGTATTGTTACCACTGAACAACTCTTTGTCATTATGTACAAACGAATAACCATCACTAATGCTTTAGTGGTGGCCATGGGTATTTAAGTTAGGTCTCAAGTTTGAGTCTCGGTGATAGAGGTTTCTCATTGAGCGTTTAAATTAGGGATCTATTGTGCGAGTTTGCTCTCTAGCACGGACCCGTTTAACACAACGTATGCTAGACCTTGCGACATTCACGAATAATTCACACCTATAAAAAAGGATTATTACATATATCCCCTATTTAAAACCTTAATTACATATTTACCCACTCCAAAATTTAAATTACATATTTTCCGTTTACTTAACAAATGACAAAACCACCCTTTTGAACAAAAAAAAACCCTATGATTTTATAGGTCATCTTCCTCCCTTGCTTTTCATTTTCTCTGTTTCAACTCCACCCAGTGGCGTAGTTTTTAAGGGATCTGGGGTGCACCCGCCCCCTAAATGTTTCGGTTAAAAGTGTAATATTTTTGTTTTTTTCGTCTGAAAATTTTAAAATTATATAGGTCTGCCCCCACCAATTAGTTTGTCTAAAATTCCCCAGCCCCTACCAAGTTTATTGTCAAAAATATTTATACATATTTTCGTATTGAGTTTAAAAAAATGTGAACAGTCTAAACTTTAAGTAAAGTTTGTTACTACTTTATATATAAATCAACGTTGAAGGCTCATTTTTATCTTAAAGGTTTTAAATGTACTTACCATTTATCTTAAAGATCGTTGGCCTAAGTTGTAAGTTTTTGTCCAGGTACTTAACGTTTATCTCACATCATTATAAATATTTCGTCTCTATTTTTGTTAAACAATATATAGCATTTTTTTTATGAGTAAGAGCGTCATATTTGAATGAATAAAGATTATGTAGTTTTATTTGGAGTTATTATTGTTTGACCGACCCGAATCGAATATCCGACTGGAAAATATAACCCGAAACATAGCGATAGGAAAAAAAATTTTGGTCCCATGACTTTCCACCTCGCCTCGCCCCCCTCCCCCAACTTTTAGTCAAGCTCCGCCACTGACTCCACCAGCCACCCATCTTAACCAATGAAGAGAACAAGAGGTCATTGCGCGGCCAATCGTCAACGTACACTGTCGACGACGTACAATGGTCGTCGACGACGTACAGTAATCGACGACGTATAGTGCCCTAACTCACATCCTACTCCTACTAATCTTGAAGTCACCGTCAGCTTGCTCTGCCGTCAACCCCGAAAAATCATATCTGAAATCATATGTAGATCTATTGAGGGGCGTTTAGTTCGCAGGAATTCAATGGAATTTAAGGGAATTGGAATTTTAATTTCATCTCTTAAGATGTTTGGTTCAGAGATTTTGACAGAATTGGAATCCCAACAATCTTCGTGTGTTTGATTGACAATGCAATTGGAATTAAGCATAATTCCTTCAAATTCCTTTAACTAAAGGAATTCAAAATATTTCCTATATGTGAAAGAATTAAAGTAAATCCATTGGAATCTTCGGCCGTTATGACCCGCACTGTATCAACCAGTACCATTTTGATCCGAACCGTTTCGACCCACACCATTTCAACGCGAACAGTTTCCACGCGAACGGTTTCGACCCGTACCGTTTCGAATCGCACCATTTCGACGCGAACCGTTTCGACCCGTACCGTTTCGACGCGAACCGTTTCGACCTGTACCGACGACAGGAGGTAATAGCGGCGACAACTGTCGCCGCTATTGGTCGATTTTCTTGTAGTGGTCTATGATAAGTAGATGTAAATCCCGCTTCATCATCTAGTACGTTTTTATCAATATCATTAGGGTGGAGGGTATCGTTCAATCACTTAGGGTGTTTGAATTATTCTCTAGCCAATAATATCATGCCATGTCAAGTTCCCATTCCACTCCCCATTTTGCACTCAATCACTAGCAATGGTTCAAACACTTAGAGAGTGGTAAAGAATTAAAAAAAAAATTGTGATTGGTTGAAAAGGGTTGTGACCCACCATTAACCCCCCCCCCCCCCTCTCTCCTCATTCCCTCCTTTTCCCGCATCGGTGAGTAGTCACCGAAATCATCACTCCCCACTCACCGATTTGAAGCCGGCAATCATTCACCGCTCGGTAAACACACTCCCCAAAACCTCTCCCCGAGATCATACCGAGTACCCTTAGAATATGAATTGCCTCTATAATAGATTAACATGTCATCAATCCAAATTGGTCCCTTGTAACTTGTGTTTCGGGTCTCTATAACTCAATATTCCAAAATTTTCGTTTTATATCTTAATGTCTTAATCCCTATGTAGTTACCAAAACATTAGGTGTCTCCTTTCTTCTTATAAAGAAAACAAAGACACTACTCCTCCGTTAATTTGACATGTTACCAGTTTTGAAAATAATATTACCAATCTACTCCTTCCGCTAAACAATTCCATTGAATAAAAAAACAAAAGGAAAATGGAATAATTATCTTATTTAAGAGTTCAGTTGTATTTTAAACATCTTTAACAAAGTTTGTTGAAGGATTGTTGAATTTCATCAACAAAAAGAACTTGAATGAATGTTTTCCAATTCCTTCGAGAATCAACCGTACACAATTTTTTTGGAAAGTTTTTCAATTCCAGTTTTATTAAATTGGTCTAAAGGGTGTGGGGTCATGGTTGAGACATGATTTGTCACCTAGGAACATGAATGGAATGCTACACCACCCCCTTGCTTGATCCACCATGGTTTGCATGGATTAAACCATGGCAGCTATGGTTTCCCTTTCCATTTTTCAACAAATCATTTTCCTTTTTCTTTAGACAAAGATAAATTAAAATAAATAATGGGCTAGTGGTTTGGGTCATGACCACACCCTTAAGGTAGTGGTTTTGAATGGTGGATTAGAGGTGGGTTACATGACACTGATATGGAGCGTCATGGTGGTCATAAGGGTCATGACCACATACGAACTAAACAAGACCAACATCTCTAGAGTACAAGTTCTCGTGCCCTATATTCCCAGATCTCAAATTACTGATATGAAAGGTTTGCCATACGTGGAATGTACCTTTTTTATGGTGATGAACATTGTGATAAGTGATAACCGTCGATGGGTAAGATGGTGAGGGTGAGAGAAGGACATCATCAGTCCAATTAAAGCTTTTACGCATGTTTAGGAATGCGAAATAAATTAATGACGTTTGATTTCCATTTTAATCTTTGTTTTTTATTTTTTCAATTTTAAAGCCACGTCCTCAAAAAAAAAAAATGGTCAATTGCCATATACACCCCACTTAGAGGGTAGGGGTGGTCATTACTTGTACAAATTCAATCACTTACAACATCCAATCAAGTTCCGACATGTCATCAACCACTATTTCATCACTCACAAATTTTTTTAGTGGAAATGCCCGTCACTCACCACCACACCCAACAATTTTTCCCCAACCAATAATTTCCCTCACAACAATCAAAACATCAAGCGTCAAAAATATCACACGTTATAAAAATGGGAGCGTGAAAAATGGAGGTGGCGATGGTGTTTTGTAATATTCCACGCGTTGAAAATTTCCATCACGGGAAAATATCCCACCGCCCCGGGTGGCCTTATGCACCACATATATGCCATCTGATCTAGATTATATTTCATCATGTAAGGAAAGGAGTTATGTTAATATAATAATAAGTACTGCTGAAGGGGCATTTGGTTGAGGATATGTTTATGAGTGAACTAGAATTTACTATAATTGAATTATGTAACTTGTTTGGTTTGTAAATTTAGAGTATGGTTGCGCAATGGTGGTGGGAGAAGACCAAATATGGGTTTGCTTCGGCAAAGGTCTTTGTACTCCGCGAGTATGGGATCGTGAGAGCCGCTCAAGTATAGTTGCAGTGAAGCCCTCCGTGTTATGTTCAAAAGTCTACGGTTCAAGCAGCGCCGTAAAAAGGAAGTTTTGTGAAAGCTGCTACAATTATTCAGGTCCCCGTATTCCTGAAACAAGGTGAATCATCGGCACCTAATCCGATGCGGCGGACGTCAGCGCCACTTAAAACCAAAACTGACGTACTATATTGAACATGCACGACAGAAGATCATTGTTGCTGTGCTTCCGGGTGTCCTGCCCTCCCAAAGTGAATCATGCTCAACATAAGGGGATCATGCATTGTCTAGTATGCGAGCTGGTATGGGACGACGAGCATGCACGAGGACGTGCATGAAATGGTGGTGGGAGAGTGTCACGGGCCAAATGTTTGAAGATCGCGATGCTGTGGGTTGTGCTTGAACGCTTGGGTTACTGGCTAGTCCTGGACTTTATCGGGGGACGGAGTCAGTGTCAATGAAGAGGTGTACGTGCCTAGTCGTGCAAACGACGAACGCACCACTGGTCGAGAGCTGGCGCCGCTCTCCTGATGAGTCCAAGGCAGGACGAAACCAGTGACCCACACAAAGAAGCGGGATGGATTGGCTTGTCCCCGGGGACTTGGGGACGCCACACGGGGGTCGAAAAGTAACCCCGTGACACCTGGCTGACATTTTCCTATTAAACAACATACCACTTGTTTGAGTGTTTGCTAAAGAAAAATCATCTTCGTTTTAATAGCTGAAACGACTATGGGTATTGGCACAGCTGAATCTTTGCAATATGACTTCAGTATGCTGAAAGCAGCAACAAATGATTTTTCTGAAGAAAATAAGCTTGGACAAGGTGGTTTTGGAACGGTTTACAAGGTACGAACCAACCTATATTTGTCAATGATCATTACAATAAATACATTATTTGGGCACATTTTTTCCACCCTCTTATAAATTATATTTGTATGTATATATAATTAAACCTTTTCACACTCATAAACAAATGATTACATTACATGTATTAACATGAATAATATAGACAAACCAACAACAGTTTTTTTTGTACATGTATTTGTAGAAAAGAATGTTTGCACTTATAGAGATAATTTTTTTTTTTTTTTTTTTTTTTTTGTAAAAGGTTACCCCGGTGATTCTATTAAAAACAACCGCAAATAAGTACAAGTAGTGAGGATGAGTTCCACACTAGTTCATATACAGGACATGCCCCATATATGCAAGCCAAAAACAAATTACCTAAGATACCTCATAACCTAGTCTACTTTACATCATGAAAAAATGCCTAGTAGACAACAAACATAACCAACAAGAGTCATTATCCTCCATCATCAAAAATAAAATTGCCTCGAAAAAGATTATCCATTAGTGAACTTTGTGGGAGAGGTGCTTGCCCCTGCTTTTGAAGACGAAGGATATGAGCCCGAAATCATAAACTCATTAGTTTCATTATAGACTTCAACAACCTCCTCATCATCAGAATCTGCTATATCATCCCTCGTAGCCTTGCTCTTTTGACGGACCGTACCCTGCTCATCCCTAAGGGCATCAAACGGGTTCCGGGATACTACACTAACCGAAGGATCTGATTTTTTAACCCCTCCATTCGATTTGAACCCAATCGGCCTGTACTCGAATTTCGGTTTAGCTTTATTAACATGAAAGCCCGATTTCGTAGCCGCTTTTTTACCATCCACATCCATAAAGCCATCTTCATCCACTACCGGAGTCTTCACCGGACCACACGGTTGCTTCCCAACATTTTGTTTCTGAGGTTTAGGCACTTCCCTAGGACAATTCCTAGGCTGTCTCGGGCAAGAATCATCAGCATTTCCAAAAACCTTACAGTGAGCACATCTATAGGGACTCCATTCATATTCCACAGCCATTGTAACTTTAATAAAACCTTCACCTCCTAGTTCAGGTACTGCTATAACTAGTTCCTCTTTAAAGACATTCTCGGCTGAAATTTCTATCAATGCTCTAGCATAACTGCTCCTTCCCCAAGCATCCGTACACATTGAAGTGGTATATGTATCCAACAATTTCGGCTCACCAATAGCCGTAGCAATCATACTCAAACCATCTTCCGTATAGGCAACTAAAGGAACATCATGGATTTTAACCCAAACATGTACCTTTTTAACTTCCTTCTTTTCTAGTCTCGAAGTAGGCGACCACTCACTAAGGAAGAGAGGTTGAGAACGGATAATCCAGGGTCCCTCTTTAAGGACATTCATCATACCGTCTTTGTCCGCAAACTTGAAAAAGAAAAACCCATTTGCATTCATCATAGACTTTTGCAAACCAAACTTCTTCCAATTGTTTCTCACAAAGTACTCAACCACCGGATAAGCCACACGATCCCCCAAGAAGTACCCATACAGTGTATTAGCTAACCTGTCTTGAACTTGTCTAACAGACTCCCGGGGAAGCACCACATCACAACCATCTTGCAATACCGGACTCGCAAGAGTACGAAAGTTTACCTGTTTGGTCTTGACTGCCGAAACTGAATCCGCATAAGACCTTGGCATCGAATTACCCAGATCAGAGTGAACCTGAAATGTATTGGCAGCCCGCTTGGAACCTCCTTGTTCTACCTGTTCGTTTAGGATCGCATCATCATTCGATTGCTGTTGGACTTGAGTTTTATCACCCTGTTCCTGTTTTCGAACACGAGCAGGACTGACTTCATTTAGCGGTAACACAAATGCTACCTTCCGCTTATCAAAAACCACTGCGTGATCCTCAGCTGGAGCATCAGAACAACCAAGAACGTAGCCAGTATCATTCAACGGTAACATGAATCTTACCTTCTTATTCCCCACTTCTGACATCGTAGGCATATTCGATGTTTTTCTTGGCTCAAAAGGTTTGCCATCAATACTCTTAATCTTCTTCACAAACACATCTGAATTGTCTACGATTAGATCATCCATATCAGCCGACACCCTGCCGAAACCTTAGCGCAAATCAGACACGAAGGATTGGAGAAGAAAACTCCCGAAACGAACGCCACTGACAGCGAACAAATGGTTGAGATAAGCGAACCCTTATGCAGAATGAACAAGAAACAGCCGCTCAACCCCCCAATCTCCACATACATTAAACTAATCTTTAAATAATCTGAATAACAATCCTAAACCCTCCGATTCAGAATTAATTGACAGATCCAATAGAAAGCAAGAAAACGGAACCCTAGAAGAAAACCCTAATTCGCAACCTCAATCAGTTAGAAACAAGAGTAAAATCGAAAATCCTTACCAGTAAGGAAATCGAGAACCCTGGCTGCTAATCAAAATCGATTCGATACCAAGATTGAATTGAAGAACCTAGAGTTTCCCCAAGTCGCCCAAGATCGCCCAGAGAGAACCCATTTCTCGAAAAGTTTTTTCCATATGGGTTCTTATAGAGATAAAACTGAAATTAATGTGTATACTATCGGCTATCCTCCTCAATAAAGTAAATGAAAGTGTATCCAGTTAGTCCCTACATGACTTTTAAATAGAATTACATTATACACATATCACTGCTAAAACGTTAATTAAAGTTATATGTTTCAACTGAAATCAATGTGTACACTATCGACTATCCTCCTTACTAAAGAAAATGAAAGTGTGCCGAATTAATCCCTACATGACTTCTAAATAGAACTACATTATACACATATCACTGCTAAAACGTTAATTAATGTTATTTATTTTATTAAAAGCACGTTGAAACAAGATATAATATTGATATTAAAGCATTGCTATGTGCTTTATTGAATGATATTTAGGGTACGCTTGGAGATGGGCATAATATAGCTGTAAAGAGGCTAGCATGGGATTCTAGACAAGGTGACATGGAATTCAAGAATGAGGTTTTGCTACTGGCAAAACTTCACCATCGTAATTTGGTTCGGCTTCTAGGTTTCAGAGTAGAAGGAAGCGAACGGCTTCTTGTTTACGAGCTCTTAGACCATGTGTAGTGGTTAAGAAAAATAATGCCCCCACCATGGGGCATTATCCGACACGTGGCAGTCCAGTCAGCATGGGGCGTTATTGCAAAAGTGGCATAGTGGGAATAATGCCAAATAATGTCCCTTCCAATCATTAAACAAAAAAAAACAAAAAAAAAAAAAACAAACAAACTTTTCTCTCATTGGTGGGGCCAGAGAGAAAGCTGCTACTCCTTTGCAAAAGTGGCATGCATTAATTAACTTGTCAGACATGTGGGGGTTAAGCTCATCTCTCATTGGTGGGTCAAATATATACAAAGCGTTTTATTTAAAACGGCAAACACATTTTTTTTCAAAAACCACGCCGAATAACGCCCGGTGTAATGGGTCTCCGGCGTTTTCGGGCGTTTTTTTTCAATTTTTTTAAAAACCACGCCCCACTACGGGTGGTCTTACCAAATGGGAGTCTTGATCAATTTATATTTGGTAAGTTTTCAAGAGCACACAACCCTTATGTGCCACAACTTGCATCCAAGAAACACAAACAGTATACTAACTAAACAATAGCAACCAAATTTGAAAGTTTTCATCCAGTATTGATTAGTTTACATTGGGAAAGTTGATAGCAAAAACCCTCTGCCATAAATAATATTATAAAAGAAAGAAAAAAATCATGTTTGACAATTTTATGTGTTCAAATGAAGTTTTGATGAGTGAATTTGTTAATACCAAATAAATGATGTGCTTTGTAGATCATAGTAAAAGTAAACTTCTTGATTGGGAACAACGATATACTATCATCAACCGCATTGCAAAAGGACTACTATACTTGCATGAAGATTCTCGTATAAGGATAATTCATCATGATATGAAGGCAAGTAATGTTTTGTTAGATGCACAAATGAATCCCAAAATTGCTGATTTTGGCATGGCAAGATTTTTTAAAGATGAGGAATCTCAAGAAGAAACAAGTCAAATTGTTGGAACATAGTAAGTACATTTACTTTTGATGAAATTCATTAAGGGAATTACATAGAATTGTTATAATAATGAGTAAAGTTCTCATACAAATAACTTTAACGTACTAAACGTACGAATAGCATGAAAAAAAGGCAAAAAAAAAAAAAACGCGGTGACATTTTCGTAATTATTTGCTCGTTGGGTAATTATCAAAATTACTCTACAAATGATCTTGTAGAGTAATTTTGATCTTACAGAAAAATTTTACAAAATTACTCTACAAGAATGTTTTACAAAATTACTTTACAAGATCAACATTACTCTAGAGTAATTTTGAATTGTATGTTGTTTGATAAATTTGTAGAGTAATTTTGATTCAGTTGTACAGTAATTTTGATGTAGAGTAATTTTGATACACTTGTAGAGTAATTTTGATAATTACCCTACAAGATCTAAATTACTCTACATGAACATTTTACAAAATTACTTTACAAAGATCAAAATTACTCTACAGGATCATTTGTAGAGTAGTTTTGATAATTACTAATAATTACAAAAATGTCATCGCGTTTTTTCAGCAAAACCTTCAATTCGTACGTTTTGTATGTTAAAATTATTTGTATTTAATCTTTTGTCTATAATTATAACTCATAGACTACTCACCACACCATGTTTCTGAAGTTGCATTTAATGTGGTTGGAATGTTGCTACACGTTCAATCAATCCCCATTTAGTGACCAAGTCATTGCAAGGTCAAAATTCTAATGTGAGTTTTTTAAGAGTTCTAATAATAACACATGGAAAAAACTTATTTTTACATGGTCTATACGGGCCGTATAAAGTTATACAGCCCGTATAAAATTAAATAAACTAACAAAGTTTGTGCCAGCAGACTTTGTCAGTTTATTTAACTCTATACGGGTCGTATAACTTTATACGACCCGTATACACCATGTGAAAATAAGTTGCCTGGTCATATACAATGTATACGAACATGTATACGGGCCGTATAATCTTATACGGCCCGTATTCCTCAAAAATTGGATTTTTCTCAAAGTATAAAAGGGGTTTACGGTGCCAATCACACGAGACAGTTCATTTAAAAAAATACGTGGGAGAAAAGACCAGCACCGTTGTCGTTCCGTATTTTCTCCTTTTCTAATTCTCGAAGAATCTCGTAACGTATTCTCTGTTTCTCTAAATCGTCTGTAAAATTATAAACAAAAAAAAAAGCAAACTATGCGGGCTTTCCATCCATATATTCCGTCCAACATATGACAAATGATAAAAGCGCTTCTCTAGACAATCTGAGATTATGTTCCGCTTTATTATAGTCGTGAGGTGGTCGAACCTTTCTAAAAGTAGAAAAAAATAAAACATTAACAAGTAACGAAGATTGAAGAACAAAACCGGTGTCGTATGACTGTAGTAAAACAGAAGCTATCAACGCGGGGATGGGTACAGAAGCCGACATGTCTTTCTGAATCTGAATCTGAAAGTTAACTTTGACTTATAAAACCCACTAGCAAAATAAGTGGTTTTATCATATTAGGGAGAATGTTCTCGAAATTGAAGGAAAAGGAAAAATGGTTGCTGATGTTTTTCAGTATTCGGATTTTGTTGTTTGTTTCCAGCTAGGGTTTAGAATGGTTGAAAGAATGTCGGTTTTTCAGTATTCGGATTTTGTTGGTTCAATACCAACTCATCTTTAGTAGTGTTTGTTTGAGAAACTGATTCAGATACACAACGGTTCTCCAATTCCAGATTAGTAAGCACATATACAACGGTTCTCCAATTACAGATCAGTAATGTAAGGAGAAGCGTTGAGATAACGGACATCCATCAAGCTCAAAAAATAAAACTTGTGTTTCCCATAGTCACAAACGATTTCGTTTCAAATCAATGGTCCCATCATTACAACCACTTGTTTTCAACGGGGATGTAATGCAATGATTCATCTCAATTGAATAGACATACACTTGCTTCATAGGACTCACTTGAATCGTCTCGGAAGTACTGAACAAACGAAATAACAGCTTCAGTTTCATCAGCTGCATCGTTTACCGTGAAATGCATCCTTACAGAAACCACTAGCAGAAGAACCCGACACGTCTTCATAATACGGAGAATGTTCTCGAAATTGAAGGAAAAGGAAAAATGGTTGCTGAAGTTTCGTCTTCCAGATTAGTAATGTAAGGAGAAACATTGAGATAACGGACATCCATCAAGCTCAAAAAGAGGAACATAAGTAATGTAAGTAGTCCTTTTTGTGGGTTTTAAAGTAATATTAATGCATTTCGTAAGAAACTTTTCGTGCACTGAACCTTCAGTTGTGTACGCAAATTCACCACCGGTTTCTACAGCACAAGCACATACACGGTTACACGTATCGTGGGTAATTTTGCGACTTAGAGGGTGTTTAGGATTGAGTTTAAAGTACAAATCACAGCCAATCCTTTCCTGCCATGTCTTTTAACAAATCATCTGCTTCCTGAATCTGAATCTGAAAGTTAACTTTGACTCATAAAACCCACTACCAAAAGAAGCGCTTTTATCATGTTAGGGAGAATGTTCTTGAAATTGAAGGAAAAGGGAAAATGGTTGCTGATGTTTTTCAGTATTCGGATTTTGTTGGTTTGTTTCCAGCTAGGGTTTAGAATGGTACAAAGAATATTGTTTCCACCAGTTGGTAGAAGACGTGTCGGGTTCTTCTGCTAGTGGTTTCTGTAACTACAATCCTTCCTACATTATTGAAAATTACTATATCACCCCCACCAGATACATCTATGATGATCCGAAACATTCCGAATAACTACACAAAGATTTGTTGAAAACCCAACTCTCTCTATAGATATGACTGAGAGTGAGGGTTACTCTGTTATATATATCAACAAATCTTTGAACATCATTCACCTCTTTCAACCTACCAAAACACCTTAAACCCCTTCTTCTCTTCCCAAAACCAACCCGTTGGTATTTAAATACGATGGGTTTAGTTAGATACCAACTCATTTTTATTGATCTTCATATTCTTGGTTAATTATTGTCACACCCCAACCGATGGCGGAATCATCGGGGCGCGACACTAAGCGAAACAGATTGTCCATGAGTATCCATAACAACTATTAATTACCAAATATTTAAACGTCATGTCCCATACCATACCATAACATATCCAAATAAAACAGTTATTACAAATAATTGTCTCATAAACAATTACTGATCCGACAACTCAAATTTCAAAATAGACATTTTTGTTTATTTGTTTCTAGACTCTTTCCTAGCCTCGATTTCATAGCAAACCAAGCATCATAGCAATTTATGCACCTGCCAAATACGTTAAAGTAAAAGTCAATACACATAGTGTAAAGGTGAGCATACAAGTTTAATAGTATAATAGAGTTCGAAATCGTTTACGCATAACCAGCACGTACAACGTGTGAAATGAAGCACGTAAGTTATCGACATGATCCTATCAATACCAACGACTGCGGGTTGACTGCGTAATGCAGTTGATGTGTGTAAAATGCAACATATAAATTACATCAAATGAGGCATAAAACTAACCCTTTTTAAGTACTAATATTGGAAAAAGAGTGTTTTTGTCTTCCTTTTGTATTTTCAGGATTAAATGAGCTCAAAAACACAAAAGAAGCAAAAAGACAGCTAAATCCAACATAAATACAAGAAAAGGAACATAAGTGGACTGCCCGACCCCTCAACGGCATCTTCCCAAGCAAAATAGAGAAGGCAGAAGACTGAACACGCCCCGTGCTCAGCTAGCACGGGGCCGTGCCCAAGAAGCAGCAGAAAAGACAAACCTATAGAAGCTTCTATTGCCCACCACGGGCCGTGCCCAGCGAACACGGGGGCGTGGCGAAAGTACAGCAGGCGCATTAATTGTAATTGCGAATTACAATTAATGAAGAGAGAGAGTGTCAGACAGGCACGGGGCCGTGTCCAGCGGACACGGGGCCGTGCCCAGCCTTCTGTTCAGCCTATAAATAGTAGTGCTTGGTTTCTTTTCAACTCATCCCCTGGCACACCACCTCTCTCACACTTCATCCACCACCCACCACCACCATAACACCATCATCCACCACCATCATCCATCGTAGAGTGTGTGAGTCGTCTCGGGATCCAAGATTGATCGTAAGAGTTCTTGACAATCAAAGCCATGTTTGCCTAAGTCTCTTACATCACTTGGTGAAGACAAAGTGTCTAGTATAATACTTTTTATTTCTAATCTTTTGCACTTTTTATTTGGTTTTGTATTAATGACTTTAATAACTAGTTACTTATGTTGAAGGTGATCTTTCCTTATCGTTTGTCCGTGGTGTCCTGGCATTATTTTACTGTCTATATAAAATAAAAGATTTTCACCATTCATATCTCCACGGTCTATATGGAGGTATGTTGGCTACCTGGTCGGGGGTTAAGGGAACGGTTTGGTAAAGGTCTTGCCATTGTTCAGCGTTTAGAGGTCCTGCAATGGACCTGGGTCAAATTTAGTAGGACCTCCTTCAATGCTTCACGGTATTGGATGGCGGGGGTCCAAACTCTTTGATCCCCTCATAAGTTAACTACTATTAATACTATAACCCGGCTATTTAGGACTGTATCCCTGCTGACTCAGACTACTTAGCCGAGGGTAACGTCACCGCCAAAAGCGGGGCCTACCATAATATTGCATTAATAACTTAATTCATTATCTTCCAATAATCCACCCTTTTAGGATTGTATCCTTGCTGACTCAAACTACTGGGGTGAGGGTAACGTCACCTTCAAAAGAGGGGCCTACTACAATAACTAAGATAATCTCTTAATTATGTGCAAAAGTGCGGAAATAATCAAAGGTTATACTAGATACGAGTCGGAACCAAGTGATTCATCTTGTCTATCTGTTTTTCTTTTATTTTTATTTTCAACATTTTAGTTAGTTTTTATTTTTCTTAATTTAAAACATTTTTCTAAACTTTTTATTTCGATTAGACGTTGAGGATAAACCGGTACTAAAAGCTCTTGTGTCCTTGGACGACCTCGGTATCTTACCAACGCTATACTACGCTCACGATGGGTGCACTTGCCCATATGTGTGTTTAGTGTTAGTAAAATATCGTGTTTTATAAATTTAAAACTTGGCTAAAATAAGTGTTAAAGGGGCTTAAAATATACACCTAATATATATAACACTTTACCGCACATCAAGTTTTTGGCGCCGTTGCCGGGGACACAAGGATTTTAAGAAAGTTAGGAATCAACGGCCTAATCATTTTTTATTTTATTTTTATTTTTTTTTATTTTTAGGATTTTCTTAGTTTTTTCAGCTTCTGCAGAGCTCAGCACGGGCCGTGCCTGGTCAGACACGGGCCGTGCCCAGCATCATCACTGGCAGTTTTTATTTTCTGAGTTACAGAGAGCTGAGCACGGGGCCGTGTCGGTGCAACACGGGGTCGTGTCCAACTCCCAGTAACTGGGATACAGAAAACAATTACTGTACCTCTGACCACGGGCCGTGTCCACTGAGCACGGGGCCGTGGTAAACATTCTGACCAACGTTCTTTTCTGTTTTTATTGCTGGACTTGGAACCCAGGTGCCACATTTAACCCTCCTACGTAGTGCATGAGCTCCAGTTCTAGTAGAGACATAAAAGAACCCCTAGAAGAACCCGAACGCTTTCTCAGAAAAAGACTTAAAGCTAAAAATCAAGAGAAAGCTTCGGGGGACCCACTTCCAATGGCGGACCAACGTACCCTCATGGATTACCTACGGCCCACCGTAGGCAATCTCGGCGCCGCTATCAATGCACCGAATGTCGAAGCCAACAACTTCGAACTTCGGCCGCATTTGATACAAATGCTCCAAAACTCCGCAACCTTTCATGGGCTTGCGGACGAGGATCCCCATCTACATATTACTAATTTCTTGGAAATATGTGACACTTTTCGGATCAATGGAGCATCAAACGACGCCATTCGCCTTAGGATGTTTCCATTTTCACTAAAAGATCGAGCTAAGGCTTGGCTTAACACCCTCCCAGTTGGCTCGGTAAACACCTGGGATGAACTAGCCCAAAAGTTTCTATATAAGTATTTCCCTCCTGCTAAAACGGCTAAATTAATGACTGAAATTAATACTTATTCACAAGAGGATGGGGAATCCTTATATGAAACTTGGGAAAGGTTCAAGGAGCTTCTAAGAAAGTGTCCTCATCACGGTCTAGCGGTATGGCAACAAGTATCCACTTTCTACAATGGGTTGTTGCCACACACAAGACAAACACTTGATTCAAGCTCCGGGGGACTTTTAGGTAATCGTCGCCCAAATGAAATATATAATCAAATTGAGGAAATTGCTCAAACCAATTTTCAATGGCACACTCCCCGAGGTAATAAATCTATTGCCCCGGGCGCCCATAAGGTTGATGAAAGCACCTCTTTACAAGGCCAAATCGAGGCCCTCTCTTCGAAAATCAAAAAGCTAGAAATGACAATAACGGCCTCGGTTATGGCTTGTGAAGGGTGTGGTGGGTCACATGAAAATTGGAGTTGTATGAAAGAATTAGATGAACAAACAGAAACGGTAAACTACATTGATAATAGACCTAGGCCGTCGGGTCCTCCAACAGGTACCTACAACCAAGGATGGCGTAACCACCCAAATCTTGGTTGGAAAGATCCCGGCAATAGTAGTAACCAACAAAACCAACGAACTAATTTTCAACAACCACAAAATTTCTCTCAACAACAAGGTGGAAGAGAAAGGTTTGAAGATACTGTATCTCGCCTCATCTCTGACACTGAAAAGAAAAACTCGGATCGATTTCAACAATTGGAATCGAATTTTAGAAATCAACAAGCTAGCATTCAAAACGTTGAAAAACAATTAAATCAACTAGCTCAAAATTTCTCCGAGAGACCACAAGGCGCGTTACCTAGTAATACCGAAACCAACCCGAAGGCACAAGTACATCTCATCACCTTAAGAAATCGAATCGTGGGTCCCGAGGATGCTCCATTGCCGCCAAATGAAAGAAGCCAATCTAGCCAACATGTGACTCCTCCTGCATCGGAAAAGGCTTCTCTACCAACTCAAGAGCCCACCAAGACTCCTCCAATTCCGTACCCCGGTAGGTTAAATCGTCAAAAGACCGATGAGTAATTCGCTAAATTTGAAAATTTACTAAAACAATTGCATGTTAATATTCCTTTTATCGAGGTCCTAACCCAAATGCCTAAATACACAAAATTTATGAGGGATTTCCTCACAAACAAAAGGAAAATTGAATCATTGCAATTAGTTAACTTAGGCGAAGAATGCTCCGCCTTAGTGCTCAACAAACTTCCACAAAAGAAAATAGATCCCGGAAGCTTCACAAATCCTTGCTCAATTGGGGAGTCTCCCGTTCGTAATGCATTAGCCGATCTTGGGGCTAGCATTAACCTCATGCCCACATCGATGTTCAAACGACTCGGCCTAGGAACAACAAGCCCTACAAAGATGAGCATACAACTCGCCGACAGATCCGTCAAATTTCCACAAGGTGTCGCTGAGAATCTATTGGTAAAAGTTGACAACTTCGTTTTCCCAACCGACTTTGTCATCCTAGACATGGAAGAAGACACCGATGTCCCTCTCATCCTCGGGATGCCATTTCTAGCCACCGCCCAAGCGGTGGTAGACATGAATGACGGAACGTTAACATTGAAGTTTGGGGATAAGGAGGTAAAGTTTGAATGTGGAAAAAGAATTGAGGACGAAGACCCGGTCAACTACATGCAGGTCATAGACTCAAGCTTGGATGACGCTCTCCGACGATGCAACATGGGATGCAATACATCCCACTTGGGTGACATATGACCGGCTTTGGGTCTAGCCAAGGACCCTTATAAACGTGGCGCACCACGGAGGCATTCCGCGGAACTATCCTTAGTTTAATTTAGATTAATTTTTATGTTTCCTAGTTAGTTTTAATTTTCAGGAATAAAACACACTCATGGTGGTAAGGGATGAAAAAGGGAACGAGAAAAATGACCTCATGCACAAGAACAAGGCAACCCGACAATTCTCTCCATTACAGAAGGTTCAACACGGGCCGTGCCCAACCAACACGGCCCCGTGCTGAACCCCCTGCAGAAAAACGCCCAGTTCAGGTAACTGGACACGGGCCGTGTTCACCAGACACCCCCCCGTGTCCAGGCTTCTGTTTCTTTTCTTTAATTTCTGTTACTGGCACCTGAACACGGGGCCGTGTCCGGTCCCCACGGGACCGTGTCCAGACTGCCAGTAACATAAAATCTTTGCTTTTAACACCATTTTACACATCTAATCAACCTAAAAATTTATTTTTGGGACACATTGAGGACAATGTGTAATTTAAGTGTGGGGGGGGGGGGGGGGATGCTAAAACCTTGAATCTTGCAAGTCCTAAATACAAGCCTTACACAAAACTCTATTGGAACCGCTAATCACCCCAAATTTTTTCAAAAAATTTCAATTTTTTTTTACTTGTCTAGGTTTAACTCGGGAAATTCAAGTTCTCAAAAAGGTTATATTTTTACGAATTTACAACCGATAGCGTAGTAATAAAAAGAACCAACATAAGAAAATTATGAAAAGGCATGGCAAACTTAGTTAAAATTTGATTATATATACTTGATCACATAAAAACCCATTCCCACAAAAGTGAGTTTTGAGCCTTTATTGAGCATACAATTACATATCATTAAACTAAATGCTCATTTTTCGTTTCTTGTGTGAATAGCCGCTTGGTTCTTACGACTCTAGAACTTGCCATGACGATACATTCCCGGTCCTTATCAACTTAAACCCAAGTAAGTAAATGATGGAGGCATTAGGATTAACCCTTTTTATTTCTACACCATTATTTTTCTTTTTCTTTTACCATCTACCCAAAAATCCCCCTAGTTAGCCCCTTTGAGCCTAAACCTTTTCATTTCATCACCCAAACCAAAATCCTTTTACCCACCAAAACCTTTTTTATTTTTTTTTAACCCTTTGTTTTAGTAACAAGTTCGGTTTTTTTTTTCGTATGATCGTTCAAAAAAAAATGTGTTGATGATGAAGCAAAAGATAAAACAAACAAGTTCATCAAAAATAACTTTGTTTGAATAAAAGCTTCATCAAAATAAAAGTTACAAAAAATAGAAAGTCTTACGAAAACCGACACTTGTTACGCTTTTTCACCCCTTTTTCTACTAACCACTAACCACTATCCCAACCACCTACCTTTAACCCAAGCCTAACCCTTAACCCACAAAGTCCTCTTGATATTTACAAAGGTATAAAAGTTAAAAAGGAGGAGGATTGATTGCTTGGCAAGCCTATGGTAGGAGTAAGTTCCATGCCGCTCTCGAGTGATTCACTAAAAATACACCTTCGGCCGAGTGTGAGTGATTTCTCCCGTGAGGTATGTGAACTTGTATATAAATGGAATTTTAAAAAAGGCATATTATGCCCAAATAAGTAATTTCTCTTATGAAAAGTTTTAAATAAATCATGACGAATAGGATTGTAAATAGATAAAAATAAAACCCAAAAAGATCTTGGATTCCCGACACTCTATGACACGCCCAAAACCTTCTCTTCTACCTATTCCATTTGGGAGTGTAAGCCACATATTAAAGAGTTTTGCTTGAGGTCAAGCAAAAGTTCAAGTGTGGGGGTATTTGATGTGTGTAAAATGCAACATATAAATTACATCAAATGAGGCATAAAACTAACTCTTTTTAAGTACTAATATTGGAAAAAGAGTGTTTTTGTCTTCCTTTTGTATTTTCAGGATTAAATGAGCTCAAAAACACAAAAGAAGCAAAAAGACAGCTAAATCCAACATAAATACAAGAAAAGGAACATAAGTGGACTGCCCGACCCCTCAACGGCATCTTCCCAAGCAAAATAGAGAAGGCAGAAGACTGAACACGCCCAGTGCTCAGCCAGCACGGGGCCGTGCCCAAGAAGCAGAAGAAAAGACAAACCTATAGAAGCTTCTATTGCCCACCACGGGCCGTGCCCAGCGAACACGGGGGCGTGGCGAAAGTACAGCAGGCGCATTAATTGTAATTGCGAATTACAATTAATGAAGCGAGAGAGTGTCAGACAGGCACGGGGCCGTGTCCAGCGGACACGGGGCCGTGCCCAGCCTTCTGTTCAGCCTATAAATAGGAGTGCTTGGTTTCATTTCAACTCATCCCCTGGCACACCACCTCTCTCACACTTCATCCACCACCCACCACCACCATAACACCATCATCCACCACCATCATCCATTGTCCATCGTAGAGTGTGTGAGTCGTCTCGGGATCCAAGATTGATCGTAAGAGTTCTTGACAATCAAGGCCATGTTTGCCTAAGTCTCTTACATCACTTGGTGAAGACAAAGTGTCTAGTATAATACTTTTTATTTCTAATCTTTTGCACTTTTTATTTGGTTTTGTATTAATGACTTTAATAACTAGTTACTTATGTTGAAGGTGATCTTTCCTTATCGTTTGTCCGTGGTGTCTTGGCATTATTTTACTGTCTATATAAAATAAAAGATTTTCACCATTCATATCTCCACGGTCTATATGGAGGTATGTTGGCTACCTGGTCGGGGGTTAAGGGAACGGTTTGGTAAAGGTCTTGCCATTGTTCAGCGTTTAGAGGTCCTGCAATGGACCTGGGTCAAATTTAGTAGGACCTCCTTCAATGCTTCACGGTATTGGATGGCGGGGGTCCAAACTCTTTGATCCCCTCATAAGTTAACTACTATTAATACTATAACCCGGCTATTTAGGACTGTATCCCTGCTGACTCAGACTACTTAGCCGAGGGTAACGTCACCGCCAAAAGCGGGGCCTACCATAATATTGCATTAATAACTTAATTCATTATCTTCCAATAATCCACCCTTTTAGGATTGTATCCTTGCTGACTCAAACTACTGGGGTGAGGGTAACGTCACCTTCAAAAGAGGGGCCTACTACAATAACTAAGATAATCTCTTAATTATGTGCAAAAGTGCGGAAATAATCAAAGGTTATACTAGATACGAGTCGGAACCAAGTGATTCATCTTGTCTATCTGTTTTTCTTTTAATTTTATTTTCAGCATTTTAGTTAGTTTTTATTTTTCTTAGTTTAAAACAGTTTTCTAAACTTTTTATTTCGATTAGACGTTGAGGATAAACCGGTACTAAAAGCTCTTGTGTCCTTGGACGACCTCGGTATCTTACCAACGCTATACTACGCTCACGATGGGTGCACTTGCCCATATGTGTGTTTAGTGTTAGTAAAATATCGTGTTTTATAAATTTAAAACTTGGCTAAAATAAGTGTTAAAGGGGCTTAAAATATACACCTAATATATATAACACTTTACCGCACATCAGCAGTTCATAACACATTTTCACCACTGCGAACCATGTGATTAATAGTCCTTAACAACCCCTGAGTGAACAGGTGCTGAGTCCAAACTATAGTACTATCGTTGCTAAGGCAGGTAGACAACAATCTATGTGTAAACATAACAAACAAGCATTCATCGAGTCACGTATAACATGCAGTAGCGGTTAGCGTTAAAGTATTGCGTAGTGTGTTTGATGTGATTTAGAATAAGTAACGTATATAACACCCAAAAGTGCGTAAAGCAAAAAGGGTTCGAGAATACTCACATCGGAAGAGTTAATGGATTGAAGGGAGCGCTTAGAGTGAAATCAGCCTGAACAGTTAACGATAGCATAAGCGAAAGTCGGTGCGTAAAACAGTGTAGGGTAACCAAGTATCGGATGGCCAGTCGATCGGGTGGCAATCCGTTCGGGTGGTCATCCGATCGGATGGCCATTCAATTGGATTGACACCTCGCTTGGTGAGGATGTGTTTGTGTATGATGGTTTGACCTTTGAAGTTTTCATTGTAGCATTTTAGAAATAGAGAAGTATCTCTGCCTTTCTGGTCGGTCGATCGAACGGTTGTTCAATCGGACGGTGATCCGATTGGCGAGGCTTATCAGTTAAGAACAAGTTCACAGCAGGACGGTCACTCGATCAGATAGAAATCCGATCGGGTGGCAATCTTGTGTATTGAACATGTTGAAAATTGTTTAAGTGTCCAAACATCACATGGTCGGATGGTTGTTCGATCGGATGGCAATCCGATCAGGCAGCATTCCGTTCAACGTCCAGAACTCTTGAAAGTTTGATTGAAAAGTTTAAGTGTGGAACCATGTGCAATCCGATCGGATGGCCGGTCGATCAGATGGCAATCAGATCGGATGGCAATCCGATCGGACGACAATCCGTCCCGACGATCTGATCGTCTTGTCACTTGATTTTGTGTGAAGTTTTGCGGATTTGAACGAGACATCATGATAACTTGTTTAAACAATAGGAACCCCACCTCGTCCCAAGTGAGCCGATCGAATAGGAATCACCCTAGTGTCGCAACCCCCGATCCCTGATTCCCGGGAACGGGCGGCCGCGAGCCAGTTTCGGTGGTATCGTAGTATTTGTCTAATTTGGCAGCGGAAATTTTCATCAGGACCGTAGTTAGGAAATATTTAATCAGAGTAAAATACCATCCTTTTCATAACTTTAAATAAATGGGATAAAACCCAAGTTCATAGTACACACATTTTTATAGGAATAAATCCTATTTTTATTTAATAAAAACATCTATTTTATTTTAGGTAACTTTATTGCCACTTTTCCAAGCCTTCAGTGCTGTCCAGCTGGCTTCTATTTGGCTTTCACATTTTGTTACCTGAAACGCGTTTTAAAAACATTTGTCAGTGGGAAATACTGGTGAGTGAATCCCAGTTTAATCAAGTTTAAATAAAAAGTCACAGTGCACAGTATTGAGGGCGCATCCGCAATTACATTTGTTTCCAAGTTATATCAATTACCACCACACGGTAATGTCGTTCCGACTTATGGTCATGTTACTCCTTTACCAGGTGGTAACAAATTTTGTATACAAAACCCCAAATTTACCGACTGTAATTGTATTCTTACAAATACTCAATAACTGTTATTCGCATGGAAAGATATTTAAGGTTTTGTAAAAACAATCAAAAAGGTTTACAAAAAGTGGATCAACTCATATTGCTGTCTTAGAATTTCCGTAAGGGTTTCCTGAGAATTATCTATAATTTACACAAAAGCACACGCGTTAGTATAATAACCCATTTTAACATTAGTAATACCCTCCCCGAGACGACATTCCAACGACTACGTCGGGCAGAACTACGACAGCCATTACGGAACCCTAGATCAATCGGGCAGCGTATCTAATACGTATCCAGGGGTTATAATACTTACAACGGAGCAGAACCTCGCTAATTAGGGGGTATAATACCCGCGTATTATAAGTCTACTACAGAATTTCGAGATTGAGAATGAAATTGTGAGCGACGGAAACTGAAACCCGATGGCCTCCTTATATAGAGCTGAAATCTGACTTTCACGCGGCCCGCGTAAAGGTAAGCTAAGGCTTACGCGGCCCGCGTCAAAGCTGGGTCAATGCGTAGCTTAGCTGATTCGACAACTAGCTTATCCGGGTGTTGGGCCACGTGGCCGCACCGGGCTGCGCCACATTTTGGGTCTCTAGCGGCCCGCGTAAGATTGAGTTGGGGTACACGCGGCCCGTCTCAACTTAACATTTAACGAATTAAAGTCTTGACCTTGATACCACCCGCGTAAACTATCAACAAGGGTTGTCGTGGCCCGCCTAAACTTAATAATCAGATTTTAAATTTATTTTAAATACTATAAAGTATTTCGGGCTCGGTTTTCACATACGATGTGTATGTAAAGACATATTGGGACATTCTAAAGTATATTAGGGTGTCGGTTTTACCGAGGGTTGTTACATTCTCCCCACCTTGTTTTAGAGCTCGTCCTCGAGATCTACTAGAACAAGTGTGGATATTTCTTTTTCATTTCAGATTCAAGCTCCCATGTATACTCAGGTCCTCTTTTGGAGTTCCACTTCACTTTGACCAGAACTAGTTTCTCGTGCTTGAGATTCTTGACTTTCCTGTCTTCAATCTGTAGAGGTCTTTCTACAAACTTAAGTTGTTCATTTACCTCTATATCCTTAAGAGGCACTATCAGTGATTCATCAGCTAAACACTTCTTGAGATTAGATACATGAAACACATCATGTATCCCTGCCATTTCCTCTGGCAGTTGTAGCTGATAGGCTACAGGTCCTATTCTTCTAATAATCTTAAAAGGTCCAACATACCTGGGACTTAACTTTCCTCGTTTGATAAATCTTACAACTCCTTTCCAAGGAGAGACTTTCAACAGTACTTTATCTCCTACTTGAAATTCTAATGGCTTGCGTCGGTTATCAGCATAGCTCTTCTGTCGATCACGTGCTGCTTTCAGTCGTTCCTTGACTTGAATAATCTTATCAGTTGTTTCCTGCACTATCTCAGGTCCAGATAGTTGCTTTTCCCCAATTTCTGCCCAACAGACTGGGGTTCGACACTTTCGTCCATAAAGTGCTTCGAATGGTGCAGTATTTATACTTGTGTGATAACTATTATTATAAGAAAATTCTATTAAAGGTAAGTGATCGTCCCAATTACCTCCGAAATCAATTACACAAGTTCTAAGCATGTCCTCCATTGTTTGAATTGTCCTTTCGCTTTGTCCGTCCGTTTGAGGATGATAAGCTGTGCTTAGTTTTAACTTGGTTCCCATTGCCTTTTGGAAACTTGACCAAAAATGAGAGGTAAATCGACTATCCCTATCAGAAACAATCGATAAAGGTATTCCATGTAAAGAAACAATTTCATTTACATACAATTTAGCTAATTGTTCCATACTAAAAGTTTCCTTCATTGGTAGGAAATGAGCTGACTTGGTTAGCCTATCTACAATCACCCAGATTGTATCATTACCTTTCTTAGTTTTGGGTAATTTAGTAACAAAATCCATTGTTATTAATTCCCACTTCCACACTGGCATTTCTAATTGTTGTAACAAACCTGAGGGTTTCTGGTGTTCAGCTTTAACTTGTGAGCAAGTTAAACATTTAGAAACATAGGCTGCTATGTCCTTTTTCATTCCTATCCACCAGAAATTTTTCCTTAAATCCTGGTACATTTTATCACTTCCTGGATGCATCGTGTATTTAGACTTATGGGCTTCTTCTAATATATGATGACGTAGGTTTCCTAATTTAGGTATCCACATTCTCTTTTTATGGAATCTCCAAATTCCATCTATTCCTTGTTCTAATTCTTTTAGCATACCTTTTAATTTTTCAGAATCATCCTTGATTACTGATTCTTGTGCTTCTCTTATCTGATCATTTAAATCTACTTGCAGATTTAATTTAAGAGAACGTACCCTTCTTGGCTTTTCATGATACTTTCGGCTTAAAGCATCTGCCACTACATTTGCTTTTCCTTCATGATACTAGATATCACAATCATAATCACTAAGCAATTCCATCCAACGTCTTTGTCTCATATTCAGCTCTTTTTGCCCGAAAACATACCTTAAACTTTTATGATCGGTGAATATGGTAAACTTACTACCATAAAGGTAATGTCTCCAAATCTTAAGGGCAAAAATTATAGCTCCTAGTTCTAAATCATGTGTCGAATAATTCTCTTCATGATTCTTAAGTTGTCTGGATGCATAAGCTATAACTTTTTGACGTTGCATTAACACACATCCATAACCTAACTTAGAAGCGTCACAATAGACTACTAAATCTTCAGTTCCTTTTGGTAACGCTAGTATGGGTGTATGGGTTAATCTTTGCTTAAGAATTCTAAATGCTTCTTCTTGTTTTGGTCCCCATTCAAACTTAACAGATTTACAGGTTAGCTTAGTTAAGGGAATGGCTATTCTAGATAAATCTCGAATAAATCTTCTATAATAACCGGCCAATCCTAAGAAACTTCTAACCTCGGTTAGTGACTCAGGGGTTTTCCATTTGGTAATCGCTTCGATCTTTGTTGGATCTACATGAATTCCTTCATGATTGACTAGGTGTCCAAGGAATTGTACTTGTTCTAACCAAAATTCGCACTTTGAAAACTTAGCATAAAGCTTTTCCTTTCGTAGTAAACTCAAAAGTGCGTGCAAGTGTTTTGCATGATCTTCTTTACTCTTAGAGTAAATTAGAATATCATCTATAAATACAATTATGAATTTATCCAAATATGGCTTACATATTCGGTTCATCATGTCCATAAATGCAGCTGGGGCATTGGTTAAACCAAATGGCATGATAGTAAATTCATAATGACCATACCTTGTTCTGAATGCGGTTTTAGGAATATCCTCTTCCTGTACCTTTAATTGATGATATCCCGACCTTAAATCGATTTTTGAGAAAAATCGAGCTCCTTGCAGTTGATCAAACAGATCATCGATTCTCGGTAATGGGTACCGATTCTTAATCGTAATCTTGTTTAATTCACGGTAGTCAATGCACATACGCATTGATCCGTCCTTCTTTTTAACAAACAGTATCGGCGCTCCCCATGGCGACGAACTTGGCTGTATGAATCCCTTTTCCAATAATTCATCTAATTGTTTCTTCAGTTCCTGCATTTCAGCGGGTGACAAATGGTAGGGTGCTTTGGCAATTGGTGTTGTTCCTGGTAGCAGGTGAATTCTGAATTCAACTTCTCTGTCTGGAGGTAGTCCTGGTAATTCTTCTGGAAAGACATCTGAAAACTGAGACACTACTGGAATGTCTTTTAGTTCTTTTCCTTTAGTGTTAGTGGTTATAGAAATCAAATACACTATAGAACCTTTTCTTATAGAACTTGCAGTTTTCATCACAGAGATGAATTTTGTGGATCTAAATGGCTTATTTCCTTTAATTGTGATCGTTTTACCTTTAGGTGAATTTACTTGAATTGACTTTTGATCACATAAAATACTGGCTTTATTGGCTATTAACCAATCCATTCCTAAAACAACATCAAATCCTACCAGGTTCATTGGATAAAGGTTTGCCCTAAACGTTTGGTTTAAAATTTCTATTCTTGCTCCCTGCAAGATTTCAGAAATCCTAATAGTTTCTCCGTTAGCTGTCTCTACTAGACATTCTTGTGGTAGTTTAGTTAATGACTGATTTAGAATTTTGCAAAACGAAGTGTTGATAAAACTTTGGTTCGCACCAGAGTCAAATAATACTTTAGCAAATACATCATTAACTAAAAACGTACCAGCTATATCGTCTGGGATCATCTTGGCTTCTTCTGCAGTTAGAACAAATGCTCTAGCATTTTTAGTGTTCTTGTTGTTCGCAGCTGGAGCCTGTTTTGGACAGTTTGGCTTGATATGACCTTTTTCTCCACAGTTGAAGCATAGTCCATTTGTTGGTTTCCTTCTGCAGGTCTCTTCCTTATGTCCTGGTGCTTTGCAGAAATTGCAGTAAGTGGAGCATTTTCCAGAATGCTTCTTCTTGCAGATCCTGCAGTATGGTGCAGAGGTAGAACCTACGTTCCTACGGTTGAAATTCCCAAAACGGAATTCTTGGGTAAGCCTTTGAGTTAAGTTTCTCCTCTGATCTTCTTCTCTAGTACGAAATAGTTCATCAGTCAAGGTATTGGCTAGTTCTATGACTTCTTCTATGGTTTGGGGTCTAGCTGCCTTGACTACATGTCTAATTTCTCCAATTAATCCCCAGATGTAACGGGAGATTAATACCGGTTCAGGTGATGCAAGGGTTGGCACTATCCTAGCATATTCAAAGAATGTAGTAGTGTACCCCTTACTATCCACTCCATTCATCCTAAGATTTAGGAATTTGTTTGCTATTTGCTCTTTTTCATTAGGAGGGCAGAATTTCCTTTCCACCATATTCCTAAATTCTTCCCATTCCATATTTATAAACCTTATCACTTCCCCTAGACTGGAGGATAGTGTTCCACCACTCTAAGGCTGAATTCTTAAATAGATTGGAAGCAAACATTATCTTGTCCTCTTCCGCACATTTACTTGTTTTCAGAACAGCCTCAGTCTTTTCTATCCAGCGTAGAGCTGCAATGGGTTCTTCATTGCCTGAGAATTCTTTTGGTTTACAGGACCATAATTCTTTGTAAGAACAACCATAAGGCATGGTTCTTCTTCTTTTGGGAATGGGCATTTGAAGTACGGGTCCATTGTTCACGCTGTTTTCTGGTTCAGTTGGTCGCTTACTGCTACGTTTACTCTTATTATCAGCATCCTTAACAGTTTGAAGTATAAATGGCATAGCATCTATAATTCCCTGTGCCACTATGTGTTGGATAGCACTATTATCCACTTGGTTTCCATTGTTATTGTTGTTCGGATTCTCATTATTCAGATTATCATCATTCTGAATATTATCATTCTGATTTTCCGGGTTATTATCCAGATTTACTTGATTTCCTTGGTCAGCCATCTGAATTTTAAACATTTACCCCGTATTAATATCACAAAATAATGTTTAATATAGTAATTAACATGATACGCAATTTAGCCAAAAGCGTTGATCATTGCGACTATACTCTATTCTCATATAGTATGCGTCTATTACACACTAGTACTGAAATGAAAATTACAATACCGACTGAAATAAAATCATACTAATAATAGTAGGCATCTGTACTCACATATTTTATTTTATTATAGTATTATTATTACTATTACCGTTTCCACTAACACATTCACGGATATGGATTCATCTAGAAATCCATATTGCACTCATCGTATTTCCATACGAGACGCTCTCCCACCTGTCGCATTCTCTCACTGCTCTCTAAAATTTCCTCACCAAATGTCCTAAGTTCTTGGACGTTTTCTGCACTCATTGGGGGTGAAGGTTATAGGACTGGGTTCTGAATCTGGGGTGCGGGTTCCTGATATGGGGGTGAAAGTGCCTGAAATCGGTAAGGATCTTCTAAGATCTCCCTAATATAATCATTGTGGTAATAGGGATCTAAAGGGTCCATACCTGGATAGGCTCCTATGTTCTGTATGGGTGTATCTTCATGTATCGGATAACGTTGCACAAAGTCCCTATTATCGTCCCACCAGGGGTCGTAATTTGGGTCTAGGGGGTTTGGTGCAGGTATCCTAGGGATTTCCTCTGGGTTGAAGTCATGCATCTCCACTTGGTTTTCAGGGTTTTCTATCTCCATGGGTTGGTCTGGGATTGGTGGTTGTGGTTGGGGTGCTACTAATTGTTCCAGACTCGGGTCAGCAGCAGTTGTAGCTAGGATATGGAAATTAGCTAGGCTTCTATTAATCATATCCTGTGTATGGGCATCTGTTTTTCGCTTAGCGGCTGCTAAGGCTCTTTGTTGTTGCAACTTTCGCATTCTTTTCCTACGAGCAAAGGCTTCCTTACTGAACCATCCTCATTTCTTATGAGGGAATGGCTCTTCAGACTGAGCTCTAAAGGCAAATATCCCTTCTTCCTGATCAGCAGTATACCTAGAAAGGGCAGGCTGTGAAGAAGTACCTTCACTCTTAGGTGAATCAGACAACTGACGACTCATGTCTGAGGGTCCTTGATCACTCATACTGTAAACTAACAAATAGTCAAATAACACATAATAAACAAATACAGTTATGCACATATTTCCGTAATTTATTTCCTAACACAAAATTTAAAATTTAAGTGTTAGCAGAACACTTCTTTGGCTCAGATCAGTGGCTAGGCTCTGATACCACCTTCTGTCGCAACCCTCGATCCCTGATTCCCGGGAACGGGCGGCCGCGAGCCAGTTTCGGTGGTATCGTAGTATTTGTCTAATTTGGCAGCGGAAATTTTCATCAGGACCGTAGTTAGGAAATATTTAATCAGAGTAAAATACCATCCTTTTCGAAACTTTAAATAAATGAGATAAAACCCAAGTTCATAGTACACACATTTTTATAGGAATAAATCCTATTTTTATTTAATAAAAACATCTATTTTATTTTAGGTAACTTTATTGCCACTTTTCCAAGCCTTTAGTGCTGTACAGTGATGTGAGGGTGTTTAATCGTGTTTTAAAGTGTTTAATTATGAGGCTTTATATGATTTTGTGTATGGAAACGGTTTACTTTGGGTTGATCTTGACTTATAGGTACTCGGAGCATAACGGATGGCTTTTGGAGCTTGACGGAAGGTTTTCGGGAAGCATTATGGAGTATTGGAAGCATACACACAAGTTGGAAGGCCAAAATATGAAAAATGGGAAGTTCGGTAGCAATCGGCGCCACTAGGTGCTGATTTCAGCGCACCACAGAAGGAAATCATAGTTTGGCGCACTAGGCGCTGAATTCAGCGCACTGGGCGCTGAATGCCAGATATGACGCGCGAATTTCTTGTTTTCCCACCATATTTAAGCACAAACATTCCCCAAACGAGATTATCATTAACCCTAGCCGTTTTCCCCTTCCCAAGGAAGAATTTTAGAGTTCTCAACCTCAATCCAATCATCAATCATGCAATTCCTCATCAAGATAAAAGATCAAATCAAGAACATGAGCGGCTAAACCACCCGTGATCATCTCCGGGACTACGGTTTGTGTTAGGAACCGGGTTGACTTAGTTTTACAAACTTTTGGATTGAGATTTGACTAATCATTCGGTTAGTTTATCTTTATTGTTTATTTGTTTTTGATTAAACATTGTTGGATTATCATTTGCATACTTGTTCATCAGTTATTTGGTTTTGTCATCAACAATTAGGATTAAATTCTAAGTTGTCATTGTTCTTCAACCTTTAACCATTGAACTTGTTTATGTTTATGAAATCTAGGATTGGTAATTAATTAGGTTACTATTCAGTTGAATCAATCTTTCGGTTTCGATAGTGGATCATTGCAATCAAATATATTATCTGTTAATTATTTATCGAAACAAATAGTTAGCAAATCATGTCTATGTGATTTCCAATTGGTAGTAATTAGGTTACCCGTGTTTCTACACAACCTGAAAACCCGGAGATTGGTCCTTTCTCATCATTGTTTACAACTACAATTTAATTTCGTTTTCATAATTCGTTTCATCTTTCGCAAAAAAAAAAACAATTAGTTTTAATTTAGATAATTGTCACAAACAACGAGCTTTCATACTTTCCACTGATTCCCCGTGGATTCGACACCCTACTTGCCCTTTACTAGTAAAAGGTGAATAGGACACTTTACTTTATTTTTGACCGACCTTACGACATCGATCAAAATGGCGCCGTTGCCGGGGAGTCGGAGCGCTTAGTTTAGTTAGTTGTTTTTCTTAAAAATTCAAAAAATATAAAAATTAAAAAAAAACCAAAAATATCCAAAAATATTTCCTTTTGTTCGTCTTTTATTTGTTTCGTTCAGTATTACGCTCGATTTCTTGTTTGTCTGTGTGCAGGTGATTCTCGAGTTGCATGCATACTAGGTTTTCAAAGAAATCATCACCGCTCTTGTTTGATCCAGAAATAGAAAAAACTGCTCGACAGAATCTCGTTCTCCTACATTCAGCAGTGAAAGCTAGAGCTCAATCATCAACAGTTGCTCAAGATCTTGAACAAGCAGCTCACGAGATGGCCGATCAAGAGCCACAGAACCAAGCACCAAACGAACCAATTCCACCAATTCTAGATCCACCAATTCCTCAAAACCAAAACCTAAATCCAAACCAAAACCAGCCTGGAAATCTTAATCTTCGACAGGGAGAAATCATTCACCTCAATCAACCACATCATCAACACGGGTATGATGATGGTTCCCGACACAGAGAAGGCGGTGTTCATACTTGGGAATCCGGTTGGGAAGAAGATGATTACCAAAATCAGTATGATGGGAGATATGCTGATTACAGATACGATGAGGGGTACAATGTTAATCAAGGCTATCCGGTACAGCAACAGGTTAACCAAAGACATCACATCCCGCAACCGATTCCACAAAACCAAGTTCATAATGGAGTCCCGCAGTTTAATGCGGGAAATCAAAGAGCTAATAATCGGTTTAGGGGCGAGCAGATACAGTTTGTGGATGGTGTCCCACAAGTCATTCAAGGGGCACCAATTCAAGGTGTTGAAGGTCATTGTCGACCCGTTGTAGTACCCAACTCGTCAGCTATAGTTACACCGGTGGGGAACAATAATCGACCCTTCGAGGTGAGGCCTCAATACTTAGGCCACTTGCCCGAGTTTTATGGAAAAAGGACTGAAGAGCCATACTTGCACATTGCAAGTTTTGATTCAATTTGCCAAACTATTGGAGGGTTAGGGTTTACAAAAGATGAGGTAAAGCTAATGTTGTTTCAGTTCACCCTGAAAGACAAGGCAAGACAATGGTTCGCAACATTACCTCCGGGAAGTATCTACACTTGGCAAGAAATGCAACAAGTGTTTTTGGAGGAATACTACACCATGAATAGAACCAGTGAAGCTCGGGATGCAATCAGAGCATTCCAGCAACATTCAGGGGAAGCGTTCCATGAGGCGTTCACAAGGTTTAAGGAGTTGCTTAGGAAATGCCCACATCATGAAATTCAGACATGGGAATTAATTAAGGCGTTTTATGATGGGCTACTTCCCGATGATGTAAGAAATCTCATCGCCATTAGTAATGGTACGTTTCTTACAAACACAGAGGCTGCAGATTGGGCATACTTGGAGAGACAAAGTGCTACTTCTAAGAGACAGGCACAATCAAGCAGGAGGGCAAGATCAAGTTCAGCAAAGTCGGTTGATTATGAAGCTGAGGAACGGGTCGAGAAGTTGAGGCATCAAAACTTATTGCTTGAGCGCCAGGTAGCTCAAATGAACCTTGGAAAAGGCGGTGAAGTTAAAACCGCCAATACGTTTGCGGTATGCACTGAATGTGGAGAGTTAGAGCATCAAGTCGGAGAGTGTGCTGTGTTGGGTGGTCAGACTGATGAAGTGAGTCAATTGTACGGTGAACGAAAGCAATATGATATGAAATCGAATACATATCATCCAGGTTTGCGAAACCACCCCAATTTTAGCTATGGTAATTCTGCTAATCAGTTGAACCCCAATTTTCAGGTACCCAACCAAGGTGGTCAACAGTATCAGAATCGGCAAGGAAATTACCAACAAGGAGGTTACCAGAATCGGGGCCAATATAATCAGGGGCCTCAAGCCAACAACCAACAGCAAAATCAAGGCAATTATCAAAGCAATTATCAAGGGAGTTGGAGGAATCAAGGTAACCAACAAAGTAATTCTTCAGGTGGGGCAGGCGACTCGAGTGATTCGAAGCTGGATGCAATCATGTCGTTCATGAAAGATATTCAGAAGGATAATGAAGTTCGAGATAAAACTTCTGAAGCAATGCAGAAGTAGCTGGGGCAGTTAGCAGAGGATCTAGCCCAGCTGAGAAGAGATCCAGGTAAGTTGCCAAGCACTACCACAGTGAATCCAGCACACCAGTCATCTAGCTTGAAAAATGGAAGAAATGTGCACATCAACGCGGTAAGTATTCTTCCAATTTCTGAAAGTGGTGGTGTCACAATTACTCCACCATCACAATTAGTTGATGAGGTGGTGGTGGATGTTGATACTGGATCAGAATCTCAACATAATTGGGACCCACCAAGGGATGAAAGGTGGGAAAGCTTTAAACAAGCTAAAATTAATCTACCCTTACTTGATGCGATTAAAGAGAGTCCCGATCAGGTTAAGTTTCTGAAGGAGCTAAGTACCCAAAAAAGACTTCACAAGTTTCCTAAAAAACTTTATTTGACTGCAAATTTGAATGCCGTTTTGTTGGGTACCCTTCCCCCAAAACTCCAAGATCCAGGAGCACCCATTATTTCCATACAAGTGGGTGAATTTAAAATAGAAAGGACACTGTTGGATCTTGGAGCGTGTGTTAGTATTCTACCAGGGAGTCTGTATGACCAATATGATTTTGGTCTACTACAAAAAGTCAACACCACCGTGGTGTTGGCTGATCAGACTCCCATGTGTCCGAGGGGGATTGTAAGTGATGTAATTGTGAAGGTAGAGGAGTGTTACTACCGAGTTGACTTCTTAGTGCTGGATTGTGCCACAAGTTCAAAGAACACACATCCTCCAGTCATTATGGGTAGACCATTCTTAGCGACTGCGCATGCAATTATCAACTGTGTTGATGGAACGGTAAGTATGAAGTTTGGTGACCGTGAATTGCGGTTAAATGTGTTTTCAAATATTACTAATCCTCTTGTTACAGGTGAACGCTCAAAAGCTGAAAATGGTGATGAAAATGTCTCTCCTGCAAAGGAGAGTCAAACCAAACAGGAGTGTTTGTTGGTTGACAGGTTTGAAGGGGCAGGATGCGAAGCGGTAAGGAAAAAGGAAAGTGTGGTGCACGAGGAGTTTAAAACTGACAAGGGGAAGCGACGAGGGAAGAAGAAGAAGAAAAAGAAACCGCCAGAATGTGATAATGAAAAACGAAGGTTAAAGTTATTCGGTCCAATGTGGAAGACAGTGGACGACTTACCGGAGCATTGGCGGAGTACATACTTAGAGGCCATGGGACGTAAACATCCCACTCGACCACCATAAGGGCATATCAGGTACGGTCTGGCTGAAGACCTATAAACTTAGCGCTCTCAGGAGGTAGCCTGAGGATGTAGAGTAGTGTATATTTGTTTTGTTTTCGCGTGAGTACTTTTGCAGGTTATCAGGTTATTAATCTCTACGGATGCAAGGGTCCAAGTGTGGGGATGTTTGGTGAAGTCCCAATACGTCCTAGTTGCAATTGCGGACAATGCACGGATTAGAGTTCAGTCAGAGCTGTCCATACTCAATCTCCATTTGGATGGGGATGATCTGAACACTAATTGTAGAGATTGACCCGAGTACTTGTGGACACGGCCGCAAATGAAATGCTATACGGTCGTGGTGGAACAAGGCGCACGAGGATTCTACGTTTTAAACCAGGGGAGTCTGTTCCACTTTTATTATCGCATTTTTTTATTGCATTTTTTTATTCGTGTTCTTGGTGGTGTTAAACTATGTTGTGTTTAGGGAATGTGTTTTTGCTATTTGTGTTAGGAATGGTCGCTTATGGAATGGTTTGGTTGTTATTCCCGGGTTCTGTTTTTTGAAAAGCACTATACATTGGGGACAATGTCGCCCAAGTGTTGGGATATGGAAACCCGGGAAGGGAAGGTTTGGGACAAGAGTTTGAAAGAGGTTGAAGGTGATTGAAAACGATGAAAAGCGAAAAAATTGAAAATTTTAATTTTTTTTAAGAATTTCATCGCCTTAAGTGAACTAAAGGGATATGAAAACCGAATGTTTCAATCACTAATGGGTTCCTTGCTGGTAGTAAACTAACATAGTCCCTTGTCATGGTCGTTCCTTTAAGTTTCATGAAAGTAGGCCCGACAGGTGTTTTTAGTTAAAAGAGTTGAAAAGAGATGTCTATTTTGGGGTAACATGCTTTAGATTGCATATGCTAGCCTTTTTACCCTTCTTTGGTGAGTATTTTGAGCCTGTAGAATGATATTATGATTTACAGTATGACTTCATTTGTTGAGAGCTGGCCGCATGTTATTCTGTGTTAGAACTTGAATGATTTGATACATTCTGAGACTGTGGTTTGATATGTGCACGTAAATGATAAAGGCATTAGGATATACCTTACACCTGTTTATTTTTTTTGTGTTTACCGAATCATCACCCTTAGTAGCCCTGTTGAGCCAATTTACCTTTCGTTTGTCTAATTTGGCAGCGGAAATTTTCATCAGGACCGTAGTTAGGAAATATTTAATCAGAGTAAAATACCATCCTTTTCGTAACTTTAAATAAATGAGATAAAACCCAAGTTCATAGTACACACATTTTTATAGGAATAAATCCTATTTTTATTTAATAAAAACATCTATTTTATTTTAAGTAACTTTATTGCCACTTTTCCAAGCCTTTAGTGCTGTACAGTGATGTGAGGGTGTTTAATCGTGTTTTAAAGTGTTTAATTATGAGGCTTTATATGATTTTGTGTATGGAAACGGTTTACTTTGGGTTGATTTTGATTTATAGGTACTCGGAGCATAACGGATGGCTTTTGGAGCTTGACGGAAGGTTTTCGGGAAGCATTATGGAGTATTGGAAGCATACACACAAGTTGGAAGGCCAAAATATGAAAAATGGGAAGTTCGGTAGCAATCGGCGCCACTAGGTGCTGATTTCAGCGCACCACAGAAGGAAATCATAGTTTGGCGCACTAGGCGCTGAATTCAGCGCACTGGGCGCTGAATGCCAGATATGACGCGCGAATTTCTTGTTTTCCCACCATATTTATGCACAAACATTCCCCAAACGAAATTATCATTAACCCTAGCCGTTTTCCCCTTCCCAAGGACGAATTTTAGAGTTCTCAACCTCAATCCAATCATCAATCATGCAATTGCTCATCAAGATAAAAGATCAAATCAAGAACATGAGCGGCTAAACCACCCGTGATAATCTCCGGGACTACGGTTTGTGTTAGGAACCGGGTTGACTTAGTTTTACAAACTTTTGGATTGAGATTTGACTAATCATTCGGTTAGTTTATCTTTATTGTTTATTTGTTTTTGATTAAACATTGTTTGATTATCATTTGCATACTTGTTCATCAGTTATTTGGTTTTGTCATCAACAATTGGGATTAAATTCTAAGTTGTCATTGTTCTTCAACCTTTAACCATTGAACTCGTTTATGTTTATGAAATCTAGGATTGGTAATTAATTAGGTTACTATTCAGTTGCGTCAATCTTTCGGTTTCGATCGTGGATCATTGCAATCAAATATATTATCTGTTAATTATTTATCGAAACAAATAGTTAGCAAATCATGTCTATGTGATTTCCAATTGGTAGTAATTAGGTTACCCGTGTTTCTACACAACCTGAAAACCTGGAGATTGGTCCTTTCTCATCATTGTTTACAACTACAATTTAATTTCGTTTTCATAATTCGTTTCATCTTTCGCAAAAAAAAAAAAAAACAATTAGTTTTAATTTAGATAATTGTCACAAACAACGAGCTTTCATACTTTCCACTGATTCCCCGTGGATTCGACACCCTACTTGCCCTTTACTAGTAAAAGGTGAATAGGACACTTTACTTTATTTTTGACCGACCTTACGAAATCGATCAAAATGTTACTAGTAAAAACATCTATTTTATTTTAGGTAACTTTATTGCCACTTTTCCAAGCCTTTAGTGCTGTACAGCTGGCTTCTATTTGGGTTTCACATTTTGTTACCTGAAACGCGTTTTAAAAACATTTGTCAGTGGAAAATACTGGTGAGTGAATCCCAGTTTAATCAAGTTTAAATAAAAAGTCACAGTGCACAGTATTGAGGGCGCATCCGCAATTACATTTGTTTCCAAGTTATATCAATTACCACCACACGGTAATGTCGTTTCGACTTATGGTCATGTTACTCCTTTACCAGGTGGTAACAAATTTTGTATACAAAACCCCAAATTTACCGACTGTAATTGTATTCTTACAAATACTCAATAACTGTTATTCGCATGGAAAGATATTTAAGGTTTTGTAAAAACTATCAAAAAGGTTTACAAAAAGTGGATCAACTCACATTGCTGTCTTAGAATTTCCGTAAGGGTTTCCTGAGAATTATCTATAATTTACACAAAAGCACACGCGTTAGTATAATAACCCATTTTAACATTAGTAATACCCTCCCCGAGACGGCATTCCAACGACTACGCGGGCAGAACCACGACAGCCGTTACGGAACCCTAGATCAATCGGGCAGCGTATCTAATACGTATCCAGGGGTTATAATACTTACAACGGAGCAGAACCTCACTAATTAGGGGGTATAATACCCGCGTATTATAAGCCTACTACAGAATTTTGAGATTGATAATGAAATTGTGAGCGACGGAAAGTGAAACCCGGTGGCCTCCTTATATAGGGCTGAAATCTAACTTTCACGCGGCCCGCGTTAAGGTAAGCTAAGGCTTACGCGGCCTGCGTCAAAGTTGGGTCAACGCGTAGCTTAGCTGATTCGACAACTAGCTTATCCGGGTGTTGGGCCACGTGGCCGCACCGGGCTGTGCCACATTTTGGGTCTCTGGCGGTCCGCGTAAGATTGAGTTGGGGTTCACGCGGCCCGTCTCAACTTAACATTTAACGAATTCAAGTCTTGACCTTGATACCGCCCGCGTAAACTATCAACAAGGGTTGTCGCGGCCCGCCTAAACTTAATAATCAGATTTTAAATTTATTTTAAATACTATAACGTATTTCCTGCTCGGTTTTCACATACGAGGTGTATGTAAAGACATATTGGGACATTCTAAAGTATATTAGGGTGTCGGTTTTACCGAGGGTTGTTACACCTAGTCCAACCCGTTCACGGTTCGAGACAGTCGTTCATGTTCAAACCCGAAATCAATTGTCTCTTTGATAGAATTCAGATCTGGAACTAACACATCACTAAGAAGGAGTAGAAGGTCAGAACAAGATCCGATTCCATCGGCTTTGAGTGCATTGAGTGTAAAAGAGTTGAAAGAAAGTTAGAAAACCAACTTTCAATCCTTTTCACCGTGATTATATTCAGATCTATGCTAGATCTTTGTTCATTCATGTGGAAATCGTCCAGATCTATGTTGTTCTTGGTGGATTGAAGCCAAAACATGAATTTCATAAGAACACCATGATGACATCATCCTAGAACACCTCAAATCCACTGATTTCACGGTTAAAAGTTGAGATTTGAAAGAGAGAATGATGAAGAGGTGTGTGTAGATCATAGAAGTACAAGATTTAGGATGAGAACTTACAAGAATCGTGAGAAATCGAGAGAAATAGAGCTTGAGTGCGGCTGGGTCGAGTAGAGAGCTGTCACATCAAATGATGTGACATGTGGGGGTATTTATAGGGTTTCCCAAAAAGGAAAGTGGGGAAAGTGGCTGGTCGATCGGGTGGATGCCCGATTGGGTGACAACTCGATCGGATGGCAACCCGATCAGATGGCAATCCGATCGGATGGCCACTCGATCGGTTGGCCACTCGATCCAAGAGTACGGCGCGCTGAGTTTTGTTGTTTCGATTCGCGTGTTGAGCGTTATGATGTGATTCGAGTGAGCGATGCGATAGTATTACCCATTAATCCCAACTACTATATCTAACATATAATCATCCTAAATAACTTGCGTTTAGCGTTTGTGATTCGATTGCGATAGCGTTGCGATTGTGTTTCGATTGATTACCACAACATAACATAAATAAGCATGCGCAAGTAACACATAAGTAACACACACACGTAAAACAATATCCAGAACGCATAAATTCAAGTTGCGAGTGCGATTCAATTAAGTAGATTAGCGATTAATATGCGATTAAACCTCGATTATTAACAAGTACTTCACATAATACAACTAATGCGATAAAATAAATAGATTATCTACAAGTCAAAGAAGTCAAAACAGGAGTTGAGCAAGGAGTGACAGATCGCAATTAGCAATCTTTTCTCCCTTTGACTTCAATCTTGACTTTGACTTTGACTTCCGACACACGGGGTGTTACAGCCTCCCCTTCTTAAGGGAATTTCGTCCCGAAATTAGGCCGAAGACGTAACAAACAACTGCGGGTACTTTGCTTTCATGTCGCTTTCGAGTTCCCAAGTGAACTCTGCGCCTCGTTTGCCTTCCCACCGGACCTTCACAATGGGAATGCGTGAGCGTCGGAGCTGCTTGGTTTGGCGGTCCATGATTTCGACAGGCTTCTCCATGAAGTGTAATGTTTCGTTCACTTGAAGATCCTCAAGTGGGACGTGTAAATCATGCTCAGCCAGACACTTTCTGAGGTTCGAAACGTGGAAAGTCGGGTAAACGTTGCTAAGTTCCTCCCGTAGTTCGAGTCTGTAAGCCACCATTCTGATCCTTTCCAGAATCTTAAAGGGTCCCACATATCGAGGCGCGAGCTTTCCTCTCTTGCCGAATCTGACCACACCCTTCCAAGGTGATACCTTTAGGAGTAAATGGTCGCCAACGTCAAATTCGAGGGGCTTGCGTCGTCTATCGAGGTAACTTTTCTGACGACTCCGAGCTTTCAGTAAATTGTCTCAAATTTGGAGGATTTTGTCAGTCGTTTCTTGCAATAGCTCAGGACCGGTTAATTGCGAGTCTCCGATCTCGTGCCATACAATAGGCGATCGACATCTTCTTTCGTATAATGCCTCAAATGGTGCCATTTGAATGCTGGAATGATAACTGTTATTGTACGAGAATTCAACTAAAGGTAAGTATGCATCCCAATTACCACCGAAATCTATGATACACGAACGGAGCATGTCTTCAAAGGTACGGATCGTTCTCTCAGCCTGACCGTCGGTTTGGGGATGGAAAGCGGTGCTTAGATTAAGCGTAGTACCGAGAGCAGATTGAAAAGTTTCCCAAAGACGTGAGGTAAACCGAGCATCGCGGTCAGAAATGATGTCACGAGGTGTCCTATGTCGACAAATGATCTCCTTGGTGTAGATTCGGGCTAATTTTTCTACCTTGTAGTCTTCTCGTATGGGCAGAAAGTGAGCAGATTTAGTCAAACGGTCAACGACAACCCAGATGCTGTCGTGACCTAATGGCATGCGCGGAAGTTTCGTTATGAAGTCCATAGCTATACTCTCCCACTTCCACATAGGGATCTCGGGTTGAAAGAGTAAGCCAGAGGGTCTTTGGTGCTCAGCCTTGACTTTCGAGCAAGTCAGGCACTTCAAAACATAGATGGCAGTATCTTTCTTCATGCCCGACCACCAGTACTTGTAGCGAAGGTCCTAGTACATTTTATCGGCACCGGGATGAGTAGAATACCGAGACTTGTGGGCTTCGTTCATCAAAATCTGTCGTAAATCGGTCCGCTTAGGGATCCAGATTCGGTCCAGATAATGGAATATCCCATTCGATTTATTCACTAACTGGGCTCCATCGTTGAGAATCCTTTCCTTCTTCAAAGTGAGTTCGGTGAAACAAGCATGTTGGGCTTCACGGATAAGGGTTTCGAGTTGATGCTGGGCTTGAACATTATGGATGCTATGCAAATAGCTCCGTCTGCTGAGAGCGTCGGCAACGACATTTTCTTTTCCAGGATGATAACGAATCTCACAGTCGTAGTCGTTGAGAAGTTCAACCTATCGGCGTTGGCGCATATTAAGTTCCTTCTGGTTGAAGATGTGTTGTAGGCTCCTATGATCTATGAAGATCGTACACTTGGTAACATACAGGTAGTGTCGCCAAATCTTCCACGCAAAAACAACTGCACCTAGCTCGAGATCGTGGGTTGTGTAGTTCTTCTTGTGGATTTTGAGCTGACGAGATGCGTAAGCGATAACCTTGTCTCGTTGCATGAGAACACAGCCAAGACCAAGGTTCGAGGCATCACAATTGACGATAAAGTCATCTTTTCCGTCAGGTAGAGTGAGAACAGGAGAATTGCAAAGCATATGTTTAAGGGTTTGAAAAGCAGTCTCTTGTCCAGTTCCCCAAACAAAAGGCCTGTCTTTGTGCATGAGGGAAGTAAGCGGCACAGCGATCTTTGAGAATCCTTCGATAAATCGGTGATAATAGCCCGCTAGTCCAAGAAAAGAACGAACTTCAGACGGGTTCTTAGGTGTAACCCAACTTTTGACACCTTCGATCTTCGCGGGGTCGACGTGAATACCTTGACTATTGAAAATGTGACCGAGGAATTGAACCTCCTCCAGCCAGAATTCACACTTGGAGAACTTGGCATAGAGTCGATTCCCTTGGAGTAGCTCGAGAACCAAACGTAGATGTTGCGCGTGTTCGGCTTTCGACTTGGAATAGATCAAGATATCATCGATGAACACAATGACGAAGCGGTCGAGGAAAGGTTTACACACGCGATTCATCAGATCCATGAAAACCACTGGTGCGTTGGTTAGACCAAAAGGCATAACAACGAACTCATAGTGGCCGTATTGAGTGCGAAAAGCGGTTTTGGGTATATCCTCCTCTTGAATGCGTAACTGGTGGTAGCCTAAGCATAGGTCGATCTTAGAGAAACATGTAGCACCTTGTAGCTGGTCAAACAAATCATCGATGCGGGGTAGAGGATAACGATTCTTGATTGTCAGCTTATTCAACTCCCGATAGTCGATGCACATCCGGAACGACCCATCCTTCTTTTTGCCGAAAAGGACTGGTGCTCCCCAAGGAGAGGTGCTAGGGCGAATAAAGCCTTTGTCAAGCAATTCCTGGAGCTGACTCGAGAGTTCGCGCATTTCGGATGGAGCGAGTCGATAAGGAGCTCTAGCAACAGGATTCGCTCCAGGAATGAGGTCGATGCGAAAGTCGTTATCACGACTCGGAGGCAACCCTGGTAGATCGTTAGGGAAAACGTTATGAAATTCACAAACAATGGGGACCTGTCCTACCTCCTTAACTTCCTTTTTCTCCGCTACTACGATGTGTGCCAAGAAAGCTGGGTATTCCTTGCGGAGATACTTGCTAGCTTGGACACACGACATGAGTTGTAATCTCTTCGAAGCAACTTCCCCATAAACACACAATTGATCACCATTAGCGAGCGAGAATCGAATCATCTTATCGAAGCAAACAACTTCAGCATAGTATTCGCGAAGAAAGTCCATGCCTAATATGACATCAAAACTACCGAGCTGCATCGGAATAAGATCGATATGAAAGATGTGATTGTTGAGTTCAAGGGTACAATCACGAAGAACAGAGTTGACAGTGACGGTTCTTTCGGTGGCAACTTCAGCATCGAACGTCGAGGGGAGATGGGTGCGCTTACGATTAAGGAGCTTTTCGAACTCAAACGATACAAAACAGTTATCGGCTCCAGTATCAAACAAACATGAAGCATAAATACCATTCACAAGGAACGTACCATTGACCACGTTGTTGTCAGCCTGAGCCTGGCGCACATTAATGTTGAAAGTTCGAGCGTGAGCTGCTTGGTGCTGTTGTTGCTGAGGCTGCTGCTGCTGCTGTTGCTAGGGTTGCTGATGTTGTGGCTCTTGCTTCACAACTCGATTGGGGCACATGTTTGCGAAGTGGTTTGGATCACCACACCAAAGAAGACTCTAGCATTGATCGCGGGTGCAGGAGCCGTTTGTTGGCCTTGATGAGCAGGAAGTAGAGCTTGATGAGCAGTAGCTGGAGCTTGACGAGGACCTGTACGGCAGTTGGCAGTGAAATGGCCGTACATGTTGCAATGCACACAAAATCTGCAAGCGATTCCCACTGGGTGGTGATAGGTACAAGTCGGGCAGGCCGGATGGGGACCAGTATAAGCACGCTTTGCCGGCGGTGCTTGAGTTACCGGTGCCGCGACCTGGCGGTGTTGAGTCTGCTGATGAGCTGGTATAGCTTGGAGCGGGGCAGCAGTGGTGACAGCATAGTTCTTGTTGCTGGAGTTGTTGTTGTTCTTCCTCTTGCGATGAGAGGCCTTTGACGACCGAGGAGTGGCGGCGGTTTCAGCGGTTGGTGCGGTGGTAGCTTAGTGCAGATTCTTGGCGGCTTTATCCCAGTAGCCGGACTTGACTCGCTTGTCATTGATCTCAGTGGCAAGCAGGTAAGTTTCTTCGATTGTTGCTGGTTTCGAGGCTTGCACAAAGTCTGCGACACAATCCGGTAGAGCTCGGATATACTTCTTGATCGTCACATCAGGAGTCTTGACTTGATCAGGACAGATTATGCTTAGCTACTTGAAGCGAGCAGTTAAAGCAGCATTGTCACCATCCTTCTGCTTGATATGCCAGAATTCATCCTCCAACTTTTGGCGCTCGTGGGGAAGGCAGAACTCTTCCAACATGACGTCCTTCAACTCGTCCCACGTCAAACCATAAGCTGCATCATTTCCGCGTTTGTATCTCTCGGCCGTCCACCAATCTAAAGCTCGGGATTGGAAGACGCCGATTGCGTTGAGAGTGCGAAGATCATCAGGACAGCCACTCTGGCGCAGGGTGACCTCGATCGAATCAAACCATTGAAACAAGGCCGTAGGACCATCTTCGTCAGTAAATTCTTTCGGTCCGCAAGCTTTAAACTGCTTGAAGCTAAAGGCAGCTTTGGGAGTATCGGTCCTGGACTCTTCAGAAGATTTGCTCACATTCTCGTATAGTTCACTGACGATCTGAGGAACAACCTTTGCCATTTGTTTAGTGATCATAGAGGCGAGGCGTTTATCCGCCTGTTTTCGGCGTGCAGCGCGCGAGTGACGGGATCCAGATGACGTCATTGTCTGCAACAGACATCGCCATAGGACTCAGACACAATATAATCGAATCTCACCTCTCACACCTAACCCTACTAAAGCTCAGGAACACAATCATGTAACAGCTAAACACATAGGCACATAACCACACATTCACATAAGCATAGAAGCACATAAGCATGTAAAGCACAGAAGCACAAGAGGCAGTCAGAATACAGAAACCTATCATTCACAGTCCACGAGCGTTCGAGAATAGCGATTGCGATTAGCGAGTACACAGCGAGTTAGTATAGCATATCGCATAACATAGCATGTGATCATCCCCAAGTATCAGCGATTTGTCAGCGTTTTGAGGTAGATGTGCAGTGCGGTTTGTGTGCGTTGATCAAAGCGAAGAGTGCAAAGCGAATAATCCATCAAAAATCGAAACGTAAACAGATAAAATCACATAAAACACATAAAATCCACATAAAAGCGACAAATATCAGAGTCAGCAGTTGCGGGCTCAGAATTGAAACACATAAAATCAGCGATTGCGAGCTTGAAAGCGAAAATAGAGTGCCTCGGCTTTAACAGGCATTGACTAACCAAAGTGATTCAACTATTCAAGGACCTTAAGTGCACGCTTTGGCCTTCGGGACTGTGCTCTCTCCTCGATTTGGGCGATCGGCACGCATCCTTCTGTTACAGCGTGACTTCAAGTCATTGGGGTCCGTCGAGACTTTGGTGAGAGTTTTTGTAAAACCAAAGTCGGGATTGGCACGAGTCGTCAAGGTTCGTGTTTCACCCCTAACTCAGCAACTTTGTTTCCATTCCGATGAGATAGAGAAGGGAATCTACGTTAAAGTATGGATTTCACCCCTGATTCAACACAAATTCTTCTGTTTATAGATAAAAATGCGGGTCGAACAAGCGATTCAGTCGAGAGTTTGTGGTTTTCACACCTAATCTCGACCTAATCACTCGTTCTTTTTTTGAAAATAGTGTGCAGCGATAGTGTTGTGCAAACGAGAATAGCGAGGAATAGCAAGTAAGCCCGTACGATAACCCCAAAAGGGCACGCACAAGTCGGTCTGTTGGTACTTAACTATAGACTAGGTCGTTACTAAGACATCAACCCGGACTAGGTCGAGTCTTGCCTAATTCCCTATAGTTATGGCTCTGATACCAATCTGTCACACCCCAACCGATGGCGGAATCATCGGGGCGCGGCACTGAGCGAAACAGATTGTCCATGAGTATCTATAACAACTATTAATTACCAGATATTTAAACGTCATGTCCCATACCATACCATAACATATCCAAATAAGATAGTTATTACAAATCATTGTCTCACAAACAATTACTGATCCGACAACTCAGATTTCAAAATAGACATTTTTGTTTATTTGTTTCTAGACTCTTTCCTAGCCTCGATTTCACAGCAAACCAAGCATCATAGCAATTTATGCACCTGCCACATACGTTAAAGTAAAAGTCAATACACATAGTGTAAAGGTGAGCATACAAGTTTAATAGAGTTTGAAATCGTTTACGCATAACCAGCACGTACAACGTGTGAAATGAAGCACGTAAGTTATCGACATAATCCTATCAATACCAATGACTGCGGGTTGACTGCGTAATACAGTTCGTAACACATATTCACCACTGCGAACCATGTGATTAATAGTCCTTAACAACCCCTGAGTGAACAGGTGCTGAGTCCAAACTATAGTACTATCGTTGCTAAGGCAGGTAGACAGCAATCTATGTGTAAACATAACAAACATGCATTCATCGAGTCACGTATAATATGCAGTAGTGGTTAGCGATAAAGTATTGCGTAGTGTGTTTGATGTGATTTTGAATAAGTAACGTATGTAACACCCAAAAGTGCGTAAAGCAAAAAGGGTTCGAGTATACTCACAGCGGTAGAGTTAATGCATTGAAGGGAGCGCTTAGAGTGAAATTAGGCTGAACAGTTAAATAGCATAAGCGAAAGTCGGTGCGTAAAACGGTGAAGGGTAACCAAGTATCGGATGGTAATCCGATCGGATGGCAATCCGATCGGATGGCCAGTCGATCGGGTGGCAATCCGTTCGGGTGGTCATCCGATCGGATGGCCATTCGATTGGATTGACACCTCGCTTGGTGTGGATGTGTTTGTGTATGATGGTTTGACCTTTGAAGTTTTCGTTGTAGCATTTTAGAAATAGAGAAGTATCTCTACCCTTCAGGTCGGTCGATCGAACGGTCGTTCGATCGGACGACAATCCGATTGGCGAGGCTTATCAGTTGAGAACAAGTGCACAGCAGGACGGTCACTCGATCGGATTGCAATCCGATCAGGTGGCAATATTGTGTATTGAACATGTTGAAAATTGTTTAAGTGTTGAAGTTCCAAACATCACATGGTCGGATGGTCGTTCGATCGGATGGTAATCCGATCGGGCGGCGTTCCATTCAACGTCCAGAACTCTTGAAAGTTTGATTGAAAAGTTTAAGTGTGGAACCATGTGCAACCCGATCGGATGGCCGGTCGATCAGATGGCAATCCGATTGGACGGCAATCCGTCCCAATGATCTGATCGTCTTGTCACTTGATTTTGTGTGAAGTTTTGCAGCTTTGAACGAGACGTCATGATAACCTGTTTAAACAATAGGAACCCCACCTCGTCCCAAGTGAGCCGATCGAACAGGAATCACCTTAGTCCAACCCGTTCACGGTTCGAGACGGTCGTTCATGTTCAAACCCGAAATCAGTTGTCTCTTGGATAGAATTCAGATCTGGAACTAACACATCACTAAGCAGGAGTAGAAGGTCAGAACAAGATCCGATTCCATCGGCTTTGAGTGCATTGAGTGTAAAAGAGTTGAAAGAAAGTTAGAAAACCAACTTTCAATCCTTTTCACCATGATTATGTTTAGATCTATGCAAGATCTTTGTTCATTCGTGTGGAAATCGTCCAGATCTAAGTTGTTCTTGGTGGATTGAAGCCAAAATATGAAGTTCATAAGAACACCATGATGACATCATCCTAGAACACCTCAAATCCACTGATTTCACGGTTAAAAGTTGAGATTTGAAAGAGAGAATGATGAAGAGGTGTATGTAGATCATAGAAGTACAAGATTTAGGTTTAGAACTTACAAGCATCGCGAGAAATCGAGAGAAATAGAGCTTGAGTGCAGCTGGGTCGAGTAGAGAGCTGTCACATCAAATGATGTGACATGTGGGGGTATTTATAGGGTTTCACAAAAAGGAAAGTGGAGAAAGTGGCTGGTCGATCGGGTGGCAGCTCGATCAGGTGGCAGCCCGATCGGGTGACAACTCGATCGGATGGCAACCCGATCGGATGGCAATCCGATCGAATGGCCACTCGATCCAAGAGTACGGCGCGCTGAGTTTTGTTGTTTTGATTCGCGTGTTGAGCGTTGTGATGCGATTCGAGTGAGCGATGCAATAGTATTACTCATTTATCCCAACTACTATATCTAACATATAATCATCCTAAATAACTTGCGTTTAGCGTTTGTGATTCGATTGCGATAGCGTTGTGATTGTGTTTCGATTGATTACCACAACATAACATAAATAAGCATACGCAAGTAACACACACACGTAAAACAATATCCAGAACGCATAAATTCGAGTTACGAGTGCGATTCGATTAAGTAGATTAGCGATTAATATGCGATTAAACCTCGATTATTAACAAGTATTCCACATAATACGACTAATGCGATAAAATAAATAGATTATCTACAAGTCAAAGAAGTCAAAACAGGAGTTGAGCAAGGAGTGACAGATCGGAATTAGCAATCTTTTCTCCCATTGACTTCAATCTTAACTTTGACTTTCGAAACACGGGGTGTTACAAATACCAATTCATCTTTATTGATCCTCATATTCTTGGTTCAATACCAACTCATCTTTATAGGAGAGTATGTTGATATAGGAGAGGAGATGCAATTTTCTAATTAAACCCTTGAATCCCATTGCTTTTCTTAAAATATTTGTTTATTTCCTTTTCATGAGGTAAAACCGGCTTCAAGTTAAATCCACGATCAAACTTGGACATCAAACGTAAATCTTGAACCAAATGTGTGGTTCCCAATTGGTTATAGAAACCACTAGCAGAAGAACCCGACACGTCTTCTACCAACTGCTCGAAATCCCTTTCGTTTCTTGGATTTCCCTTCGGTTGAGATCGAGAAGGATGATGTGAATGATAAAAGTTGTGCCATCAGAGTTTTGTCAGTTTATTTAATTATATACGGGCCGTATAAACTTATACGGGCCGTATAATAGTATACGGTCTGTATTCTTAGGGTAAAAAATGGTAAAAAAATATTATATTTAGGACGTGGTTTAATCTCTTTAATCTATTAGAATGATCCTTGTTTTGTCTAGTTGTGTTTGTTTGAGAACCTGATTCAGATTTAAACAATGCGTGACATGTCTTCCTGAATCTGAAAGTTAACTATGTTTAAGAAACAAATCTGTAAAAATACAACTGATTACTCGGTCGAATAATGGCCAATAAGAAACAAATCTGTAAAAATACAACTAATTACTCGCCATTCTCTTGCACCTTTTGCAGACATGCACCTTCAACTATGTTGGTTCGATTTAGTTTTTTTCCGACTGTTTCAGTTATGATTTAATAAATAATATCTGATTGAGAAGCACTAAAACGGTTGCGGTTGTCCAATTCCAAATCAGTAATGTAAGGAGAAGCGTTGAGATAACGAACATCCATCAAGCTCAATCCTTCCTACGTTATTGAAAATTACTATATCACCCCCACCAGATACATCTTCCAACTTTCAAAATTCAAATCAAACTAACACGAAGTATCTCGAAGGTATCTTATTCATATATTACAAATTAATCATTGAAGGAAAAGGAGAACTAGAATATCTATATGGTTGGTGTAAAAGCTCACATTTTACTACATTGACTATGTGTTATACCTGCGAGAAGTAGATGCATTCGGGAATTAAACGTGGAATTTGTAATGATGTTTGGGAATTAAATGCATGTACATGACAAAACAAGGATCGTTCTAATAGATTAAAGATATTAAACCATGTACAAGACTGTTTGTCGGGCTTCCACTAGCAGAAAAGCCCGACACGACTTCTGCCAACTGCTCGAAATCCCTTTCGACAAAGCATAACCTGACATAACCTGCACATGTCAGTCTGCCATGTCTTTTGACAAATCATCTGCTTCCTGAATCTGAATCTGAAAGTTAACTTTGACTCATAAACCCTTGAATCCCAATGCTTCTCTAAAAAAATTGTTTCTTTCCTTTTCATGGGGTAAAACCGGTTTCAACATCAAGGGTTGTTTATCACCCTGTGTGAGCATTGGAAGCCCAACAAATAGTCTTGCAATTACATCTTAAATCGAGACCGCATTGTTAATTTTAATGATGATTCGAAACATTCCGAATAAGTAGCAGAAGAACCCGACACGTCTTCTGCTAGTTATTCGGAATGACAATCCGATGACACATGATAAAAGCGCTTCTTTAGACAATCATATCATCTTTTTACTCTTTTCTTCGATTTTAACGAATCTTTCAAGATCATTCACCTCTTTCAACCTACCAAAACATATTTTTTTCAAGATTTACGTCTGATGTCCAAGTTTGATCACATTTGACTTCAATGAAGATTGAATGTGCAAACCGCAACCGTTTTTTACTACGGAAACAGTGGCTTTGGGAAATACAAACCCGACACGTCTTCTATGAAGATTCGAAACATTCACGAACCATAATGGACTCAGGCTCATACTACTCACCTTCCCTAGAGGAAAAGTTTCCCGACGACTAAAGATAAAGCAGTTGGTTTGTGTTCATATGAGCGTTGTTTATCACCCTGCGTGAGCATTGGAAGCCCGACCACTAGCAGACTAGCCTGACATGTGGAAATAATTAGATGATAATAACTAGCTAGGACTAGACCCCTCAAGTTGTCATTCATAACAACTAAGCGGTGTTTTCCGATCAAAGTGTATCGGTGCTTTCATTGTTGCGAATTTGGTTTCTTCGGTACAGGCTGATCAACCGTCTAGAGAAGAGTATGTTGATACAGAAGAGTTGATGCAATTTTCCAACTCATCTTTAGTGGTGTTTGTTTGAGAACCTGATTCAGATACACAACGGTTATCCAATTCCAGATCAGTAAACATTCATAGCCACCGTTTCCGTAGTTAACGACGGTTGCAGTTTGCACATTCAATCTTCATTGCTTCATTAAAATTAACAAGGCGGTCTCGGTTGCATATTTTAGAGAGACCTTTAAGTACGGATCCTACAGCTGCATTTGGAACAAGAAGTCCAACAATCCGTTCATTATCTGTTGTTGTCTAAACAATATGAATGCACGCAACGAATTTGACAACTGGTCAAATCACACACTATAAAGTGTAAACTTATCATGTGTTGTATTTTGGAAAGATGACCGAATACAGATCTGAATCAGGTTGTGTATTTGCTTACTGATTGTTGAAAAGATTTGTTGAAATCAAAGAAATGAGTAAAAAAGATTAAATGAGACGTGCATTGTTTAAATCTGAATCAGGTTGTCAAACAAACACTACTAAAGATGATCCGAATCAGGTTGTTAATTTTAATGAAGCAATGAAGATTGAATGTGAAAACGGATCCGTTTTTTGCTAAGGAAACGGTGGCTATGGGAAATACAAACCCAACACGTCTTCTATGATGATTCGAAACATTCCGAATAACTAGCTGAAGAACCCGACACGTCTTCTGCTAGTTACTCTTTTCTTCGATTTCGACAAATCTTTCTAGATCATTAACCTCTTTCAACCTACCAAAACACCTTAAACCCCTTCTTTTCTTCCCAAAACCAACCCTCAACAAATTTGACAACTGTTTAATCTCTTTAATCTATTAGAACGATCCTTGTTTTGTCACGTACATGCGTTTAGTTCTCAAACACCATTACGAATTCCACGTTTATATAGTGTAGTTATTCGGAATGTTTTGAATCATTATAGAAGACGAAACTTCAGCAACCATTTTTCCTTTTCCTTCAATTTCGAGAACATTCTCCCTAACATGAGAAACGAAAGAGATTTCGAGCAGTTGGTCGATGACATGATAGATAAAGATCTTGACACGATCATATCCATTTTCAAGTTTTAGACTAGATTGAAGACGTGTCGGGTTCTTCTACTAGTGGTTTCTGTAACCAATTGCGAACCACATATTTGCTTCAAGATTTACCTCTGATGTCTAAGTTTAATCACATTTGACTTCATCTGCGGCAGTCGAATGACTTTCTTCCCACGTGTCTGCATCGCGATCTTCATATTCTTGATTCAATACCAACTCATCTTTAGTGGTGTTTGTTTGAGAACCTGATTCAGATACACAACGGTTCTCCAATTCCAGATAAGTAAGCAAATACACAACGGTTCTCCAATTCCAGATCGGAATATGTGATTAATGTAAGCGAAAATGGTGATTTCCCATAGCCACCGTTTCCGTAGTCAAAGACGGTTGCGGTTTGCACATTCAATCTTCATTACTTCATTAAAATTAACAAGGCGGTCTCGGTTGCATATTTTAGAGAGACCTTTAAGTACAGATCCTACAGTTGCATTTGGAACAAGAAGTCCAATAATCCGTTCATTACCTGTTGTTGTCTCAACAATATGAATGCACGCAACGAATTTGACAATTGTGATAGCTTATTAAAAGTAGAAATCACCTCCAATCCTTTCCTGGTCAAATCACACAATATAAAGTTTAAAGTTATCGTGTGTTGTAGTTTGGAAAGATGACCGAATAGAGATCTGAATAACAAACTGTGGAGAACTTGTTTGTGTCGGGTTCTTCTACTAGTTATTCGGAATGTTTCGGAACATCATAGAAGGCGTGTCGGGTTCTTCTGCTAGTGGTTTCTGTAACCAATCCATTATCACCCTTGGTGGTTTCTGTACCCATCCCCGCCAATAACAAGCATAATCGATAAATAACCAACACGAAGATCTCTGCGATCGCTAAGGTTTCCATCAACGAACTGAGCGGTAACGTTACTCTACTTGTGCTCCGATTTAAGCGGCGTGTTCCGATCAACGTTTATCGACATTCTTAATGGTGATGAAGAGTTTAGAAACCCTAGAATGATTGTGTTTTTACTGGAAAAAACGTGATACTGGAAAAACATCCTTATATACGGGCCGTATACAGTTATACAGCCCGTATACATTTGGTAACATCAAAAACCTCACAAAATAAATCCATTGAGCCGTATACGTTTTACAAATCGTATACACATGTATACGGCTCGTATAACTATATACGGGCCATATATAGTAAAATCAAAAAAACATTCCCTGCGCATTTTCCTATTAAAAAATATTCTATACGGGCCGTATAACTTTATACGGCTCGTATACAATAGGGGGTGTGAAAATAAGATATAGGGTATGTGTAAATAAGAGGGGCCTTTTTTAAATATGTTAACATGGCTATTGATTTGTATTTACATCACAAACGTGGAAAACCATTTTTAGAATCCAGTAAATGTTACTTTGATGTGTAGGATTTGGCCGGATCAATTTCAAAACTCATGTTTATTTAACAATATGCATTCGAACACAAACGGTTGCCAAATAGCATGCCTATTCATCTCGTTATGCTGTTTTTGTTCATGATTTTTGTGTTTCTTGCACTAATAACCAATTTCAAAATATTCAACGCTTATAAGTGTGTGTTGGTATGTGGTCTTAACTATGTGTTCAAGTGCTAACCGTTTTACTATTCACTCTTATAGCGGTTATATGGCTCCTGAATATATGATATATGGCCATTTCTCAGTAAAGTCTGATGTCTTTAGCTATGGTGTGGTGATACTAGAGATGGTAACCGGTCAAAAGAACCAATGTTTTAAAAACGAAGAGAGGATAGAAGATATTCTTAACTTTGTAAGTGTCCACCTTTCTACTATATCTAAAAATAATTTTTCAAATGTATCATATGAATTCTAAGCGAAGTTGTTAATATCTTTTAGGTATGGAAAAGTTGGATGAATGGGACAATATCAGATATAATCGACCCTACATTGAAGGCAAAATCTGGTTCAATGCATGATATTATAAGACATATCCACATTGGGTTATTATGTGTTCAAGAAAATGCCATCGATAGACCAACCATGGCTTTAGTTGTTCTTATGCTTAATAGCTTTTCTATTACGCTTCCCATACCAACAGAACCTGCGTTTTTCATGCATAGTATCATTGATGCTGAAATGCCACTCCTACGGGAGTATCGACAGGGAGCAACGGGTTGAGAAACCCTAGAAAATTTAAATCAAATCACTATAATCTCAATATTTTCTTATTTACTCACAGATAGGTATCAAGAATCTTCATATATTCCACCCATATATTCTACACGTAGATTTCATGGTTCCAGTTAAGAAACACTACTTCATTCTCCATTTAAGAACATATGCAGAGCAGAAATTTTAAATTTTGGATTTTCTTTTATATCATAACTGAGATGATATTCGCAATCATGCCCCAGGTATATTTATGGAATTATGGTGCATGTGTTTGACACATGCATCCCATGATTTATATATAAGTCATGGTAAGTAAATAGAATATTTACTGGATGCTTAAATAAAAAGGATCGGATCAACCATTAATCCTTTTTGGTGTAGATTCATTCTAATTTAAGATGTTACATTATCCTCAATGATAAATGGCACTATATTTGGGATAAGACGTAAGGACCATTAGGTCCTGGGGTTGATTCTGACAAGAGGTTTTTTTTGTATTTATTGGGTTTCCTCCTTAATTGATGTATAGTTTTTTTTTTATTCAAATTTATTAGGTTTTCTCATGAATTGATGCATAGCCATTATTTGCTAGTACAGATGAATATGATCGGGTGGTTTCGCCAAAACTTTTTAACCAGAGGGTCATAATAGAACTTTTTTTACACTTGTTTACAAGATTGCCTTTTTATAATTAATTGACTCGTCGAGTAAGATGTCTTGAGACCCTTATAAAATTGGGGTTAGGTTAACGTACAAATGCCCTTATCGTACATTACGTACGCTACAATCTCAGCCGTCCGATCATCTTCCCGCATTGAATTCACATGTTGTTTTTTTGTAACAATTTCGCATGTTGGTTTTTTAACATGCGATTTCATCAAAATTACCACATGCGAAATTATTACAAAAAAACAACATGCTATTTCATCAAAATTATCACATGCGAAATTGGTACAAAAAAACAACATGCGAATTCATCAAAAATTATCACATGCGAAATTGTTATAAAAAAAACATGCTATTTCATCAAAATTATCACATGCGAAATTGTTACAAAAAAACAACATGCGAATTCATAAAAAATTATCACATGCGAAATTGTTATAAAAAAACAACATGCGATTTTAAAATGCGGGAAGATGATCTGACGATTTTAAAATGCGGGAAGATGATCTGACGGCTGAGATTGAAGCGTACGTAATGTACGATAAACAATATTGTACAGTACTCTTTACCATAAAATTGTTATATTTCAACATTTGCAAAGACATTAGTTTATACATTCACAAACTCACAAACTTCAAATATATGAAAGAGTAAATTGTTATTTTAGTTCCCGAGGTTTGTCTTAAATTGTCATTTTAGTTAAATAGTTTTTTCTCCTATGGGTCCCTGGGTTTTCCATTTTTTTGCCAGTTTAATCACATTACCTAACTCTGTCTAAAAACCTCTGTTTTAACAAGGGGCATTTTTGGTATTTTCATTATAAACTTTTCAACTTACCATTTTAGTTCAAAACTCATTACATTTAAAAAAAATAAAACTAATGTTATAAAAAACACACACATATATCTTCTCTCTCACATACACACACCCATCCTCTCTTTCTCACGGCAACCACCACCACCACCTGCCACCATCATCACCACCACCCTCCTCCAGCCAACGCCCAAACTCATTCAAGGCATTCATAGTCAATAAAAACTTCTTATTCCTAACACAAAATGATAAGTATCTTTTAAATATCCTATAAATAATAACTAAGCTACAAATTAACAATTAAATAAAGTGGATGATGCAGATTCCTTCCACACTAACGGGCATTAGCAGAGTAATGAAGAAACAAGGTGCTGCAATTTTTAAACAATTATAAACCTCCATAAAATTCTCTTTGGACCTCAAATCTAACCACCAAATTGGTGTCATCGTCAGTCTTCCACCACCTGTACCGACCACTATCTTCATCGCATTACCACTTATGACTGTGTCCGTCATCATTGACCACCATCTCTAAAATCAGATCCGATTTGTTAATCGTACAAATCTTCATCTCCCCTCTCTCTAGCTTCGTTCATCACCGACCACCAGATTCCTTGCAGATCTATAAACGCAGGTTCATCACCGCCTACCACTTTTGTTCAGATTTAAAACCCTTGATGACGGTGAAGAAGACGCAGTGGGTTGAGGTGGTGGCTGATTACGGTGATGGAGGTGATAGTGGCAGCTGGTGGTGGTTGGTGATGGTGGTGGTGGCTGCAACTTATGGTAGAGGAGTTCGAGAGAGATAGGATGAGAAAGAGATAAGTTATGTTTCATTCTTCAGTGAACTGCAATTTTACCCCCTGGAGATATAGCCCATTGGCACTCTTACCTCCTACCATGAAATTTTTGCTGTCTAACCCCCCAATAAATGCGAAACGCTGCAATCTTACCCCCTGGCACCCAACTCTGTCAAGTCAACGTTTGTTTGACTGTACCAGCAGGGGTATTTCAGTAATTTCACCTCAAAGCCATCTTAAAACCCAGATCTTCATAATCTTCATAAATCTTCAAGAACACATCTTCAAACTAGATCTTCATAATCTTCAATAATTTTCATAAATCTTCAAGAACACATCATTATCTTCAAACCCAGAATTTCAAGAACATGACCACCTTTAACCATTATCATCATCCCCTAACCACCTTCAGTGTTGCCATATGCCTTAAGATCTTCTCGTTCAACAACACTATAATATCATCAAATCATTGATCACAAGAACAAAATCAGTTCTGGGTATAACAAGAAACTTAATTTAAGACTTTGCTAGAGCTTGAAGATGAAGACTTTGCCACACCAGATCTTCGGAGATGCAACCCCCAAGCCCACCCTCTGCTCAGATCTGGATCTACGGTGGTCCGATATAGGCTTGACACTTCCCACATCCGCGTCACCACAACAACCAAACATCTTCAAGCACTCCATCCTTACCCCTCTACCGCAGCCGTCGCTTGACAGAGACGGACGATTCGAGTGAGAACGGCGACGACGGCGTTACCTTGACGGAGACAGATGATTTCTAACACATTGGATGCGAGTTTGATGCTCTGTTATTTGTCGATTAAGTGGATGATTTAGTTAGAGATTTTAAGTATTTGTCTGTGAGTGTGGATCGATGAAGAGATCTTCGTGTAGATCTGTGTAATCGAGAGAGGGGTATAGAGATGGAGCTGAAGGTGTAGGCTAACATGAAATATGATGGATTTGAGTCAGGGTTTGATTGGATGATTTCTGGATAGAGGTTTTGAGTTCTAGGGTTTTGTGATTCCATTTTTAATCTGATTGGGGATTTACAGTTTGGATTAGTCTGTGTAGGGGGCAAAAACGACTTTTCACACGTTATCAACAGTCAAACAAACGTTGAGTTGACAGAGTTGGGTGCCAGGGGGTAAGATTGCAGCGTTTCACATTTGTGGGTTAGACAACAAAAATTTCGTGGTAGGGGGTAAGAGTGCCAGTGGGCTATATCTCCATGGTGTAAAATTGCAGTTTACTCTTCATTCTTTATAAATATAGTAGTATTATATATCCTTGAATGAGTACATGTGTTGATGATGGCAGGTGGTGGTGGTGGTGATAAAGAAAGGATGGGTGTGTATGTCAAAGAGAGAGAGAGAGAGGGATATATGTGTGTGTTTTTTATAACACTAATTTTTTCCTTTTTTTAAATGTAAAATGAGTTTTGGACAAAAAAGGCAAGTTGAAAAGTTTATAATGAAAATGCGAAAAATGCCCTTGGTTAAAACTAAGGTTTTTTGACGAAGTTAGGTAATGTGATTAAAATGACAAAAAAAATGAAAAACTAAGGAACCCATAGGAGAAAAGAAAACTATTGAAACTAAAATGAAAATTTGAGACAAACCTCAGGGACTATTGACAATTTACTCTATAGGAAAACACACTTTAGTTGTCAAAGCTCTTTCGTGAAGTAACTTCTTGCTTCCTCTAATATTATCCATTTTTTACTAGTAATTCTACTTTTTTCTCGATCACATAAATCTATATATATAATAAACAAACAAAGTGTGGGACACGTGTCATCACATGGTGCAACCATATCACATTTTTGGCGGGAAAATTAGAGAAACTTGATGTTTCTACACGGGATCCGCTATTCACTATCCATACCCGCATGTATTTGACCCGGGTATATAAGTATCTAAAAAAAACCTAATTTGTGAAACTTCTCATTGTTTTCTACTTTACTCTTCAACCATACGGAATTTTCAAGGCCTTTCAAGCTGATTCAACATCAGATTTTCATCATCAACCTCTTGATTCTAAAAATCTGTTTGTCTAATATGTTCCATGAACGGTTTTCCGAGATTTATTGTTTGATTATGGTTTTTTTTGTTGGGTTTATAACATGAAACATTGGAGATTTAAGCAAATTTGGGGATTTCATAAGCTAGGTTTTGTGCTTTTGGTACCATCTTTCCTTCTTGTATTTCTGGTACAAAAGATAAGTTCATTTGTATTACTTTTATTTCATTTATCTCCCGTATCTGAATCTTTGTTCTTTTGAACCGTGAAACAGTGTAGATTTGATGAATGTTCGGAATTTCAGAAGCTAGGGTTAGTAATTTTGGTAACGATTTCTTCATCTTATTGTATTCCTGGGAAAAAAAAAACAGTATATATGTATATATTTATTAGTTTTATTTTATTTATTTTATGAATATGAATTTTTGTTGTTTTATAACATGAAATTGGAGATTTAAGGAATTCTGCAGCTTTGAGAAGCAAAGCTAAGGTAAACATTTCGTCTTCTAATTGTATTTCTGTTACAAGACATATGTAATTTTGTAATAGTTTTTCAACCAAAAGTTGAACCTTTTTGTTCCATTATAAAATGTTGCTTCGTTTTATACCTATACTGGTTCGAGTCCTTATTGATGTGAGTTTTATACATTCTTTTTATGTTTATTTGGTATATTGTTATTGTCCTGTTCCTTAATTTTGTATTTATTTGTTGATCCTATTTTCATTTGCATACAATGGATGGATTTAAGCTCAGCAACGCCGGATATGAATAAATGTAAGTTTTTATTTTTTGATTCTAAGAGTATTCTTACTATCATTTATGTTGATATTTGTCTTTTTTATCTGCATATGATTATTTTTTCATGTTGATGAATATGCAATTGTGAAATGTCGAATGTAATGGTTATGGATGTCTATGTGTCAATAATATGGTTGTATACATTTGTTGAAAATCTTACACAAGCTTAGGTAATACTTCTGGGTTTGAATAATTTAACCCGGCAAAATACTCGGTTTGAATAATTTCAAATTGTTAATCAATACTAATATATTAGGAAATAACAATGTAACATAAATTTATTTCTGTTAATTACCATAAAGATTAATTTTCATTAATAACTTCCAAAAACAATTTTCAATCATTCCATATCTTAGTCTTTTGAATTCTATATATATATAGATGTCATCTCTATAGTTTCTCAATCATATTCGCTCTCATTTTTCTTCTTCTGTTGTTTACGAGTGAAGGTACAACTATTACCCGTTTTTCAATTCTTATATTTAATATCATATAAAACATCACAAGCCTCTGATCCTATTGTCTTAATTTAACAGTTAAATGGAGAACAATAAGATTACTATGTTCAGTTCTCTTAATGCTCACTCTACGAACTACACAATCAAGGCGAAGATTATATCCTTGTGGAATAAAAAAATGAATGGTTCTGATAATCAGATCTATCGAGTTGACATGTTGTTGATGGATGAGGAGGTATCAATTTTTTACTTTCTTAACTATTATTGAAAATTCCTCTTTAACAATTGTTATCCAAGTTGATTATCTAAAATGCATCTTATATAATTACTATTTCAGGGTTCATTCATTCAATGTAGCTGTTTACATAAACTTTTCAAACGGTTCCTTAAATTTTTGGTTGTTGATGACTGTTTATTGTTTCACAAACCATCACTAGCCAAAGATACAACCAAGATTAAGGTTACTGGAAATGATCAGAAGCTATCTTTGTACGCATTCACTTCTCTCCTGAAATCTGAAAACTGGTCTGGTCCTCGGTACTTTTTTCGTTTCACAGATTTTAAAACTGTGTTGAGTAAAAAAGTTGAAGTTAATACTCCAATAGGTATTTACTGTTTCCCACTATTATTATAACATTTAAATGAATTCATATATTTATATTGACAAATTGGTGTAAATATACAGATTTCATCGGTTATGTTGTTGTGTCTTATCCTATTGAAGATGCAAATAGGAAGGATGGCTCTAAAACCAAACGAATGAACATAACTCTTAAAGATCTCGAGTATTGATTATATAACATCATAGATATATATTTGCATATGTACATATTTATTAATTTATATGTTCTATTTTAAATATTTAAATATTCATTATACAGAGATCAGAAGATTAGTCTTACACTATGGGAAAACTATGCAGTCACTTTGTCAGAGTACATGAATGATAAAAACCGTCCTGCTCATGTTGTTATTCTTGTCCATTTTGGCACAGTAAACAATTATCAAGGTATAAGTTTAAGTTATGTAAATTATTTCAAGAAGCTGTATTAAATTTTTGTAACTATATGTACCTCCCTCTATGATGTTACATAATTTAATCGTTTTTAAATCATATAATAAACATGTACGTTATAATCAGGTAAAATTGGACTTACTAATATGTTTGAAGCAAGTCGTGTGTTCATAAATTCAGATTTGGATGAGATAAAGGAATTCAAAGACAGGTAAGTAATTGTTATTTAATGATTCCCATATTAATTTTCATCCAGATGTTTAATATATTCTACTGTTATAGGTATCTTGAGAAGGAGTTTTCTAACTCATCTTCCAGTAAACAGTCATGCTCTCAAGTGATATCCAATGCTGAAGATGAGTTTCTTAATGCTGAAGACTTTGTGTTGACTGCTTTTATTGCTTCAATTGTTGAGGTACACTTTTTAATAAAGTTATATGTTTTTTAACTTTTGTTTACTTCCGCTATTTGTACATTATGGTATTCCCATTATTTATTATAATCTCAATTTAATAGGAGAAAAAGGTTATCATTGTTGGTACTGTTATAGCAATTTCAAATGATAAGCCTTGGTACTATTTATCATGCAATAATTGTAAGAAGCAAATTGAAGAGAAATCAACATTGGTTGAAAAAGATGACGGCAGTTTTGATGTTTTGGATGAGAAGACTTTGGAGTGTATAAACCCTGATTGTGATGCTGTTGATGTTGTTCCTGTTTATCGGTATTGTTTATATTTTATAATTAATTGAAGCAGTACAAAATAATTATTTACTTTATATCATCTAACAGTTATCACAGTATTGAATACCAACCCATGGATTTGCAAGATTCCTTTCTAATTATTTACTTTATATCATCTAACAGTTACAAGATTCCTCTAAGGGTTCAGGATTCGACTGGGACTGTTTCTTGTACGTTGTTTGATTATGAAGCAATTAAGCTTATTAAAAAAACCTCCAAAGAACTTCTTGATGTTTACTCAAAGGTACAATTAGTTTTTTTTTATACAATATTTATGTATATTTACTAAATTTCATAATTTTGTATAGGTTGACAGTTCCACCGAAGGGTCCTTTCAGTCACTGCCATCTGAGTTTGATATCTTGATCAACAAAAAGTTTGCATTTCAAATAAAAATTTCCAGTTTTAACATTTCTAACCAGATAGAAAACTATGGAATTTCAATGTTAACTTCTGATGATGACATACTTTCTGCTCTGGAGAATAAATGGAAAATTAATGATGTTAGTATTTATTTTTCAAATTATATTTTTATTGTAAATATCCTATTTGAAAATAGATTGTGACAAATTAACTGACTTTTGTATGTTTTTCGCAGTCTGATATGTCTGAGTCAAATGTTCAATGCTTGTCCGATTCTGTTGGTAATGTCAAATGTTTCTCAAAGGTATGTTGTTTTATTTTATTATGTAACGTCAATTTTAATTAATAGAAAAAATAACTATTATTTCTTCATCTTATATTATTTTATTCACTTATTTACAGGAGTCTCAATCTGTTATTGGCGACAGTGTTACGCCAGATAATTTTGATGTTAATGATCAAGATCAGTCAAAGTTCGAAAACATTAAACGTAACCTTCAAGAAGTTTATGATGTTGATGCTGTTGAAAGTTCTTCTACTAAACGTCGAAACAGTCCTGGTAATGATAAAGTCGACGATGCTGTCAACTTGGACCTGATCACCCCAAAGTTAGAGAAATAAAGCTATATCCGTGTGGTGTCGAAATCAATTTCCAATTTATGTTATTTTTAAGTTTGGTGTTTCTGAAAAAAGACGTTTCATAATTTGTGTTAACTATTACTCTCGAATTTTAATGGATATTATGTTTTCCTAATTTTTAGTATGATGTCGATTGGTTTGTTTTGTGGTGAATGATTTGTAAATAATATTCATGATTTGTAAATAATATGTTAATGATCAAACATATTTTTGAAAATTTTAAAAAATTAAGGTAACTACATGATATGGTAAGCGATAAACACTAATATAATCAAAGGTCATATTAGTTTACTTAATTGTATAACAATCTTTGTTTCCATTTTTATGTTATATAGGATGTTTGACCTTATTAAATTTTCTAAACATAAAAATTTTCATATATTTGTCAAATCATTATACATGAACCGAAAATACTATATTTAAATTCTATAAATTTATTTAATTTTATTAACATAGTATATTAAATACATATTACAATTCAAAGTCGTTTTTATTAATGTTATATTTTTAATTCTGATCATATAATCAACAAAATATTATAATCATAATATAATCTATATTTTATATCTTCTTTGTGAAACATTATTTCATAATGATCATTGATTTTACGTAAATAACATAATAAATTCAAAATATTAAATTTAATAAATATTCATTGATGGTTTGTAAATAACATACTATATTGAAATTATACCACACTTCAGCAAGTATATAAATCATTCAGCAACTATATAACACTTATATAGATTTAAAAAAAATACATAGTATAATATTAACTCAATATTATATTTCAAATCTCTTAATAATGGAAAATATTCATCTCATTATCATTCCATATTTGATATCTTGATTATTATTATATATAGATGAGCCTTTTCTTTAAATCTTTCATTCTAAAACATTTAAACAAGTCATTAAGGTATTAATCTTATTATCTTCATCAAATTCTATAGTGTTCTAAATACTGATTCTTCACAACTCATTTTCATAATTTGAAATTTTGCTTTGTTTTTTTATAATGTTTTAGGTATTCAAGAAACAATGGTTGAGCTTCCTTTTCACCTGATACTTTTCAATATTTTAATCAAAATTGATACCAAATCTATACATCGTTTCAAGTTAGTATGCAAAGAATGGAGTGATGGTCTATCATGCAAAGAATTTGTTGAAAAACGTGCTTCTTATGTTGAAGATTATCTGGTAGTATTTATTGTCTTTTATTATTTACATTACAACCCAATTACTTTTGTTAATAAGTTTTTTTGTTATCAATGTATTTTGTTGTACGTATATATTTTTCAGGAAATGCTCCAAGACCAAGGTTTGTTCATTACTTCGACTGTCTTGATGGATTTGTGGCCGCGTGAACTCATTCAACTATATTTTGGCGATGATCATGATTTAACTCAAAAAAATTCAAACGTTTTGGAGGAGATGGTGATTGTTGAAAATGGGCAATGTACTGTTTATCAAGTTTATGATGATGACAATTAGCAGCTTTGTTCACATCAAATAATTTGTTATGTCTCTATAAAATAATCGTATTTTAAGTATGTTTTATAATGATATTTTTGTTTCCCATATTTCTGTAATTAAAATCATCGCTACATGGTTGTTGGTTATATTCAAATAATATATATCTATTTCCTTGATTATCATTAAAACAGTATAATCCTTAATTTATGTTCTAATTGTTACATGTTTAGAAATTCTATTAATATTCCTAACTTTTCGAGTTTCTATAAATACTGATATTGATTTCTATAAATACAGTCATTCAAGTGTATGAACTCTCATTGTGTTTATTTTAATCTATTCACTATATTTTGTGGTTTTTCCTTCTATATCACTTCGAAGAAGAATTTTACAACCATTTCCCTATTCTCTGTGTCTTTTGTTCCTAATCATATCAAGCCTTTTTGGTCAATATATATTATCAGGTATGTTTTATTCATTTTATATGTTACCTCCTCATTTGATATACAACTTTTAATGGTGTTTGTTTGGATTATGTTAATAATTTCTTATTTAGTGAATACAACTGATAAATAAGATGATTAACATTTATACATATACTTATATATATTGTTCCAAAAACTTAACATTATCCATATATGCACATATTACATAAACATATAGTTAAACAAACTTCTACCAACGTTTTCATATGCAAATACATGCATATTCCAAAAAACCATAATAATTAAGAACCCATACAGCAACACATAAACCTACTACCATCATTCAACACATTTGTCTTAAATTCGATCCACATTTCTTAACTCCAGCACCTGTTTTGAAGTAACAAAGTTGAAGTGAAGCATGTCACCTTTTTTCAAACCATTTGCAGACATAAAATTTCCCCACTTCACCATTGCGTAACGTGGTTTTAGGCCATTTTTCTCTATGTCCACTTCGTTATCGATCATTCTTCCATCCAAAGTCTGAATCTTCAATGAATGAAGCGCCCTTATTAGACCTGATCTCCTCGCAACCTCTATTGGAAGACGCTATCAAAAAAATGTTACATAACATTATTATCATTTCCCTATAGATCATACAAAGCTTCTTATAATTTATGTTACATAATTTCATACCAATCTGTTTTCTCCTTTTCGACTAAACTCAAAATTTTCAGGATCAAGTTCAGCCTTTATTGTTTTTTTACTATCACGTCTCGGTTGCTTTTCCTGTCCAACTTTACGTGCATTCGCACAGTAGTTTTTTACCTTCAATATTCAATATTAATGAAAAACATTAAATCTTTCTTAAATTGTAATTACAACAAGTAAGCATTCATAATTGTATTTCACATGTGATTAAAGTCAAAATTACCTCTCTTTTGATTGATGACCGACGACAGTTTGAAATTTCGGGTGTGACAACTTCTGGAGTTTGGTCAATTACTTTTCTTTTTTTTGATGTTGAGCCAATCACTTGTGCAACCTCTTTACCTTTCTTTCCAATCTATTAATTAAATATATATACATAATTATGAAATTTATAAATCTTATATATGCTAACATATATAATGTCATATAAATCTATATTAACTTATTATTACCTCTTCGTTCACGGGAACCTCAGAACATTTATCATTTTTACTTGGTGGTGTCAAGTCTTCACATTTTAGAACTTCTTTTGTCATATTCAACGTTTCATCACTTTCAATTCCAGAATTTTTTTCCTGCTACATAATGTGATTTAAACTTTTATATACATACAAAAAAATGTAATAACAGTTATGGCTATAATTTATTAATCAAATTATTCTTAAAAAATACAAACGTATTGTAATACACTACCTCATGCATCAAAGTATCTCCACTTGTATCCGTTGCATTCTCAGATTGAACAAAGTTCTGTAATTAAAAATTTTAAATATAAGTAATCTTTTTTATTTAAATTATTTATATGTAATAAAAAATACTTACAAAATAAATACTTTCTTGGAATGTCTGTCGACATATAACTTCACAAGAATCACTGTCTTGTGATTCTTCTTTAAAACCCAATTCAACCTCAATGCCATTCCTGAATACCCTCAAATGAAATACAACATTATCAATCTTCTCAAACAACATTGTGTCACCATTCATAATTTTCAAACTCTCACACAGTTCCGACCATCCGCCTGTAAAAGCATAGGTTACATGAAGTTTTGCTGCCATCACATTCCAGTACTTACCACCTGCATATACTTGGTAATTGCCGTTTATCTCGTGGTTTTTGTAAAACATGTTAATAAACTCATCTGGAATTACCTGCAAGTTAATAAAATATATTATACCTTTAACATGTCTATTATCATATATTGCATGTAATACATCAAAATAACACAAATCTTTCAACTAAACACATAAACAAACAGCCGACTATAATAAACAGATTTAAAATTATTAATAGTACATAAAATCGACATTGGAAACAGGAGCACTTCAAAATCAACAATGGATTGAAAGATTTAAGAAAATCAGAGTAAACAAAGTTCAAACTTAAAGTTATTTATTCATACCTTTATGATCCGATTAGTAGAAGAAGATGAAGATGTTGATGAATCATGAAGATGATGGAGGTTATTGGGAAGGGTGAGATGATCTTTTGAAGAAAGAGAAGACAAATGATTTATTAGATTTGGTTGAAAAAAATAATAAAACAATTATATACTATCCATAATTTTCGGGTCGGTATAATAATAACAAGGATCCGCGAGAAATTGATATGCATTTATATTATTAAATCGTTTTTTCATGGCATATATTTTGAATTAGTTAGAGATTTGATTATTTAAAGAAATCAAATTAATAAAATAGAATCAATATTCAATTAAGAAAGAGGATTTTACAAGTGACGTACTTGTAATTACATAATTCAAGATTGAATTGTAAAGTACAAAATATTGAATTGGCTTTTTTTTACACATTAACATCTATTAAACAATTACCATATTTAATATTGAATTGACTTATTTATATTTCATCAAATAGGCCATATTTGATCTTATAAACAAATGGTTTGTATATCATAAATACGGTACCTTATCAAAGGTAAGTATGGTATTTTTGTTAGGAAAACGCAACTCATGGAATGATAAAGGGTCTCAAAATCATTACATAATATACTAATAATGTTACCATGTTATGGAAAGTAAATTATATTTCTTAATTTATTTTTTGGTAATGGTTTATAAAACATAACTATACTTACAAAAAGTACCGAAATTTATACACTTAATATGAAAATTATAGTTCTTTGGTACGTTTTTTTTTAATAAGGGATTATTGTTTTCTTATTTAAGTAGATCTTCCAATCGATTTGCAATCAAATTTTCAATAAGATTCTTAATACAAATTTTCAAAAACAAATCGATAAATCTTACATAATTTTTGCATTATTTGATTAAAACTATATAACATCACTATATAAATAGATTTTCAATCGCCTTTAATTTTCATCAAATATTTGTTAAATATTATTGAATATACGTTTGACTTTATGTTTATGGAAAGGCTCTAGGTATGAGTTATATAATATGTAATTGATACAGTGTATGGAAAGAATGGTAAACCTTATTTAATTTAAAAATTGACATATCTTTTTTAATAATAATAGATTTCCACTATATGATGAAACTCCTATAAATACCCATATTTCATGTAATTCTTTTTCATTCTTCAACTCTTATACATAACACCTCCACTTACACGGTTAGTTTCTCTATAGTGTATTATAAATGTTCAATGTTCCATTCATAATTTTGAAGTTTTTATACCAATAAGCACTTTTATTTATATGAGCCTTTACGATTCAATTTGTATTACTTACAAAAAGATCAAGCTTAACTATTTTATTGTAAATCACAATATCATACTTTATTTTTAATGTATTTTATATTACAACGTTTCCTGTTGTTACTATATCAAAATTAATTAACTTGAAAAAGTTTATACAATCGTTTTTTTTTTTTTCAGATTATTACGAATCATGGAACGTGTTGGGGATGACATGATATTTGAAGAGATCTTATCGAGACTACCTGCAAAGGTAGTTTGTCGTTTCAAATGTGTTTCTAAACTATGGTGTTATGAATTATCTACACCAAAGTTTGCTTTCATCCATGCTCGGCGAGTTCGAAATTCACTACAAAAGAAGCTGATCTCCTTGAAAGAAAAGTCCATTGTAGTTGACGACATAGTAGCTGGCAACTTAAAACTCGATACAAGCAAAACCATAACTTTTCCATACGATGTCCATCCTTCCTTTTTACGCATTATATCTTCGTTTAATGGACTGATTTTAGTTTGCATTAAAAGGAGTTACAGTGAGCTCGTCCTTTGGAATCCAACAACGAGGCGTTTTAAGTCAATATCCGACAACTACTCTATGCGTCATTTTGGTCGACACGACGATACAGGTGGAATGTACTTTGACGAGTCCAACGATCTAAAAGTTCTTCACATTAATTGTTACAGTGGCATCCTTACTGCTCGTGTATATTCACGACGTCGTGACTCATGGACAAAATTAAATTTCTTGAAGGGATCTCAATTTGCTTCAAACTTTTATTCATGGTCTCCTGGAATTTATTCCGGCAAAACAATATATTTCATGGTTTCCAATTACTGGATTCCACCAGGTGAAAGGAACATAGTTGCTTTCGATGTTATCTCTGAATCTTTTAGTATACTTCGTTTTCCGGTTCGTATGGAAGTCAATCCTTGCCAAGGACATTTTCTAACAATTTCGAACAAGCTGCATGTGATTGTCGTTCGATATGCTGGTGAACTAATTGCAGATTTGGTCAAATATGAACATGATGATTGGATCAAGGTATTTTCTTTCAATAAGGCTCGCATAGTTCATTATATGGAGACGCAGCAAAGGACCAATATAATTCAAGACAAAAAGTGGTTGATAACAAGTATTTGGGGAGATACTGTTGAAGTTGTTCTGTGCAATGATTCTTTTAACTACATCCAACATGTTGACAGCTACAACGGACCGAAAGGCGCCTTATTTTTGGAGACAATCGTTTCGCCTTTTGATTAGAAATTATGATTTAATTTGATACTCGTTTTGTTTCTCGAACTATCTAATTTGTTTTAAGTATCTGAAATTATATCCTTTTGTTACTTTAATAATAAAAGAATTTCGTATTATGTTTCATTTTTTGTTATGTCCAATAAATGTTTACAGTAAATTACATATGTTAACATTCACATTGAGAATTAAGAATGTCATCACATATCTATTATAAATAACCCTTTATAGATTAAATAATATACATGATTATTAAATGTAAAAATAAAATTTCTCCATCGACATCTAAGTTATTTTACAAGGAGATTTTGTGTAATTTGTGATGTAAAGGTAATTTGGTTTTAAATAAACCTGCTATATTTACATTTTGTATTACTATAATACCATATGTCATTAAAAAATATATTATTCAAATTTACTTATATGCTTTTATACAAGTTTCATTATGAATTTATTATTTGTATTACTAATTTCAAAGATTTTATTTTTCTTTTTTCTATTTTCATTTAATTAATAAGGTTTATAAAAATACTGTTAAACTAAATGAGTTTGACAATCACTATGTACATTTTACAAAAAGTAATGGGGGGTTTATGTAAATATCTTTTTAATCCTTTGTTATCTTGACCGAATTACATAGCATGATTAAACATCAACAACTCTCACTTCTCAAATCTTCACACAATCATCACATAGAGATATATTCACAATCTGAAATTTTGTATACTAATCTATATATATAACAGATATAATCCTTTTATATAATATTTCAATGAAGAGTTATTATGTCCTAAAATAAACAAATATGTTTAAACGATTTACCTACAATTTTTGTATATAATTTCAATCATATTTTGTAATCAATGTCATAATCAAGTTCCATATATTACGTTATTGTGCAAATCTGACCACAATATTATTGGATGTATATGGGCTTTTTTTATGATTTTCTGTTTTAGGCCCATTTTAATATCACTTATATAAACTAGGTTATTAACTTATAAATTGTATGTTATATTCAACAGTTCTTTATAATTTTCAATCGTCATACAATGATTTATATTCCTTTTGATATGTTACTATTTGAGATTTTAACCAAGCTAGATGCTATATCAATTCATCGCTTTAAATGTGTATCGAGAGAATGGCAAGACGGCCTATCATCATTTGAATTTGGTTTGCATCATTCTATTTATGTTGAAAATTATCTAGTAATATATTTTTTTTTCTAATTCTTACGTTTAAATTGATTAGTATTTGAACAACATTGTTCTTATTAACTTCATTGTTTTTTTGTTTTTTTATTAAGGAATCTATTCGAGACAAAGGCGTTTGTATTTCGGATAAGATTTTGGAAGAATTTTGGCCTTCTGGACTAATAGAGAAATACTACTTTGAAGATGATGAAGATATTAATTGAAGAAGTGATCCTACCTTTGTTTTGAGTTTTAGTGGTTCCATTCACTGTGGTTTTTGGGTTTTCATATCGAATAATCATTGTGGCTTAAAAATATAACTTCTTCTTGAATATCTATAACCAAAACAATATCAACATCATAATTGTTGAATAATACCTTCAAAATGTCTATTATCATATATTGTATGTAATACATCAATATAACACAAATCGTTGAATTAATCACATAAACAAACACCCTACAATGATAAATAGATGTACAAACATCAATAGAAAAGAAAATCGACAATGGGATAAGAGATCTTTAAAATTAACAATGGATTGCTTGATTTAAGAAAAAACAGAGTAAACAAACTTCAAAATGTATATTATCATATATTGCATGTAATACATCAATATAACACAAATCGTTGAATTAATCACATAAACAAACACCCTACACTGATAAATAGATCTACAAACATCAATAGAAAAGAAAATCGACAATGGGATAAGAGAACTTTAAAATTAACAATGGATTGCTTGATTTAAGAAAAAACAGAGTAAACAAATTTCCAAATTCAAGTTATTGAGCCATACCTTAATTATCCGATTACTTGAAGAAGATGAAGATGATGTAACTGATGAAGAGGATGGAGGTTATTGGGAAGTGGGAGAGAATCTTTGAATATAGCGAAGAGATATGATGTTAGAAGATTTAATGGAAAAAATAATAAAACATATATATAGTATCCATTACTTCCGGGTCGGTTTTATAAAAACATGGATCCGCGAGAATTTGATATACATGTGATGTGTAATATTTAAACGTTCTTCCATTACATTATTAAAACGTTTTTGTATAAAATTGATTATTTAAAAAAATCAAATCATAAAAATACAATCAAAATTCCATTACTAAAAGAATTACCATATTTAATAACTAATTTGCATTTTTATATTTCTTCTAATAAGCCCCATTTTATCTTCTATATAAACAATCTATATGGCATATGAAACTATTGGTTTCAATTTTTTTACATAATGGTTTCTCTTCCTTTTGATGTGATACTTTTTGAAATTTTAATAAGGCTCAATGATAGATCTATTGATCGCTGCAGATGTGTATGTAGAGAATGGCGACACGGGCTATCATCATGGGACTTTGTGTGGCGCAACTACTATGAAAATTATCTGGTAATATAGTATTGTTGTGTTTTAGTTATCTTTAATTTAAAATACTTTTTATTAAACATTCTTTTTACTAATTCAAAAGTATTTATCTTTTATGAATGCAGGAAAAACTATTGGATGATAGCCCGTCGTTGGATAATGTAGTTGATGAAGAACATTTTTCTCCGGAAATATAATACAATTACTATTTTCAAACAATTGAGTTATGGGTTGTTTGTTTGGAATAATAAGTGTTTCCTTTTTTTAAATAATAATTTTAGTGTTTATGTTTTTTTGTATTCAACACAAACATTTGTAATTTAATTTCAACAAATCATTGAAAAAATAAGTAGTCAACCGATTATATTTTGTAAATCAGTTATAGAATGAAGGCCAAACAAATTATTGAGCATAATAATAAACGTGCATTATATTTAGAAAGAAAAAAAAAGCTAATTAATTACATCATCCCATTAGTATTATTTAAATATATGCATACATATTTAACGATAACATAAAAGTAAATTCTGTCCATAAATTTAGTTATTCTAGAATGTAAATTTCGTTATTTAATTTAAGTTAAAAATTATTGAGTTATAGTTTGTTAATTATTATAATATAGGTTTTAAATTTCTAAAAAATACCAAAACATACTTTCAATACTTATAAAATCTTCGGTGCCTTACTTCAATATTAATTCGTATTCTTAAATATAGAATTGATATGAAATTGATTTTCTTGGATTAATTTCAAAAACTAATTTTCGAACTTCCAAAACAATTTAAATATCAATTTAAATTAAACAACTTCCAAAATTAAAATTTTATTATAATTATTTAAATATATCCATATGTATGTTAGCGATATCATAAAATTAAATTCCGGACGTAAATTTAGTAAATATAAAATGTAGATTTTGTTTTTTTTAGATATATTATGAAGTTACTAAATTTAAATTTAAAATTAGTAAATTAAATTCCAAACATAAATACAATCATCTTATGATATATTATGAAGTTACTATATTTCGTTTTAAATGAAACAACTTCCTTAATTAAAATTTTAATATAAATACATGTTCAAAGTTGTTAGAAATTTATACATTAGAAGAGAAAAAGCTTTATTTGAGATTGAATTTGACAAGGTATGAATTTATAATTTTTTACTCTAATATACAAGAGTCTATTAATTTATTAATTCCAATTTTTATTTTATTTTGTATATATATAATTAACTTTTCGTTTATGTTTTTGTAGATGTCAACTAATGAATTTATCATAAACACTCCTTTGAGAAACATATATGATCTTTGGCAAATTATGAAGGTTTGTATATATTTGTATAATTGAAAAAGTAGAATTAATTTATTCCTTTAAATGAATGATTTTCGTAAATTTAAAATTTTTACAGCCTCAATTTGTTATCATACTTGGTACTATTACGGCTATAGATAAGCATTTTGGTTGGCACTATATGGGGTGTCCTAAATGTTTAATGGAGGCGGGTACAGATTTTATAGACTGCCCGAGTTTGGAAGAACATTTTTTTCATTTTTGCAAGAACCCTAATTGTGATGAAAGTGTTATTTATCCAGTACCAAGGTAATATGATCATTTTTTTTTTCGATTTTAATATTTATATTTTTTGTAAAATAATCGATTTTTATATATGTATGATTTTATTTAGCTTAATTAGATTCAAAATAAAAGTTCAAGTGGAAGACAATAGTGATGATGTTCCACTAATATTATTTCATCCTCTGGTTGATGAAATCATCGAAAAAGTTGTTCTCAAGTCGGCTGAACAATTGTTTCAAGAAAATACAACACCTGTATGTATAAATAATTTTCACTTGTCCTATATTTTTTTTCATTATATTTATAAAAAAATTATATTAATTTTATCATATATATTTTGATTCATAGGATGTTGAACAAGTAATGTTTCCCGTGGATTTAAACAAGTTGATTGGAAAGATGTTTGCTTTTAAAATCGAGATAACAACTTATAATCTGACTAACTTTGATGAGATGTATTCTGTCACAAACTTGACTGATGATGAGTCAATTATTAATGAGCTCAAAGAAAAGATGAAGATTACTGAGGTATTTATAATTTCAATACATGATTCATTTTCAATATATTAATATTTACATCATATTTAATTATATTATTATTTAATTCATTTGCACATTTGTTTTAGGTAAATGATAAAGAATTTATCAAAAAGAAAAGTCACATTGCAAGTGTTAAGGATGACGACGGTAACACCAGTTGTGATACCAATAAAGTTAACAAACGTAGATTGGATGACGTCTACAAGTCTTCAACTTCAAGTAGTTTCAAGGATTTGGAGAAACTTAGCAAGAAATAAACTTTGCTCATATTTCTATTAAATTAAAACACTTGTTATGATTTTTACGCTTTTAACAATGGTATTTGAAATTTTTGGTATGTTTGATGTGTTTTTTTGATCCTTATATGTTTTTTTTTTAATATCTTATTAATAATATAAAACGTATGGTTAATTCATATTTTATATCGGTTGAAATTGAGAAAGACTTGCTCAACTTTTCATAACCATACATTATTAATCATAACTAAAATGTCATTATTTTTTTACATTTACATTTCATTTTGTTAATTGTAATTGTTAAAACTTATTGAAAAAAAGTCAATAAATTAATTATAACTAAAAAAAGTTATATTCCAAACGTTGAGACTCATGATGCTAATACCAGATCTGATATCAATAAAATCAACAAGCGTAAACTGGTTGACGTCTACAACTCTTCAACTCCAAGTAACGTCAAGGATTCGGAGACAAACTTAATAAGCTTTAATAAGAATTGAAAGGTAATAAGCTTTACACGAAAACTATGAATACACACGTAGACAAACTTAAGATACTTATGAAACAGAACAAATAAATTATTGTCAGAAAGGAAAAAAGATACTAACGACTTTCAATATGTTGTTTGTGTACCTTTTATTATCGAAAATAAATTCTCCTAACCCGGGATGTTCCCGGGTGATAGCCTAGTAATATTATATCTATCTTAAACGGGAATGCTGGTGGTTTTTCCACCAGCAACCCCCAAAAATTCACCAAGTTGCTGCTTTAGTCCCTTGCGCTTTCCATAGTAACATTAATTCACCGACTATGTTTTTTTAATATACACGAGGAAAGGAAAGTGGAAACCATGCAAGGAAATGGAAGCGGAAACCAAATGGAATGCAGTGCAGCTGGCTAGGGCGATGTTATTTTCAAAGTAAGGGTATATGTTCAAATCCTAGGTTATGCAATTTTTCTCACTTTTTTTGTATTTTAATCACCCTTCTCCTTTTCTACAACAACGACAACCAGCTCAGTAAATCCCAAAAATAGCGAAGTTACTTATAGGGTCTGGGGAGGGTGGGATGTAGACAGACCTTGCCTCTATCCATAGGTGTAACACCTGTGTCATTTCAACCATCAAACAAATGCCAAACCAATGAAATATTGTATTTCATAATTTGGACTTGTATAAATATGTGTATCTTTTGCACATATCAACTCTTGTTCGATTTCAAACTCTAGATCGCTTTCTGGAAGGTTATACGCGCACTAATGCGTAAATATAACCAGTTTAATGCAACAAACACTCCGGAATAGTGAAATAGGTTTAACATACCTTAAATAACCTTTACATAACTTAGATATAAGTTTTGGAAGGTTTGGTGTGGTGAAATCAAAGTTTAATCGCTTACAGGGACTAAATTTGACAAACTGCGAAAGTATGCCAATTTGAACTGTAACAGACCTTCCGGAACATGACCATAAGTTAAACATACCATAAATATCCTTTACATAGCTTAGAAATAGGCTTTGAGGGGTTCGGTGTGCTAAAATAAACTTTTGGGTCATTCAGGGACTAAAAGTGTCAAAAAGTGCACAAGTTTGCATTTTCGCGCATAACTTACGTTCTGAATACATCCGGACATCCAAAAATTTATGTGAGCATGACTATATTATATTTTAGTGCTCGCCATAAGAAAAATCCATTCGTCGCGTCATTTGGTTCGTTTTTCGCATTCGGGACCAGATTCGATGTATTAGCCGTTGTTTAATTCACAACCACACATTCTAAACTTGCTTAGTCAGCGGATAAGGATGGAATTTTGGCACCATAACTTTGCAACACATGTATGGATGGAATTTAAACACCTAAACACCATAACTTTGCAACACATGTATGGATGGAATTTAAACACCTAAACACCATAACTTTGCAACACATGTACGGATGGGATTAAGGCACGTTTTCCATGAAACGATCTTAACGGTTCGGGTATTCCTATAAATGCCCCATACCCCCCCATTGCTAAAATCACTAGAAACTTGATTTGAGAAACTCTAAGTTGAAACATTTGTTTCATACCTGAGATTTTTGAATCGAGTTTAGCATTCGGGGACCCTTCGTAAGTATTCTTTCGTTCTTTTCCTTATTTTACTGCTTTTCGAGTCAGAAAGTCAAACTTTGTTTGACTTTCAGCGTTGACCAGTAATGGTCAATGCGAAGTTCGTTTGAACTTCGCAACGCGAGTGTAATCACGTTGGTCATAGTCCCTTGGGACTATGCCCACTGATTACCACGTTGTTTAGGGTCGTAGGGTAAGCGATCTGATAAATCGCTTATACCTCGAACCCGACCCATTTGGTCGATCATTAGGATCCGACCAAATACATTAGGTGACCATAGTAGGTAGGGAATAACCTTCCGAGGTTATACCCTATGGTCACATCGTTTAAGTAGTTGTATGATAGGTAGTTTATATGCCTTAGGTAAATTACCAGAATACCCTTTTCATGTATAATTGGTAATTAAGCATATGTAACCTAAACCTTTGTCACATAACTGATTATGTAACATGTTTAGGCATATAACACTTGTCATAGGACTAGTTAGGCGGTCCGAACGCGTTTCACGCGAACGACGCGTTAAAGTAGCATAAGCTACCTAAACGGGTCGTAATGGGTCGTAGACACTTAGGTTAAGTTTCATTTAGTATGTAGGCTTTGTTAAACCAAATGACACGAGTCTCTACACTCGTTTGGTTTACAAACCCTAATGCTACCCAATCTTCCGATCTAGGTCCGGTTTATTAACATAGTTACCTATACTAGGTGCCGTTTGATATCCGCGATCTCTAGCATTACTTAGTTGTCACTCCAGAACTACTGAGCAATCTCAGGTGAGTACATAGACCCCTCTTTTACTGTTTTCCAAACTGTTTTGGGGTGGAACACATGTGCCTACTTGTTACTTTCATGCTTTCCTGTTTTAACATCATATACTGCTATGTTCGTTAGTACATTATAGTACATGATTTTATGACATTTCATGCTAGGTGTGCCCAATTGTGTGCATTACTTAGTACATCGTTTTACATGACATTTTGACATGGACATTTGACATAGACATTTCGGCATAGACATTTTAACATGATTGACATTTGATCATGCATTTCCCACAAAACATAACTTTGATTTAAACCAAGATTTACTTCAATACTTTGTTTTTGTGCATATGGTTTAGTTGAGACATTTCACTTGCCATACATGACATCTTGACATAGACGTTTGACATGGATATTTGACATAGACATTTGACATGGATATTTGACATAGACATTTTGATATGATTTACATCTTGACATGAACACTTTGACATATTACCCAATACATTTGACAACTGATTTAAACATAGACTTCTTACATTGGTTGGTTTGGTTTGATTAAGTGATTAAGTAACGATGCGTGTGTAATATGATACAAGCATGGTGGATACGCCGCTGGTACTTCCTATATATAAGTGTTTGTATGGTATTACATATCGTAGCGTTATTTGAATCATTTCAGTTTGAGACATAGAACATTTTATACAAATAACATACTTTTCACAAGACATTGTTTTACAAACAACTTATCTTATACAAACCCATTTTACTATGGTTATTCATTTAACCATACATTATTCACTTATTTTATACATATCATCTGAACTCATTGTTTTTCAAATGATTTACAAAACAAAGCAAATTACAAGGTTCATGACTAAACATTTTCTCAAACATAAGTCATGAAACCTATTTTCACAAAACCTATGTATCTCACAGGCATTTTTATGCTGACGTACCTATTTTCACATGTGTTTTTCAGGAACTGTTGCATAAGATGATCAAGATACACATAGGCAGACTTGGGCTTTAGTGACAATAAAAGATACAAGACTAGTTAATTATGTTGTATTTCCTTGTTTGTTAAGACATTGTAACACTTTTAATCAATAAAACGAAACTTCAATTGCCATGGATTTGAAACAATTAATTCTGTTACAACACTCCCCGACGTTTCCGCCACGTTTTGTATGTTCTACGTGGTCGGGGTGTGACAGAAAAGATGGTATCAGAGCCAATGGTTATAGGGAATTAGGTTATTAGTAATGCTTTGACCTAGTCTATAACCTTCTTAGGACCCTAACGCGAGTTTACTTACGTTTAGTCATAAAACAATACCGTCACCTATCCTTAGGCGACTACCACAACAAGAACATAAATTTCAAAACCGCTTTGAAAACTAATCATCTGTTCTAGGATGATTGATTACTAGGTTTTGAACCCTCTATTGTAAGGTTTTGAACCCTCTGTTATACGGTTTTGAACCCCTTTGAGTTTTCAAAACTCTCGTCAAGGTTTTGGGTTTTAAATAATGTGAACACGTGCAAACTGGAAGGGTGAATGCCTGTATTCTGAGTTTTCTGTCTAGGCAAGCACTTCGTATACATCTCAACCAGACGCGAGACCAGTTGTGCTTACCTGGGAATTCTTGGGATGAGTGTTCACTTATAGGCGAGCATGTCTTCGCGATACATTATATTGACCCGCTTACTTTGATTAGTCACTGTCTCATTTGTTTGCCTTTGGTAACAAACAAATGGTCACAATCTACATGCCTTGTCATTTTCTTTTGACTATCTGTCGCTTGTTTCCTCCTATGCCTTTCGTTATCTTCAAGATGCTTCTTCATCGCAACAACAATGTCCGAACCAGGTGCTGCAATTACCCAGCGAATAGGCGTCGTACTCCAGAGGACCGTTGACTTAGCTATCACCATGACTCGCCTCAGGGATGAAGCTGTATAAGGGAACTGCTCCTTGGTGAAATCAATGCCATCGTCATTATTCAAATCAAATACCATGTTACAAATGTACCCACGGTGGACGATGGAGACATTTGGTTAACATGTGTCGCTTTGCTGTTCAAAGCAAAGCAGTTGCAAACCCTGTTGCTACTTAACCTTCAAGTTCTGCTTCATATGTCGCCTTGGCATATCTAGCGCCTCAACCTCATGAACTTTCTACTTTGTGTATCGACTTAAGCACGCCTAGTGCAAGGTGTCGAAGCACCTCTCGTTACACAAATTTCAAAATCCATAAAGGATCTTTCTATCCTCATAATCAGATCCTTGTAGATGAATATCACTCAAATCGGAGCCCTTAATTGAATTATTCGTATGCCTTAATACGTACATTACCATTCAATAAGGACAAAGCCGAATTCTTATTTAGATCTTCCTATCTTCATAGTTAGATTCTAATGATTTAAGTGCCGCATGGAATCCACGGATTGGATTCCTGGTGTGCTTTAAACATCCGTGTCCAAAGATAACAAAGTAAAGATCAAGTTAAACAACTATGTGACTATGTGATTATGTGTTTATGTGTCCCCTTTATGTTTTTGGTGTGATCCAAATTCTTGTCATTCAAATCCTCGTAAAATCTTCCATATCTTTGGGTGCTATACTAAATCCTCAACGGACTTGTACGTAATAGTAAAGACCCTTGGATTATATTGTACCATTCCATAATTAGACCCTGAGAGGTCTAGGTAAACAGATTGATCCAAAAATCTGGTTAGGAATATCATGTGATGATATAGCTGAAAGGACTCCTTGGTGGCCTAATTTAAAAGGATCCTTTGTAGATCTAATTAAAAGGACCCTATGGTAGTTTAGTCACACTCATCATCAGGTTTGATTTTTCCTCCCCTTTACATTTCAGACAAATTGTGCGGACTATGCAAGGAATTGCGTAATTATGGATGCATACATAATTATGAAATTCAGTGCACGGAAACCACAGCAAATTTTGTCATGTGTCTAGAGACTATTCCGTTCATTTTTGTTTCTGAAGATGTAAAATGACTATTCCGTTCATTTTTGTTTCTGAAGATGTAAAATGACTATTCCGTTCATTTTTGTTTCTGAAGATGTAAAATGACTATTCTGTTCATTTTTGTTTCTGAAGATGTAAAATGACTATTCCGTTCATTTTTGTTTCTGAAGATGTAAAATGACTATTCCGTTCATTTTTGTTTCTGAAGATGTAAAATGACTATTCCGTTCATTTTTGTTTCTGAAAATGTAAAATGACTATTCTGTTCATTTTTGTTTCCGAAGATGTAAAATGACTATTCTGTTCATTTTTGTTTCTGAAGATGTAAAATGACTATTCTGTTCATTTTTGTTTCTGAAGATGTTTTGGAAAATGACTATTCTGTTCATTTTTGTTTCTAAAGAATGCCTGTTGAGAATAACTCTGTTCATTTTTCATTTCTGAAAAATGTTCGTTAAATAGAAATTACAGGATTACGTCTTGTTCATCTTTGATGGTTATTTAACACAAAGTCACAAATAGACTCCTACGAATTAATTTCGGGACGAAATTTCCTAAAGTAGGGGAGACTGTAACACCTGTGTCATTTCAACCATCAAACAAATGCCAAACCAATGAAATATTGTATTTCATAATTTGGACTTGTATAAATATGTGTATCTTTTGCACATATCAACTCTTGTTCGATTTCAAACTCTAGATCGCTTTCTGGAAGGTTATACGCGCACTAATGCGTAAATATAACCAGTTTAATGCAACAAACACTCCGGAATAGTGAAATAGGTTTAACATACCTTAAATAACCTTTACATAACTTAGATATAAGTTTTGGAAGGTTTGGTGTGGTGAAATCAAAGTTTAATCGCTTACAGGGACTAAATTTGACAAACTGCGAAAGTATGCCAATTTGAACTGTAACAGACCTTCCGGAACATGACCATAAGTTAAACATACCATAAATATCCTTTACATAGCTTAGAAATAGGCTTTGAGGGGTTCGGTGTGCTAAAATAAACTTTTGGGTCATTCAGGGACTAAAAGTGTCAAAAAGTGCACAAGTTTGCATTTTCGCGCATAACTTACGTTCTGAATACATCCGGACATCCAAAAATTTATGTGAGCATGACTATATTATATTTTAGTGCTCTCCATAAGAAAAATCCATTCGTCGCGTCATTTGGTTCGTTTTTCGCATTCGGGACCAGATTCGATGTATTAGCCGTTGTTTAATTCACAACCACACATTCTAAACTTGCTTAGTCAGCGGATAAGGATGGAATTTTGGCACCATAACTTTGCAACACATGTATGGATGGAATTTAAACACCTAAACACCATAACTTTGCAACACATGTACGGATGGGATTAAGGCACGTTTTCCATGAAACGATCTTAACGGTTCGGGTATTCCTATAAATACCCCATACCCCCCCCCCATTGCTAAAATCACTAGAAACTTGATTTGAGAAACTCTAAGTTGAAACATTTGTTTCATACCTGAGATTTTTGAATCGAGTTTAGCATTCGGGGACCCTTCGTAAGTATTCTTTCGTTCTTTTCCTTATTTTACTGCTTTTCGAGTCAGAAAGTCAAACTTTGTTTGACTTTCAGCGTTGACCAGTAATGGTCAATGCGAAGTTCGTTTGAACTTCGCAACGTGAGTGTAATCACGTTGGTCATAGTCCCTTGGGACTATGCCCACTGATTACCACGTTGTTTAGGGTCGTAGGGTAAGCGATCTGATAAATCGCTTATACCTCGAACGTGACCCATTTGGTCGATCATTAGGATCCGACCAAATACATTAGGTGACCATAGTAGGTAGGGAATAACCTTCCGAGGTTATACCCTATGGTCACATCGTTTAAGTAGTTGTATGATAGGTAGTTTATATGCCTTAGGTAAATTACCAGAATACCCTTTTCATGTATAATTGGTAATTAAGCATATGTAACCTAAACCTTTGTCACATAACTGATTATGTAACATGTTTAGGCATATAACACTTGTCATAGGACTAGTTAGGCGGTCCGAACGCGTTTCACGCGAACGACGCGTTAAAGTAGCATAAGCTACCTAAACGGGTCGTAATGGGTCGTAGACACTTAGGTTAAGTTTCATTTAGTATGTAGGCTTTGTTAAACCAAATGACACGAGTCTCTACACTCGTTTGGTTTACAAACCCTAATGCTACCCAATCTTCCGATCTAGGTCCGGTTTATTAACATAGTTACCTATACTAGGTGCCGTTTGATATCCGCGATCTCTAGCATTATTTAGTTGTCACTCCAGAACTACTGAGAAATCTCAGGTGAGTACATAGACCCCTCTTTTACTGTTTTCCAAACTGTTTTGGGGTGGAACACATGTGCCTACTTGTTACTTTCATGCTTTCCTGTTTTAACATCATATACTGCTATGTTCGTTAGTACATTATAGTACATGATTTTATGACATTTCATGCTAGGTGTGCCCAATTGTGTGCATTACTTAGTACATCGTTTTACATGACATTTTGACATGGACATTTGACATAGACATTTCGGCATAGACATTTTAACATGATTGACATTTGATCATGCATTTCCCACAAAACATAACTTTGATTTAAACCAAGATTTACTTCAATACTTTGTTTTTGTGCATATGGTTTAGTTGAGACATTTCACTTGCCATACATGACATCTTGACATAGACGTTTGACATGGATATTTGACATAGACATTTGACATGGATATTTGACATAGACATTTTGATATGATTTACATCTTGACATGAACACTTTGACATATTACCCAATACATTTGACAACTGATTTAAACATAGACTTCTTACATTGGTTGGTTTGGTTTGATTAAGTGATTAAGTAACGATGCGTGTGTAATATGATACAAGCATGGTGGATACGCCGCTGGTACTTCCTATATATAAGTGTTTGTATGGTATTACATATCGTAGCGTTATTTGAATCATTTCAGTTTGAGACATAGAACATTTTATACAAATAACATACTTTTCACAAGACATTGTTTTACAAACAACTTATCTTATACAAACCCATTTTACTATGGTTATTCATTTAACCATACATTATTCACTTATTTTATACATATCATCTGAACTCATTGTTTTTCAAATGATTTACAAAACAAAGCAAATTACAAGGTTCATGACTAAACATTTTCTCAAACATAAGTCATGAAACCTATTTTCACAAAACCTATGTATCTCACAGGCATTTTTATGCTGACGTACCTATTTTCACATGTGTTTTTCAGGAACTGTTGCATAAGATGATCAAGATACACATAGGCAGACTTGGGCTTTAGTGACAATAAAAGATACAAGACTAGTTAATTATGTTGTATTTCCTTGTTTGTTAAGACATTGTAACACTTTTAATCAATAAAACGAAACTTCAATTGCCATGGATTTGAAACAATTAATTCTGTTACAACACTCCCCGACGTTTCCGCCACGTTTTGTATGTTCTACGTGGTCGGGGTGTGACAGAAAAGATGGTATCAGAGCCAATGGTTATAGGGAATTAGGTTATTAGTAATGCTTTGACCTAGTCTATAACCTTCTTAGGACCCTAACGCGAGTTTACTTACGTTTAGTCATAAAACAATACCGTCACCTATCCTTAGGCGACTACCACAACAAGAACATAAATTTCAAAACCGCTTTGAAAACTAATCATCTGTTCTAGGATGATTGATTACTAGGTTTTGAACCCTCTATTGTAAGGTTTTGAACCCTCTGTTATACGGTTTTGAACCCCTTTGAGTTTTCAAAACTCTCGTCAAGGTTTTGGGTTTTAAATAATGTGAACACGTGCAAACTGGAAGGGTGAATGCCTGTATTCTGAGTTTTCTGTCTAGGCAAGCACTTCGTATACATCTCAACCAGACGCGAGACCAGTTGTGCTTACCTGGGAATTCTTGGGATGAGTGTTCACTTATAGGCGAGCATGTCTTCGCGATACATTATATTGACCCGCTTACTTTGATTAGTCACTGTCTCATTTGTTTGCCTTTGGTAACAAACAAATGGTCACAATCTACATGCCTTGTCATTTTCTTTTGACTATCTGTCGCTTGTTTCCTCCTATGCCTTTCGTTATCTTCAAGATGCTTCTTCATCGCAACAACAATGTCCGAACCAGGTGCTGCAATTACCCAGCGAATAGGCGTCGTACTCCAGAGGACCGTTGACTTAGCTATCACCATGACTCGCCTCAGGGATGAAGCTGTATAAGGGAACTGCTCCTTGGTGAAATCAATGCCATCGTCATTATTCAAATCAAATACCATGTTACAAATGTACCCACGGTGGACGATGGAGACATTTGGTTAACATGTGTCGCTTTGCTGTTCAAAGCAAAGCAGTTGCAAACCCTGTTGCTACTTAACCTTCAAGTTCTGCTTCATATGTCGCCTTGGCATATCTAGCGCCTCAACCTCATGAACTTTCTACTTTGTGTATCGACTTAAGCACGCCTAGTGCAAGGTGTCGAAGCACCTCTCGTTACACAAATTTCAAAATCCATAAAGGATCTTTCTATCCTCATAATCAGATCCTTGTAGATGAATATCACTCAAATCGGAGCCCTTAATTGAATTATTCGTATGCCTTAATACGTACATTACCATTCAATAAGGACAAAGCCGAATTCTTATTTAGATCTTCCTATCTTCATAGTTAGATTCTAATGATTTAAGTGCCGCATGGAATCCACGGATTGGATTCCTGGTGTGCTTTAAACATCCGTGTCCAAAGATAACAAAGTAAAGATCAAGTTAAACAACTATGTGACTATGTGATTATGTGTTTATGTGTCCCCTTTATGTTTTTGGTGTGATCCAAATTCTTGTCATTCAAATCCTCGTAAAATCTTCCATATCTTTGGGTGCTATACTAAATCCTCAACGGACTTGTACGTAATAGTAAAGACCCTTGGATTATATTGTACCATTCCATAATTAGACCCTGAGAGGTCTAGGTAAACAGATTGATCCAAAAATCTGGTTAGGAATATCATGTGATGATATAGCTGAAAGGACTCCTTGGTGGCCTAATTTAAAAGGATCCTTTGTAGATCTAATTAAAAGGACCCTATGGTAGTTTAGTCACACTCATCATCAGGTTTGATTTTTCCTCCCCTTTACATTTCAGACAAATTGTGCGGACTATGCAAGGAATTGCGTAATTATGGATGCATACATAATTATGAAATTCAGTGCACGGAAACCACAGCAAATTTTGTCATGTGTCTAGAGACTATTCCGTTCATTTTTGTTTCTGAAGATATAAAATGACTATTCCGTTCATTTTTGTTTCTGAAGATGTAAAATGACTATTCCGTTCATTTTTGTTTCTGAAGATGTAAAATGACTATTCCGTTCATTTTTGTTTCTGAAGATGTAAAATGACTATTCCGTTCATTTTTGTTTCTGAAGATGTAAAATGACTATTCCGTTCATTTTTGTTTCTGAAGATGTAAAATGACTATTCCGTTCATTTTTGTTTCTGAAGATGTAAAATGACTATTCTGTTCATTTTTGTCTCTCTCTCTCTCTATATATATATATATATATATATAAATGGCACCACTACATCTCAGGTCTCTCTCTTCTCAAACAATCACCACCTCCACTGAAGATCCACCACCACCACACCACCACAAAACACCCTCTACCACCACTAGCACCACGCTTTCTCTCTCTCTGTGAAACCTCTGCCAGAAAACATAAAAGTACAGAACCTTTTTCGTCTTCCCCCAAATCCTAAACCCTAGTTCTCCTGCTCAGCCGCCAGACACCACGTGAAGCAACCCGGTGCCACCACCGTCGCCCTCACCGCCTCCACCATCACCATCACTGCCGCCACCCCCGACACCGCCACCTCCTCCACCTTCACCTTCTCCTGAATCGGATTTATTGTTCTTGTGAATCACCTCCTCCTAAATCAGATTTATCATTCTGATGATTATGAAGTAGATCGGAACCTGAATCGGATTTATTGTTCTTGTGAAGCAGATCGGAACCTGATGATTGTGAAGATCCCCCACCAAAGCAGATCGGAACCTGATGATTGTGAAGATCCACCGAGAATCGATGGTGAGAGAGAGAGAGAGACGCAAGAAGGGGATGGAAAGAGAACGACGGCGCTGCGACAGTAGACGGGCGGCAGGCGAGTTGCAGGAATTTTTCCGGCAGCGGTGGTGTCTCCGGTGAGCTTCCTCGTCTTACTTATTCGTTTCTTTTTCTTCTTTCTCCGGCCGACGTTTTGTTGCAGGTTGCGGTTGTGGTTTCCGGTATATTGACGGCGATGAAGTGATGGGAGCAGGTTGTGGTTTCCGGTGATGATATTAACGGCGAGAAGAGAGAGACGTGGTAGTGATGTTGGTGCCATTTATATATATAGGGAGCCTCTAGAATGAGAACCACTACGAGTTATGAGAACCACGAGAACCGCGCCCCGTGGGTGGCCGTTGACCACGAAATTTTTTTTACACCTAGATCCGTATATTTTAAGACCGGGTGTAAATTTTGGGTTCAAACGGCGTGCCCGAGGGGGTAGTTTTTTACGCCAAAAGTTTGGGTTTTTTTAATTTTTCTTTTTTTTTTAACCAAACTTTGGGCGTAAAAAACTACCCCCTCGGGCGCGCCGTTTGAACCCAAAATTTACACCCGGTCTTAAAATATACGGATCTAGGTGTAAAAAAAAATTCGTGGTCAACGGCCACCCGCGGGGCGCGGTTCTCGTGGTTCTCATAACTCGTGGTGGTTCTCATTCTAGCAGCCCCCTATATATATATATATATATATATATATATATATATATATATTATTGATATGTTATAATAAAATCTAAGATAGACAAAAATGCCCCTGCACAAAAAGACAAAACAACCAGCTTTCAATAGTTAAAATAGGGGGTTTTTAGATTTTGGACTAAAATGACAATAAAAATGAAAACACAAGGACTCAGATTTAAAAAGTTTGATATTTGGACTAAAATGGCAAAAGTGCCAAAAACACAAGGACCAAAATGGCAGTTTACTCTTTTATTAATAATATAGTGTACCTAAAAAGATTTTCCAACCCCTTTTGTGTTTCTAATCTATATCACATTTACGTGTGCTATAAATTTGAAACGGGTACTAATTCGTGATAACTTTATACATCATTATACATTTCTTTCGTGTGCCTAAACATATTAATGTCACCGTGTTGGTGCGCTTGATGAGCGCTAACGTGCCCTTAAACACGTAGTATAAAAGGCCGCAACGCGCGGGTACTTTATTTGCATTCTTTAACTTAAAAGAAACTATTTCCTCACGTGCTTTTTTTTTGGACGTGTCGGTATAAATTCACGTTTCGGCATTTTTCGATGTAAACGTTATAATTCACGTTTCGACCTAAACTTTTCCGGAAATAAGTCGGGCCAAATATAATGCGTTTTCTTGCATGTACGTTTTCAGTTGCTTAACGCTTTGACGTAAATAAAAAAAATGTTATTTTCTCGTGTGCTTATTTTTATGTACGCGTCAGTATAAATTCACGTTTCAACATAAATGGTATAAATTCACATTTCGACATTTTTCCAGAAACAAGTCGGATCAATATGATATATTATCATGCTTATTTTTACGTGCGTTTTCAGTTGGTCTACATTTTGACATACGAGTTACTGTACGTTTTGACGCTGCTAAGTCTTGATGCAAATGTAAAGTTACTGTAGTAGTTAGGTGGAACTCCACTAAACGAACCAATCCGATTTCATTTCTTTTATACGGTATAAATTTGATTTGGTTTACTTCTTTTATCCAACCACAATGTTTATATAGGTTACATTGAGTTATATCAAATATTTCAAAACAAACGTTTTCATATGGTTGACACATTACATAACGCTTACACTAATACATTCGATGTTTGTGATATGCCCGCGCCGCAACGCGCGCGGGCCTTAATACTAGTTTTAGTTGATATTTAACACATGGAATTTGAATGTTTGTTATTTATTGTTTCTTAACCAACTGGGGTAGCCCAGTTGGCCACCGACACCTACCTCTTCCCAGAGGTACCGGGTTCGAGTCTTGGGAGTGGCATATGTCGCCCAGGGTAAGAACTCGGCATGGGGAAGTCACCGCGGAGCTAGCTTGGTCGGGTAGCGGCTCCCGGAGTGAGATCACTCCGGCGGTTGGGAGGACCGTGCACTATCCCCCCCTTATGTATTGTTTCTCTTTTTAGTATTTTTCAAATATGACAAAATGACATTCTTTATTATCTAATAATTAAAATGACGAATATAAAAAAATTAAATCCTAAGAAGCTAAAAAATAGGACTAATTGTATTATTACATTAGTAAACTGGTAAAAGAAAAGTATATCGTTTTATATCATTTAAAAAAACAAATAAACAATCAATTAACTACATTAGTAAACTGGTAAAAGAAAATTATATTGTTTTATAGGGTTGAGTTATAATACAAAAGATTTAAAAATAAGAAGGGTAAGAAGGCACCAGAGAGTGACAAGTGTCCTATGAGTAATTAAATGGAAAGGGTAATTTTGTCTACAAGAGGAAAGAGAATATGCACATGCAAGTCACATGCTATTACCCCCTTAACTTTTAAACGTCCGTAACTTTTTTATACATCATTTGTTTTAAAAAAAAAATTATACCATAAAATCGAGCGTTTTTTTATCTTTAATATGAGTACCATATTGTTATATTTTTCAAAAAAAATTCAAAAACCCAGTTGCATATTACACAATGGACGTGATGTAAAACACAATGTAAATTAGATTAAAAGCACAATCAATGACAACAGATAAAGACACAATGGACAACATACTAAAACACAATGAACATAACGTATAACACAATGACGATAACGTATAACACAATAAGAATCAGACTAAATAAAAACACAATTGATGACAACAGATAAAAGACACAATTAATGACAGCAAATAAAAGACACAATGGAGAGCAGATGAAGATACAATGAAAAACAAACTAAAAACACAATACTTAACAAACTAAAACACAATGAACAAGATAATAAAAAAATTGAACAAATTATTAAACCACAATGGACAACATATTAAAACACAATGAATAACATATTACACAATGGACATGATGTAAAACACAATGGAAATTAGATTAAAAACACAATCAATGACAACAGATAAAGACACAATGGACAACATACTAAAACACAATGAACATAACGTATAACACAATAAGAATCAGACTAAATAAAAAAACACAATTGATGACAACAGATAAAAGACACAATTAATGACAGCAAATAAAAGACACAATAGAGAGCAGATGAAGACACAATGAAAAACAAACTAAAAACACAATACATAACAAACTAAAACACAATGAACAAGATAATAAAAAAATTAAACAAATTATTAAAACACAATGGACAACATATTAAAACACAATGAATAACATATTACACAATGGACATGATGTAAAACACAATGTAAATTAGAATAAAAACACAATCAATGACAACTATAAAGACACAATGGACAACATACTAAAACACAATGACCATAACGTATAACACAATGGCGATAACATATAACACAATAAGAATCAGACTAAATAAAAACACAATTGATGACAACAGATAAAAGACACAATTAATGACAGCAGATAAAAGACAAAATGGAAAGCAGATGAAGACACAATGAAAAACAAACTAAAAACACAATACATAACAAACTAAAACACAATGAACAAGATAATAAAAAAATTGAACAAATTATTAAAACACAATGGACAATATATTAAAACACAATGAATAACATATTAAACACAATGACCTGAACTAATAACACAATTTATAGAAAACCCAGATATAACAAAATCTTCATTGTGTCATATATTGTATTATAGGTTTTTATAAAAACGCAATGGATAGAACTCAAATTAACATTGTGTTATAGGTTTTGATAATAACACAATGTATAGAAAATCTACTGACCAAAACCCAGTTAAAAGACACAATGACCTGAACTTTAACACAATACCAAAAAACCCAGTAAAAATGAAAATTTTTATTTTATTTTTATATGATAATATGGTACTCATATTAAAGATAAAAAAACGCTCGTTATTATGGTGAAATTTTTTTTGAAAAAAAATGTCGTATGAAAAAGTTATGGACGTTTTAAATCGATGAGGGAATTGGCATGTGCCTTGCATGTGGAGAGAGAAAATCCATAAATATATGATTCCTTTTATGCCCTTCTATTATCTTCTTTTCCCTACAACCAATCTCAACCCTTCAAATCTAAGATCAATGGACTATAATCATTCTTACACTTCTTATTTATTTTATCCTTTGTATTTGATCCTAACCCTTGTTTTATATCATTTAAAAAAACAAATAAACAATCAATTAACAAAACCATAAAGAAATAAAAAATAACATAAAAATGCAAAAGTTTATGCAGATCTAGAGAAGCGTATCTTTTATCGAGTTTTTCCACAATGGGTGAAGGTGGAAAAATTATTTATCAAAATGAGTGATTTAAAAATTAATTATCAAAATAGGTGTTTTCATATTTACTTATTTTAACTAATATATTTATAATCCCTTATTCTTTTCTTCATAATCCTTTATTTTTATACAAGTAAATTAATCCTTTTATATTTGAGCATTTGAATGTTTAAAAGCAAGTGAACAATTATTTAAAACTAAATTAAAACACTGAACTAAGAACCATAAAAAAAGCAAAAGAATCTTTTAAAATTGATCGTCTCATGTCAAATATATAAAAAAAAAAAAAAAAGCAAACAACATGAATAAAATAATAAAAAAACAAAACATGGATATAGATATGGATGGTCAGGTCTTTTTAAAAAAAAAAAAAAAGATATGGATGGTCAGAATCGTGGGGAAAGAAAACATCTACTATAAGGGTGAGCGGGGCACTCCCCTATTAGGGGAGTCCCCTCTCTTACGCACGGCCAATCAGTACGCGCCATGTCAACTCTCATATTAACTCCCTTCACACCCTCAATTTGATGACACCACTCCCCTCTTAACTCCCCTTGTTTTTTTATTCAAAAAAAAAAAAAAAAAAAGAAATGATATGATTGGTTGACAAAAGGCTGGCCCACCATCTCTCCCCTATTTTCAAACGGTAAGCTCTCACCGATTCCCCTCCCCGCACCGATGGCGCCGGTGTTCCCGAGCGGGGAATCCGGTCACCGCACCCTCTCCCCGAAAGTGCCCCGGACACCCTAAGACCATGAAGTGGTTTAGTCAAATAATGCCCCCATAGTGGGGCATTATTTGACACGTGACAGTCCAGTCAGCATGGGGCGTTATTTTAAAAGTGGCGTAGCGGAAATAATGCCAAAATAATGTCCTTTCCAATCATTAAACAAAAAAAAAAAAAAAAACATACTAGTTTCTCATTGGTGGGTCAAACCCAGCCAACCATTACACAATACAATTGTAGGCGTTTTATATATAACGCTTGGGCAATTTTTTTTCAAAAATAATGCCCCAAAACGCCTAGTGTAATTGGGGGGGGGGGGGGGTTCAATTTTTTTCAAAAATACCGCCCCACTACGGGTGGTCTAATGCGTTAATCCTAAAAATAGATAAAGTAAAGATTATCTTGTAGAGATAAAAAAAAATAAAAACGAACCTAACGAAATCCTTGATTGCAAAACTGAAGGGATCGAACAAGAACTAGATGGAGTCGCCCTAATGAAATTGCCCAGAAACAAGAATACTAAAACGTCACTAAGCAACGTATGTTTTAACCTATTATTTATTTACAAAATAGAGATTATTTGCTTTCACCCATTTTGGTAATTATTTTTCAAATCACCTATTTTGGTAAATAATATTAAAAGGAGTTTTTTCCCGATGAATGAAGGTGGAAAAATTATTTACCAAAACAAGTGATTTAAAAAATAATTATCAAAATAGGTGTTTTCATATTTACGTATTTTAACTAATCTATTTAAAATCCCTTATTCTTTTCTTCATAATCCTTTATTTTTATGCAAGTAAATTAATCCTTTTAAATTTGACCATCTCATCATCATCATCATCATCATCATATTTTTATTAAATTCCACAAATAGCAAAGTTAAGGTAGGGTATGATAAGGGTAAGATATAGACAGCCTTACCTCTATCCAATAGAAATAGAGAGGCTGATTCTAGTGAGACCCCCGGCTCGATGGTGGTTTTGCATCAAGTCTTGGACATAAGACACACAACACTCGGCAATTATGAGAAAGGCCAATTAGTGCACACACTCCCTTTTCTTTTGGCTATCAACACCACCACATGATGCATGATTAACCATCCCCTCTTTTGACATTATTTTTATAAAATTAGTAAAATAACGTTAAAATTAGTGCACTTTCACTTCCCCCTCCCCGAGCGCAAACAACTAAACAATTATTTAAAACTAAATTAAAACGAACCACAAAAAAAGCAAAATAATCTTTTAAAATTGATCGTCTCATGTCAAATATAAACAAAAAAAAAACAAAAAGCAAACAACATGAATAAAATAAAAACAAAACATGTAAATAGATATGGATGGTGAGAATCGTGGGGAAAGAAAATTATACATCTACTATGATGTATTAATGATAAAAAAAATGATAAAGTAAAGATTATCTTGAGATAAACAAAATAAGAGCGAACCTAACGAAATCCTTGATTGCAAAACTGAAGGGATTGAATAAAAACCAGATGTAGTCGCCCTAATGAAATTGCCCTGAAACAAGAATACTAAAACGTCGCTAAGCAACCTGTGTTTTAACCTATTTTTTATTTACAAAATAAAGATTATTTGCTTTCACCCGTAATTATTTTTCAAATCACATATTTTGGTAAATAATTTTTTCAACTCCACCAATTTGAGAAAAAAACTCTACTTTTATCTTCTTTGTCAGATTAGATGGGCAGGAGTCTTTTATAGGTAGGGAAGACTATTTGAGAATAAAATTTAATTGAGAAAAAAATAATAAAGGATACAATTGTAAACTATTAAGTAGTTTTATTTCATCTCATTTATTACTATATTTAATTAACTAATTACTCATCAACATTGTTATTCTATACACTATATTTTTTTCTACACACATAAAAAGTTATATTACACATTTCGAAATTTATCCTAAACAACTAGTAATTTATCCTACACACCTAATAATTCGTTCTACACTCTAAATTATTTTTTTTATTTTTTTTAAATATATATTTTGAAAATAAGTTACAAATTTAATATAGTTAGCTATAAAAGAGGTAGACTAGAAATTAATGATATATGTAAATTTACAAATATACCATTATATTAAAATTAAATACAAATATTTAATGAAATAAAATGAAGCATTCTTATTGGTTGAAACTTCCTCTTTTTTTTTTATAAAAAATTTCTTATCATTTTAACCCTCCACTAGATGGGTAAATAGACATATTTAACATAAACTCAAATTTTGAATATTTTATTATGTCATCCTCTGTAGGATCGGTTTTGACACCAAACGATTGCGTAACAACACGTTCGACGTGCGGAATCCGTGAACGTGCGTGACCGAACACATAAGAATGTACTATAACCGTGATTCGATTGATTATGACGAGTACAAAGTGCCAAGAATCACGTGAGAGAACTTTCTCTCTCTAGACTTTCTCTCTCTAAGATTAGCTCTCTAATTCCCCAAATGAGCAAAAAGTCCTTAACTCTAACACTAACTTCTCTATTTATAGGCCAAGGGATATAATGAGAAATCTCATTATTTACAAAATTGCCACCTTGCATTTTGACTAGATATAACACTATAAAGACTCGTTATCTTCAGTATTCTCGCTACGGCTCGGATTGACGAAGGTGATAGACATTACTGCACTAACAGACTCCCCCTTGGATATTGCCGCAGTCAATCTCGTAGCGTCTTGTCTTCTATTTCTCGAACAGAATCCCCGTGGATCTATCTTTAGCTTCAGTCGCCCTCCCTCTCGGTAGTCTATTTCTTCAGACCCCCCCTTTCGTCAAGCTTCTGTGCTTTTGGGATCGACGCCTGGCTTTTCCGAATACAACCTCCAAAATAGTTATCTGGCTCTTTGAATCCACGCTTCCTTTTGCGTTGAGCTCGTCTTCAGACCCCCCCCTTAGACTCAGCTGTCGGGATCGTAGTCTGGCTTTCACAAGTTCACAAATTCAGGATCAATTCCTGGCTCTATTCTGCATATGCTCAGGATTTGAAACCTGGTTAACCTGCACATCCTCTACCTCAACATAAGTTTCACAAATTTATAACACTTAGATTTAAAAAACTTACTGGTAGAAATCACTCATTCATCAATCTGTATTGTTACATCAAGTTCAAATGAATGACCTTGATTAACTAACCACACAATCTTTCAAAACATTTGTATATAACATTCAATGTTTTCAACAAACTTTCCCAATCCAATTCATCATGTTTAGCACTTTGAACTTTGAATATCAGCTCTTCAACATCAGTTGTCGAAAATCTTTTTGTATTTTTCAAAATTTAAGCTAAAACACAATATTTTTGAATTTTTGATTTTAAAGGAAATGCAGTAAAGAAATATATACAGACACTATTTTTGTGAGTTTGTGTAAGAGGATCATATCAGTTCATGAGACAAACCACTAGCACCATTAAGCTTTAATCATTTTAAGTTCTAAACGATTCACATAGATTGACGATATAGTTGTCCTCTTAAACTCAATCTAAAAACTTTCGAAATGCTTACCGATACGTTAAGGTATATTAATTTTGCACTAAATTCTTATGGACCTAATGATCTCAGCATATCCCCTCATCATGCAATACACTAACTCAAGTAATGCCTTTAAACTTTCATCAACTGTGATATGTGCAAAAAATAAACAGAATGTTTAAACATTAACAATCAGGTCGATACTTCCGTATACGCAGAGAAAGTCCAATGTTTAAACAAAATAAGAAAATAAATCAAGTTGAAGTTGTTTAGGCTTTAACCACCAGGTCGATACTCCCGTATACGCAGAGGTGATCCAAAGCTTAAACGAAACACCAAAGAAAATAAAGCAGAACGTTTAGGCAATAACATCCAGGTCGATACTCACGTATACGCAGAGGATGTCCAATGCTTAAACAAAATAAAGAAATAAAACAAGTTTAAATCTTTGCAAAATGAAATGCACAATCACAGTGACTTTTTCAGCAAGTCGGTTTTTATGCTATTTTAGCATTCAGCGATTACTGAGTAGGCACACAATCAAGAAGGACAAAACTAAGTACTATGCTTTCAACCGTGTTACCCACTAGAACTAGGCTTTTTCATTTAAGTTTGTATCGTTATCGCAAATCTACTAGTCTAGCTGAGCCTATCGTCACATCCTTAATGAGACCGTTTATCACATTTGACATTTCATTTCTTTAGCGTGCTGTGATAGTCCACTGATGTACAATCATTTCCTCTTATTCACAACAAAACTCATTTTTGCTTTTTCAATGTTTTTGGTTTTTTTTTTCAAATTTTCAAATTTTTTTTTTAATTTTTCTCCCCCTAAAATCAAAATATGTTTCAATTTTGATTTTCTGGGAAAATTTGAAAACAAACTGTATAAGGAAAGTGACAAACTGATATCAAATCGCTTCAATTCGCCATTCTCTTGGCATAAACAATCAGAACCCCCCCTGACAACAAACTATTTTCCCATTATGATTTCAAAACACTTAAGTTTGTTTTAATCAAAAAATGATTTTTCCGGAAAATAAGTTTTGTTTGTGTTTTCACAAACTCCGGTTTCTTTTCATCGCATTGTTGTCTTAACCATTTTGAAAAATTTAACAGTTTAAGATTCTATCAACAATATCACTTGTAAGCAAGTTAACTCAAGTACAACTTAATGTCCTTGATTAACCACTTGAAAAATCGAAATATCACAAACGTGAATTTCTCAAGAAATATGCCGATACCTGCTCCACACTTACCAACCTGGAAGCTCCGGCAAGTCAGGGTTTTTATTTGAAAAGATCTACCCAAGCCTGACCATTCATGGGTTTGACAGTTTTTACCTCAATTTTTGGCTCCTCTGACTTTGTCGAGTCAGATTCATTGCCTGATCGTGGCTCCTCTGACTTTGATGAGTCAGAATCATTGCCTGAACGTGGCTTGTCTGACTTTAATGAGCCAGATTCATCGCCGACAATTTTCTTCTTCTTTTCTTTTGTCCCCAGATTTGTATCTGGTGAATTCGTTTTGTTTGACTGATCGGTCTTAGGAGAGTAAAACGATTTATCAGAACTGTTATTCGCTTTGACGACTGTATCCGAGGATAAAATTTTCTCCAAGTATTCTCTTGCCTTCTTTCTCTTCTTCCTCAGTCTGTCTTTCTGCCCCTGTGAAAGCTTCACTTTCGGTTCGTGAACTTTCTGTTCTTGAACTTTAGGTTCTTGAACTTTCTGTTCTTTGGGATTGACATTGACTGGTTTCTTTACCAATTTCTGAGAATCAGCCCTCGATCTTCCCTTTGAACTCATTGGGCAATCTCTTGCAATATGTCCTTTGATTTGGCAATTATAGCACCTTCTCTTTTCAATTCTCTGACTTTGGCAGTTAACAGAAATGTGTCCTCTAACACCATAAGTGTAGCACACCTTGTTATCGTACCATTCACCACTTTCATACCACACACTCAGATCATAGCATTGATTTGCCTTGTGGTAATCCTGCCTTCTCTTGTATACTTGACTTAGCATTTGAGCACTGTGGTCAAACCTGCACCACTTATTACCAACTTTTTGTGAGTTTTTATTTTCAGATTTTTGTGATTTTGCATAATGATTGGATGACTGAACTGATGAGCTTTTATTTTCTTTTTGAAAATTTTTCGAATTTTTAACTTTTTGTTTCTGTTCTACAATCTTCTTAACAGGTTTTTGCTTTGAGCATTCACCTATTTCAGTGGATTGCAAAACAGTATTTTTAAAATTTTCTTTTAATTCTAAAAATATTTTTCTTTTCTCATTTTTCTCATTTTCATCATCAGTTTTATCATCACAATCTTTAATTTTGACTTTGTCAAAATTTGTGACATTGTCACTTATTGGAACTTCATTGATCGGTTTTGGACATACAAGATCTGGTACTGATGAAACATTCACAAAACCTTTCAATTGATTTTCTAAGTCATTGACTCTATTTCTAGCACTTTCAGCTTCTTTTTCAAGCTGAATGATTTTTTCAAGATGAGAATTCATCGCAATTTGTTTTTCAATGTTATTTTTGCCAAAAATAGATTTCTCATCTTCTAAAATCTTTATTTGACTTTGAAAATCTCTTTCAATTTTTAATTTTCTATTTTCAAAATCCTTTTCATTTTCTTTTAAATTTTTGATTTCCAATGTCAAACTGTCCAAACTACTCAACAGTTTGACATTTTCAGATTTCAATTTCTCACAATTTTCTCTCATTTCAAGTATCTGTTTATCATCAGATCTTTTCTCATCCTTCAAATGATTGATTTCCAATGTTAAACTCTCCACATCCTTCAAGAGTTTGACATTGTCTGCTTCGAATTTTTCACATTTTGAGCACACAACTTCACATTTTGAAGTTTCATTTTTCTTGGATTCTTCAATCTTAGACGTTCCTGCAAGAAAATTTTTAACCATATCAGCAGGATTCAAATCTTCATTTAAAAAACAACCTCTCTTGAGATCATATTTCATCCTACTTCTTACATCAAGACCATTTCTAATTCTTTTGATTATTTCAAGAATCACATCCAAACTTATATATTTTGAGCTTCTTTCTAATTCCTCTATCAACTCTTTCTTTTTCTTCTCAATTTCACAATTGTATATTATAAGCTCTCTGAAAAAGTCAACTGCACTAAATTTTAAGAACCTAGAATCCTTTTTCAGCTTACACAAAAATTCATCCCAATCCAAAGGTAATGCATCAGCAAATTTTGAAATCTTTTCAGCATTTGTCATCTTAATCCCGTACCTTTCCAACTTATCAATCAATTCAAAATACCTTGTTTTCAAATCATCAAATTTTTTACACAAAAAGTATTCAGATCTTTTAATCCAAGCATCCTTTTTCTCATCTTCTTTCCTGTATTCCCAATTCATGTCAAACCAACTATTAATTCTTTCAAGTTTAGTGTTTTCTTGTTCGTCAAACATTTTGATCACAAGTTCTTTGTTAAATATCTTGGTTTAAAAATTGTTTTTAGCTTAGAATCCACAAAATTTCAACTTCTTGATATTTGCGCCTTGTAAATCCCCTCGAATCACCTGCAAACAAACAATCAAACGATCAGTTTAAAAATATCATACAACTTGATCGAACGGGTATCCGAAAAAGTCAACAATGAAAATAATCAGTGCTGTCCGATCGGTTGGAGTTGCTGTTCGATCGGATGGGAAAGTTGTTCGATCGGACAGGGTGCTGTTCGATCGGTCGGGAAGGCTGTTCGATCGGCTTGCAATATTCTTGAAACGGTTAGTAATCCGATCGGCTTGCTATGCTTTGAATAAAAAGAGTTGTCTGATCGGCTAGCTTGTTCAATCAATGGCACAAGACGACAAAATGCTTGACCGATCGGTTGGCACTAATCTTGAATAGGGTGGCACGTTGACTTCTTTGACCACAATAATGAATCACATGCTAACTGACAACATCACATGCACTATATTAATTTGAAGATAGTCGACAATTATCAATATCTCATGCAATCTTATCACATCAATTCAGAATATGGCTGACAATTATCAAAGGGCCAAACTATCTACACACCAAGTGTGTAGATAGTCACCCTTAAAAGGTGTTTTTTGTCCTTATATGCACACCCTGCAGTGTCGAACTGTGGCCAAAACACGGCGTTTTGGTCCGGTTAACCAGACAAAGACTGACGGGTGTCTGACGGGTCTGTTGACCGGACAAAAACGCCGAGCTTTGGCCGCGTTTTGGTCCTGTCAACCAGACCGGGTGTCAGTCTTTTGTCTGGTTGATAGGACCAAAACGCGGCCAAAGCTCGGCGTTTTGGTCCGGTCAACAGACCCATCAGATACTCGTCAGTCTTTGTCTGGTTAACCGGACCAAAACGCCGCGTTTTGGCCACAGTTCGACACTGCAGGGTGTGCATATAAGGACAAAAAACACCTTTTTTGGTGTGTAAATAGGCAAAATGGTGTGTAAATAGGTACACCCTTATCAAAAGCTCACATGCATAACTGATAAAGTTGACTGACAAAGCTGATTAATGTTGACTAAGTGACATGCACAAGTGATGAATTATAAAAACGACTTGCTGATCGATCGATCAGCACTACACGACAAATATGTTGTCCGATCGGACAGGGTGCCGGTCGATCGGTTGGCAAGTCAACAAAGTCAACTGACTTAAATGAATTTTAAAATGCAATACAATGGAACGAACAACTGTTCGATCGAACACCTGTCCGATGATACCACATGTAGGATCGGTTTTGACACCAAACGATTGCGTAACAACACGTTCGACGTGCGGAATCCGTGAACGTGCGTGACCGAACACACAAGAATGTACTATAACCGTGATTCGATTGATTATGACGAGTACAAAGTGCCAAGAATCACGTGAGAGAACTTTCTCTCTCTAAGATTAGCTCTCTAATTCCCCAAATGAGCAAAAAGTCCTTAACTCTAACACTAACTCCTCTATTTATAGGCCAAGGGATATAATGAGAAATCTCATTATTTACAAAATTGCCACCTTGCCTTTTGACTAGATATAACACTATAAAGACTCGTTATCTTCAGTATTCTTGCTACGGCTCGGATTGACGAAGGTGATAGACATTACTGCACTAACATCCTCTTTCTTCTTCACCATCAAAACGGTTCGTTTTCTGCAATTAAGAAATCAGTTTCAATAGTAAAATTGCGAAACTTATTAATCCTTGTTATTCTCTCTTCACGTTTAACAATACAGAACAAAGATTAGAAGGTCAAGCCTTCAAACACACCAAAATATATTTGTCCGATAATCGAATGTTTAGCTGGAATTTGGTCGGTCGGAGGGTTAACTGACCCCCAGACCCTCTTGTGGTTCCACCACTGAGTTCCAGTAGTAGCACGATAATACTCTAGTGGTGCGCTAATGATCTAAACTTCTTGTTTAAGAGAAAAGTTACCAATAAACAAGGATGCAGGGGCGGACTTATGAACAATCATCGGGTTCCCAGGAACCCATTCGGTTTTTAATTTTTAGTATAAATATATATAACAAACTGAAAAGGAACCCATAAGTTAAATATATAGTGAACCCATAAACAAAAAGTTTTGCTTCTCCACTGGTTAAATCGTGTTCTTCTTATCCGGATGCCCGTGTTCGAATCCCTTATTAGGCAATTACTAAATTTTTGTTACGTTTTTTATTTATTTATATATTTTTTCTTTAATGAACAACACATTTAGGGTTACAACAAAACAAAACAAAAGCGCAGAACAAGTGAACAACAGCAGACTCGCAGGTATCGAACAGGAACAACAGCGCCTCCACCCTCACCCTCCTCCCTCGGGCCGTCCTCCTCCCTCCAACGACCACCTCACCGTCCTCCCTGCAATGGAAGGAACCAAGCAGAAGGTTTGTAATATTTAGCGAAACTGCAATGGAAGGAACCAAGCAGGAGGGTAAGAATTTAGGGTAAATCAGGGAAAATTGGAAAGGGTCAGATGGCAAAACCTAGGGTTCTTGCAATCACCAGTAAGTTTTCTCTTTGTTCTTTTTATTATTGTTTTTGTTTGGATCACACTTTGTTAGAGAAATTTAGTAGTGGTTTAATTGATTAATTGATTTGGCTGCTTGTGATGTGCTTAGTTGATTTGGCTGCTTGTGATGTACTTTATGGAACCCGACTTTGATTAATTGATTTGGCTGCTTTGTTAGAGAAATTTATTATTTTTGTTTGGATCACACTTTTGATCTTTAACTCTTTTGAGAAGACCTATGGCTGGCTAGTCCAAATAACTGTGTCATTCATGTAGAGTGCCAATGCATGCCCAGTGAATTCAATTCTATTATCAACCAGTCCATATATATTTATTTGCCTGCATAAAATAAGTCAAACATCTGAAAATATTATCAATGAAGCTAGAAGAACTTAACATGGTTTGCTGAACACATTACTTCCTGAACCGCCGACATTTTGTGACACTAGTGTGAATAAGAATGCAAACTAAGGCACCATTAACCACTGACTTGCTTATGTGTATGAGTTCCTAGTATCGTATTTTTATTATGTGATGAACCTTACCCGATCCGAACCATCGAACCGACCTGAATTTTTTATGTCAGTCGTATGATTGAAGCATCTATAAAAGTGAACCCAGTGAAAAAAATTCCTGGATCCGCCACTGCAAGGATGGAACCACATGGTCAAGAGGGTTCACTGATCTGTTTAAGAGAATTGTTGGATTTATACTTACAAATTCCAGTCAAAAGTATAAAAATAAAACATTAGTTGGATTCTTTAGTTGTAACCGAGAAAAAAGAAAAAAACTTATGATGACCCAAATATTAATTTTAGCAAGGTTGGAGAACTCGCTAGTCGCTAGTCGGCCGGTGAGGTAGGGACTAGCGACTACTCGTGATTACTCGGGATTAATCGGATCGGAAATTTTATATGTAAATTTTATTAGTTTTATAAATATGTATATATATACTCACACATCCATATCAATATAATACTTAAAAAGGTAAAAGTAGTTCAAAATACAAAATAAACTTACATATAAGTCATAACATAGTAAGTCTTAGTACTTAAAATTCAAACATTAACAAATAGTTCAAATGTAATCGTCATCCCCGTAGTGTTCAATGATTTCGACACCATCCGACTCGTATTCAATCTCCTCGACTACTTCATCCTCTTTCTCCGACTCAAATTCTTCGTCATATTAGGGTAAGGGATAAGGAAAATGGGCTCAAGTTGTAATCTTGAGCCTGTTTTGTAAGGATTTCAAATGGGCCGACTAGGGCGGACTAGAGCGGCTTGGACCGACTTTTACCGACTAGCGATTTTTTGAAGGATTAGTGAAAAATTACGCAGTAGGAGGCCGACTAGCGACTAGTCGGCGATTAATCGCTGAGTAATCGTGATTTTGCAACACTGAATTTTAGTGGAATTGTTGAAGGTACGCAGTTGTATTTTATAATATAAACTAGGTTTAAAGAAGTTTGCTGCGTTGCGGCGAATTTCTTTTGATATTTAATCTGTGTTTACATATGTTTTGAAATCACTACGAGCGTGTTGCGAACGGAACTGCTGACAAGAATAAAAAGAAAATGTAGAAAAAAACTCTAAAAGATAACCGAAAGAAAATCAACCAAAAAAGTTGTATGGTAACGATGTTGTTCGTATGAAACCCGTTGTCAGAGATGAGCAAATTGTTCTGGGTACCCGTACCAAATTTGCCAAACCGAAAGATCTTAAGTACCAATTCGGTACCGACTTTTGGCTTTCCTGGTACCGGTTCACTACCGTTTTTTACCTTCATATACCGGTACCGTAATCGGTATTTTCAGTATCAGTACCAATTCTGTATTGGTTGGCACCGAGCTCATCCCTACCCCTGAAACTAAAAAAAAGAAAAAAATAAAAGTTGAAGAAAATCAACAAAAAAAAGTTGCATGATACGGTTGTTCGTACGGTAACCGTGATCAGGGATGAGCAAATGGTACCGGGTAGCGGCACTGAATTTCGCGAACCAAAAGATTTCCAATATCAATTCGACACCAACTTTGGCATTTACTGTATTAGTGCCTGTTTTTACCTTCATGTACTGATAACGAACAGGACCGTACCTATATTTTCGATACCAGTACTGGTTCGATACCGGTTGACACCAAGCTTATCCCAGCCCCATATATTAAAAAAGGATTAAAGTTAAAAAGTAAAAAAATAACTATATTATAATATTAAAATAATAAAAGTATTAAAAAAACTATATATTATTATAACATTAAAATTACTATTCATTTCAATTCGTTTATTAATATATAAATATAAATAATATATATATATATATATATATAATATATATAATATTATTTAAAATAATAAAAGTATTAAAAAAACTATATATTATTATAATATTAAAATTACTATTCATTTCAATTCGTTTATTAATATATAGTAAAGTAATAATATATATGTAGTAATATATAGTAACAATAATAATAATTTACTTATTATATGCAAAAACGGTACCCACTGACATTTCAAATGGGCGTCCTTAGTAAATAGTAATTTTGTGTACTTAAGTTTATGGTTATAAGTTAATTATAATCAATTAGGGATATATTAGGGTAGAAAGAACAAGATTTGTGTATAAAGAACAAAATGAATGTCGTAAATTTAATAATTATAACACATAACTCATATAGTGGGACTTATGTCACGTGCCAAATATTTGAAGGTCGTTTTGCTATGGGATCGTGAGCGTCACCATAGTATAGTTACATTAAAGCCCGTCGTGATTGTGTGCAAAAAACTACGGTACAAGCAGCACTGTAACTAGATTGAAATTGGTACAATCTTCAGGTCCCCACATGCCTCAAACTACTAGCCAACATTGACGTCAACATAAGTGATCTGATGCACTACTTGAACCGGTTTGGATGAAGATCATCGTTGTTGTGTTACCGGGTGTCCTACCTGGCCTTAGTGAATCATGCTTAACTTAAGTGGAATATGTCAAACTCCGGCAAGGTGGAAACATGAGTGTGCAACAAAAAAGGTTTTCGGAGCATATGATTAAGCATACACTTACATGACATTGATAACGAAGGTTTTACAAATCATTTAGCATTCACAAACACTAGGTTTCAGTTATAAGCCTATAAGCCAACACTGATAGGCTAATATGAAATTCTTCCAAAAGCTCGGTATCTTAGTATGCATGCAAAACCAAAACTGAGACTTTCCATCTTTGATTAAACATCTAAAAAACATGCTTAAATACATCAACATAATGTTGGTGAGTTCATAGGTTTAATCGATTCGTTGCAAATCGTTGCTTCATAAATCATTTTGGAAAGTCGTAAATTGTTTGAGAAACCATCATAAATCATTTTGAAAAATCATTGTGATTCGTTTTGAGAACAACTCGTAACTTGTTTGAGAAACATCGTAAATCTTTTTAAGAAATCATTCATGAATTGTTTGAGAACAACTCGAAACTCGTTTGAGGAACATCGAAAATCATTGTAGAAATCATTCATGAACTGTTTTGAGAACAACTCGTAACTCCTTTGAGAAACATCATAAATCATTGTGAGAAATCATTTGTGAATTGGTTTAAGAACAACACGTGACTTGTTTGAGAAACATCTAAAATCTTTTTGAGAAATCATTGCGAATAATTCAGTTAGAATCCTTGTAAAGTATTCTTTGGAATATTTGAGAAAACTTTCGCATAGCTAGTGATATTCGTGAATGATCGGGGGATTTTGGTAGGTGAAAAAGAAAATGAAAAATAATGGTGTTGAAAGAAAAATGGGTTAGTCCTAATGCCTCTATCATTTACTTACTTGGGTTTAAGTTGGTAAGGACCGGGGTGTATCGTCGTGGCAAGTTCTAGAGTCGTAAGAAACCAAACGGCTATTCACACAAGAAACGAAAGATGAGCATTTAATTTAAAGATGTATACTTGTATGCTCAATAAAGGCTCAAAATTGTGGGAATGGGTTTATAATGTGATCAAGTATATATAATCAAATTTTAACTAGATTTGTCAGGCCTTTTCATAATTGTCTTATGTTGATTCTTTTTATCACGACGCTATCGGTTGTAAATTTGTAAAAATATAACCTTTTTAGAACTTGTTATTCCTAAATTAAACCAAGACAAGTAGACAAGATATGTTGAGGCAAGAGTTGAAGAAAAAGGTGAAGACAGAAAACAAAGTGCTATAAATTGAAACTTCAAAAAGGAAAAAATATTTCAAACACAATAAACCTCCCATTGCTACATTTCCTAAACCAAAATCACCACCACAAAAACCAACCACTGCAGGTCCCAAAACATCAATGATGGGGTTCTCACAGGAAGTCAATCCCAAAACATTTGTCTTTTTGCTAGCTTTCTATCACTCCATCAACCACTCAAGTACCAAGAGGTACTGAAAGGCAATAGTTGGGTAGAAGCTATGTAAGAAGAGCTCCAACAGTTCAAAAGACAACAAGCATGGGAACTTGTACCATTACCAGAGGATGTAAGTCCAATTGGCACAAAGTGGGTCTTCAAGAACAAGACAGATGAAAGGGGTATTGTTGTCAAGAACAAAGCTAGGCTTGTGATTGAAGGTTATAGACAAGAAGAAGGCATTGATTATGATGAGACATTTGCTCCTGGAGCAAGACTTGAAGCCATCAAATTGCTCTTAGCCTTTGCTGTCAACCACAACATCAAATTGTATCAAATGGATATCAAGTGTGCATTCCTCTATGGCAAAATTTAGGAAGAGGTATATGCCTGCCAACCTCCTGGTTTTGAAGATCCTTTTTATCATGATCATGTCTACAAGCTAAATAAAGCTTTGTATGGCTTGAAACAAGCATCAAGGGCCTGGTATGAAACTCTTCCCACTTTTCTCAACTCTATCGGATTTACAAGAGGTAAAATCGATAAAACACTGTTTTTTTTAAATGGAGAGGAAAAAGATTTAATGATTGTCCAAATTTATGTTGATGACATCATTTTTGAAAGCACGTGCAATGCAAGTGTGAAGAGTTCAGACAACTCATGACGGCAGAGTTTGAAATGAGTACAATGGGTGAACTTAAATGCTTTCTTGGTCTCCAAGTTAAGCAATTGCAAAATGGTACTTTCGTTTATCAAAGCAAATATGCAAAAGATCTTTTAAACAAATTTGAGATGAATGATTGTAAACCATGTAGTACTCCCATGGCAACCACAAAGCTGGTCATGTCTGACGAAAAATATGACTTGGTAGATCAGACCTTGTATAGAAGAATGATTGGGTCTTTATTGTACCTAACTGCATCAAGGCCAGACATCATGTTTGCAAAATGTGTTTGTGCCAGATCCCAGTCAGCACCTAGGAAGTCTAACCTCATTGCTGTGAAAATGATATTCAGATACATAAAAGGTGCTCCCACACTTGGTATCTGGTACCCAGCTAATGGGAATATTAAGCTTTCAGGTTTTTCAGACAGTGATTTTGCTGGATGTAACACCACCAGGAAGTCTACATCAGAAGGGTGTCAATTTCTAGGCAATTGCTTAGTGTCTTGGCAAAGCAAAAAGCAAGCAGCAGTTTCCACATCCACTGCTGAAGTAGAATACATTGCTGCTGCAAGCTGTACAGCCTAACTGTTGTGGCTTCAAAATCAGCTATTGGATTTGGTATAATTGCTCTTAATACTCTTCTTATGTTGGACAGTCAAGCAGCTGAAAATATCATCAAAAATCCAGTATCCCATTCAACCACCAAACACATTGATATCAGACATCACTTTGTGAGGGATTGCTATGAAAAATGGTTGATTTCTCTGCATCATGTTCCAACTAAAGATCAGCTGGCAGATGTGCAAACAAAAGCATTAGATACATCCACCTTTGAAAGTTTGATCTCTAGAATTGGCATGCTTAACATGGACTAACAAGCAAAACTTGGTTTTCCATGCATAAAAAGCATTAAAATGTTTTCATAAAATCAAAAATCCATCCTTAAAAATAGTTAAAATTAAAATATTTCATAAATCCTTTAAAGTCTGCTCATATCCACTGTTTGTTTCAAACCACTGGTTGTTGAAAAATCACCCATTGCTGAAAGAAAACCTCTGTTCATCCATTTCCTTGTTGACCACTGTTGACTATCCCTCTGTTGTTTCAACCACTGATGTCTATCCACTGATAGACAAAAATCAGCCACTAATAATTCCATACAATGTTCCCAACCACTGTTGTTACCCAACAGTGGTTTCCTAACAACTACCATACACCTTTTCCATTAGAGGTTGCCGCGTAGGCAGATGTTAACCTTCAGATCTTTGAAACTGCTGCCATGTCAGCATTCACTTTTTCCCTTTATAAAACCCTGATAAATCCCCAAACAGAGCTTTCATTGCCGTATCGAATTCAAAAATTCTCCAAAACGGTTACCATCTTTGTCACACCCCGGCCACGTAAAACAACAAAACGTAGCGGAAACGTCAGGGAGTGTTGTAACAGAATCATTGTTTCATAACACATGGAAATTGAAATATTGTTTTATTGATTAAAAGAGTTACAATGTCTTGACAATCAAAGAAACATAACATAAATAACCAGTCTTGCATCTTATATTGTCGCTAAGGCCCAAGTCCTCCTAAGTGTATCTTGATAATTACTAAGCATCAAATCCTGAAACACATGTGAAAATAGATACGTCAGCATAAAAATGCCTGTGAGATACATAGGTTTTGTGAAAATAGAATTCATGACTTATGTTTAAGAAAATGTTTAGTCATGAACCTTGTAATTTGCTTTGTCTTGTAAATCATTTGAAAAGTGATGAATAAACCAAATGATATATATGTATAAAAGAATAATACATGGTTAAGTAAATAACCAAGTAAAATGAGTTTGTATCAGATAAGTTGTTTGTAAAACAATGTATTGTAAAAAGTATGTTATTTGTATAAAATGTTATATGTCTAAATTGAAATGATTCAAATAACGCTACGATATGTAATACCATACAAGCACTTATATATAGGAAGTACCAGCGGCGTATCTACCATGCTTGTATCATATTACACACGCCTCGTTACTTAAATCACTTACTCAAACCAAACCACCAAAGTAACATGTTTATGTATAATCAAATGTCAAAATGTTTGTGTGAAAACCATGTCTAATGTCTATGTCTAATGTAAATCATGAATTGTGTATATCAATGTCAAAATGTTTATGTCTAATGTAATTCATGAATTATGTATATCAATGTCAAAATGTTTATGTCTAATGTAAATCAAGAATTGTGTATATCAATGTCAAAATGTTTATGTCTAATGTAAATCATGAATTGTGTATATCAATGTCAAAATGTTTATGTCTAATGTAAATCATGAATTGTGTATATCAATGTCAAAATGTTTATGTCTAATGTAAATCATGAATTGTGTATCCAAAATATCATGTATGGTAAGTGAAATACATCAACTAAACCATATGTAAAATGCACAAAAACAAGGTATTGAAGTAAAACATAGTTTAAATCAAAGTTGTGTTTTGTGGAACAAATGCATGCTATACTGAATACAAACATTTATGCGGTATTGTGAAAATGCATACATTCAAGCCTTGTGACTGTGGTGATAGACCTTTAAACAAATTAAAGGTCTATCTGTGTTATGTTTATCGAATTCGGTCATTCCTTCCATCCAAACATACCTAGGATGTCAGGAACGGGAGTTGTCAATTCCTATGGTACCACTACCTACTAACGAATGGCGTGATCAATGTTAATGAATGTATATTGTCCCATTTGAACAAACCAAATGTCATACCAAAATGTAAGCATGTGATGAATATCAAATGTACTAAGTATGCACACAATGGACATACATAGCATAAAATGTAATGTAAAGAAATGTACTAAGTATGCACACAATGGACATACATAGCAAAAACACAATGAAATCATGTACTATAAGTGTACTATTGAACATGACAAGCATATGATATGAAAACATGGAAAGCATGAAAGTAACAAGTAGGCACATGTGTTCCACCCCAAAACAGTTTGAAAACAGTAAAAGAGGGGTCTATGTACTCACTTGAGATTGCTCAATAGTCCTATGATAACCACCAAGCAATGCTAGAAGATCTCGGAATCAAACGGTACCTAATATGGGTAACTACATTAATAAACCGGACCTAAATCGGAGGATCGGATAAAATGAGGGCTCGTAAACCAAATGAGTATGGGAACTCATGTAATATGGTTTAACAAAGCCCACATACTCAAATGAAACCTAACCTAAGTGCTTACGACCCATTACGACCCGTTTAGGTAGCTTATGCTACTTTAACGCGTCGTTCGCGTAAAACACGTTCGGAACGCCTAACTAGTCCTATGACAAGTAAAATATGCCTTAACATGTCTAATATTGTTTCCAAATCATTTTAGATGTTAAAAGTTATGTTACATATGCTTAAAATGAATTTTGGCGTAAAAAGGGCATTTTGGTAATTTACCTAAGGCATATAAAGTACCTATCATACAACTACTTAACGAAGCGACCATAAGGTATAACCTCGGAAGGTTATTCCCTATATACTATGGTCACCTAAAGTGTTTGGTCGGATCCTAATGATCGACCAAACGGGTCGGGTTCGAAAGTATAAGCGATTGTTCAGATCGCTTACCTTACGACCCTATATAAGCACTAAACTAAAAGTAACGAGCTAAGCATGTTAAAACATGCTTAACTAAGTTTAGAAAACAGATTTGGTATAAAAAAAAAATGGTTTTGATACCTAAGAGTAGTTTGGTTACAAAATACGCAAGAATACGCATTTTGGCCGAAACTACGACTCGTCACTGAGCCTAGATAACGTGGTAATCAGTAGGTATAGCCACTAGGGACTATAACCATCGTGATTACGCTCACGTTAGGAAGTTTCAACGAACTTCGCGTTGACCATAAACTGGTAAATGCAGAAAGTCAAACATAGTTTGACTTTCGGACTCGAAAAGTGATAAAAGAACGAAGGAACACTTACAAAGGGTCCCCGCAAGCTAATCTTGATCCAAGTAGCTCAGGTATGAAGCAATGGCTTCAACTTAGAGCATTCTTAGATCAGATTTGTGGGTTTTGTAAGTGAATCGGTTGGGTATTTATAGGAATGTTAGAACCGTTAAGATCGTTTATCGAATAACGTGCTTCAATCTCATCCCTACATTTGTTGCAACACCTTGGTACCCAAATTGGCCCCCAACATCAGGGATTAACATGTGGCATTGGGTTTATGAGTGCTTAACAGCTGTAACCAGCTATTAACCACATTCTGACGTTCTGGGAGGTCCTTACGGACCGTAAGGGTGAGGGCTTACGGTCCGTAAGCCAATAACTTTGCTGAAATGACAGTTTTGGTCCCTGCAGCTCCAAACTTGGTTTTCGATGCATTTTTGACACGTTTAAGCCCCGTTAACCCCATTTCAAAGCTCTAAAATGAAGTTAAAGTATAGGGAACTTAAAATGTGCTCAAAAATATCTTGTATGTTGGTTCGTTTGGCCGTACGATTGCGTTGTTCGGTTAATTACGACGGAAGTCGTAACGGACACAAAAATGATCCAAATTACACGACGAATGGATTTTTCTTATGCCAAACTTTAAAATAAAATATTTTAGTGTTTACAAAAATTTTTGGATGCCCGGATGTATTCAGAATGTAAGTTATGCGCGAAAATGCAAACTTATGCACTTTTTGACGCTTTTAGTCCCTAAATGACCCAAAAGTTTATTTTAGCACACCGAACCATTCAAAGCCTATTTCTAAGCTATGTAAAGGATATTTATGGTATGTTTAACTTATGGTCATGTTCTGGAATGTCTGTTACAGTTCAAATTGGCATCCTTTCGCAGTTTGTCAACTTTAGTCCCTGTAAGCGATTTAACTTGATTTTGCCATACCAAAGCCTTCAAAACTTATTTCTAAGTTATGTAAAGGTTGTTTAAGGTATGTTAAGCATATGTTGATGTTCCGAAGTATTTGTTGCATTGAACTGGTTATATTTACGCATCAGTGTGCGTATAACCTTCCAGAAAGCGATTTAAAGTTTGAAATCGAACAAGAATTGATATGTGAAAATGATACACATATTTATACAAGTCCCAAGTATGAAATACAATATTTCATTAGTTTGGTATTTGTTTGACGATTGAAGTGACACAGGTGTCACAATCTTCTTCTTCATTTTTCTCTCAACCATTCTCAAATTCTCAACTTCCGATCATGGCTCTTATCATCAAACACCCCCACAATTATCTTTGTACGTTTGAGAAAACAAACAAAAATACAGAGTTCCACTCCATAATCGACACCATGTCCTCATTAAAGTACAAAACTTTGCTTATTTGTAATGCACCCATTTATCAAGACACCCTACGTGATTTCTGGGTTATTGCTGAAGTCCAAGAACAAGATAAAAAGCCATGGGCAATCACTTCAAAAGTAGGTGGTGTTTTGGTACCAATAACTGTACAATCCATTTAAGAGGTTTTTCAGATGAATGATCTAATAGGTAAAACTTCCTTTCCAAAAAGTGAGTATGTCACACCCCCAAAATCCACCTGCGGAATACCACCGCTTGGAGGCGTGACTGCCCAGGATACAGCCACCAATCATATTGAACAAGCATATAAGTAGTTATAAAAATCCAACCAATACAATTGGTGTTCAAATAAAACATAGTTTAAGTTGCAAGCGGAAGCATAAGTCTTAAAACCAAAACATAAGTTTAATTGTTTCAAAGTTTAACATGGCACACAGCCGTCTGTAACACCCCGAAAACGGGCTTGGTAATTAAACTCTGTTAATACTAATAGACGGGTAACGTACCGTTATTAGTAAAAATAACCCGGCAAATATTTGGATTTAAATAAGAAATCCTAATATTAAATAAAAACGAATCAAAGTTTTAAGGAATTAAGTTTATACGAGCCTGAGTTAACGGGACTTAAAATAAAACGGGTTATGACTTGCCCGAACCCACTAAGTAACTAGGAATATCAACCTAGTTAGTTAAGTGTTGTAAAAACAATAAAAGAAACATGAAATAGATAACCCTTTGATAAACTATGGAACTAGAGGGACTAAACATGGGCAAATGTAATAAAGTTTTGATTAAATCAAAACTAACTCAACAAAAACACACACGTACGTGTGTTCCTGCGATCTCCACAGAGCATTCTAGAGCTCAAACCCTAAATTCCAAGAATTCACCAAATTGAAAGGGGAAATCAAGCCCAAATCGAAATCCGAGCATAGATTCGTGATCTCCATTGAAAGGGGAGTCATAAGGTATGTAAATTTTATGAAAAATCTCTAGTTGGATTTCTAGGTAAACTTAGAAATCTGAAATTGATGGTTGCATGTTCGTTATATGATGAAATTAGGAATGATTTTATGTCTAGGAGTAAACCCTAGTCATTTACTTGTTGAATTGATGTTCCTAATTGTGAATTCATGATCACCCGATTATGTGCTAAATGGGTTTTGTAGAAACATGATGAACACTAGAATCATAATGGTTAAATTGTGTTAATAGAACCCCCTGAAGTTAGATTTGAAGTTTGATGTTAGTACTTGTTAATTTTGATAGAATTTAAGGGTTTAGAACACTTAAATGGGCTGGAGAAATTTGATGTTTCGTGTTGCATACAAGGTGCTTGATAAAATGCTTGAACAAGAAAATATAACAAAGCTGATTGGAATAAAAAAATTATTGGGCTGCAGTTTTTAAAAAATCATATAAAATCACTGGAACGGCCTGTGAGGTTGAGCCTTATATGCTCAGAAAGCTATTAAAACATACTACGTTTTATGTTTGAACATGTTTGTTAAATTCTGATGTTAAACGGGTCAAAACAGTGTCCGAAGTCGGCTGAACTGTTTTGACAGCAAGCTGATTGGAATAAAAAAAAAATTATTGGGCTGCAGTTTTTAAAAAATCATATAAAATCACTGGAACGGCCTGTGAGGTTGAGCCTTATATGCTCAGAAAGCTATTAAAACATACTACGTTTTATGTTTGAACATGTTTGTTGAATTCTGATGTTAAACGGGTCAAAACAGTGTCCGAAGTCAGCTGAACTGTTTTGACAGCAAGCTGATTGGAATAAAAAAAAATTATTGGGCTGCAGTTTTTAAAAAATCATATAAAATCACTGGAACGGCCTGTGAGGTTGAGCCTTATATGCTCAGAAAGCTATTAAAACATACTACGTTTTATGTTTGAACATGTTTGTTAAATTCTGATGTTAAACGGGTCAAAACAGTGTCCGAAGTCGGCTGAACTGTTTTGACAGCAAGCTGATTGGAAGCATTTTGACTTCTGAACTGATTTTTGCGAAAATCATAATTAATTTTAGGAAGCTCGGATTGAGCTGATTCTTTTTGGGTTGGAAAGATATTTTAGTATTCTACATTTCATCTTTGATCACCAAGGGCTGAATAAAACCGTAAAGTGGTTAAAAGAGTCGATTCCGCAGCTACATTGTAAAGTTGCTACACATTTTATTGATAAACTTAATCTAAGAAAATTGTATACAAGAAAAGGATGAATTGTGAGAAATGTGATAATGATGGCATTCTAATAAATTAACTTGAGGCAATGTGTCTAACGTGGAAATATAATTTGATTGTAAGACTTGGTAAGAGGTATGTCGTAGTAGCTTTTATTCCGTACTTGAATGGTGTGGTGTGTACCATGTATTTGCTTCAAACAAATCTTATGAAATTGGGTGTATTAAAGGCATCTAAAATACATACAAATGATTTATGCAAGTAATATGTACGTGTATGCCAAACATGTTCTAAGTTAGTGCTCAGTCACATACACAAGGACAGTTTGACTTACGAAAGTCAAACTGACCTAAAACTAATGTCTTGATAAATGAGTATGTGTGAATCCATGAGATGTTGTGGTCATCTTATATAATGACTAATCTAACAAATCTTGTGGGTATTGTGTTAAGTTTGATCTCGTCAAGCTAAGTGGGAGCTGGAAAGGAATGGATCAAACGGGTCAAGTGCGCAAGGAAAGCTCGAACGGACGCAAACCGTAAGTAAAGCTTACACCTATTTTTTTAGCATACGTATTTATTCTATAGGTGATAAATACAACAATAGATCATGTTCGAATTATGGGTTCCGACACGAAACGAAATGGGTTGGAACGAATAAAAACGTTTAAAACCATGATTTGTAATAAATATAATTGTTTGGTCGTATAGACCAAATGGGTCAAATGATGGTGATAATATCATATGACCATATCGACTAATGTTGGTTGTTAAGTCATATGTTTACAGGAACGAATAGAAATTTGGATAATTGCGTCATCATAGAATATTGAATTAATAATAGCAAGGCATAAACGGGTCTATACGTTGACTCGAGCCAGGTACGCTTATATATAGATTTATAGTTAAAAGTGTTTAACATCCCTTCACGGGTCAAAAGGAGTAGATAGGTAAAACGGGTTAAGAATTCATAAGAAACCCGTAATTTGAACCTTGCACATTAGTAAATTGATATAACGTGATATGCATGATATTTTGAAAAGGGTAATAAACAAGTTTGTTTGATAAATCACGAACGGGTCAAAAAGTGTCATAATTGAATTTCAAGCCGAGAGCTTGAAAGTTAAAATTTTGTGAATTTTAGATGTTGGATTTTAACTCCATATGATGGAGGATCAAATTACAATCACGTAGGAAGAAACGGTAGACCCTGTAAAAAAAAATATATATATATATATATATATTTTATTCAGTTTTGCTTCCCAGACTCGTTTAGATACGTTTTAAACCCCGTATGACTAAAACATTTCATGTTTATGAAATGTAGGTACATTTTGGATGCCGGAAGACGATCAAGCTCAACGAAGAACCGAACACGAATAAGATAAAAGCTTCCGCACGTCGTTTCGTCGTAACTTTTAAACGACGAACTCAATTATGTTATGTTGTATTATTTTTAAATTGTAAAGTTTAAACAAACCCGTATTTTTTACAAAGTATATGTAGTCATAATTACATGTTGTTTGTCGTATACTTTACAAAAACCATTAAATAATGACAAGGGTGTTACAAGTTGGTAATCAGAGCTCATGGTTAAAGAGTAAATTGTGTTCGGTTCAAGGCTTGATCGCAAATCCGGTAAGTACGTGTATGTTAATAGTTTAGTATGCTAAAGTGTTGTAAACATCACATAGGGCTATCGTGTGATACACGTTACCCCAATTAAAATGATTGATATAGTTGACGAAAATACGCGCGTTGACGCGTATAGTAGAAAAAGCCTTGTATTATAATACGGGCGATTATTGAAGTTGACGTTACTAACTTTTGTGAATGTTTTAATTGAAGGACACTCGCGTTTGAAGACGACGAGAGTCAAATGAATTGTGGATATGATGATGGAACGGTCCGAAGTATGACAAGAGGAGCATGCTCACCGAGGACTAAATCGCGTAACGACTGCGAACAAGGTTAATGGCAAGGAACGCCCGTCGGGGCAAACATTACCAGGTGCACATTTTAAATAATCGCACAAATAGTAATATGCAACAAATACGTAGAAATTGAAAGTTGCATATGTAGATTAAAAACTTGGAAAAACCCGAATAGAAAATGTATTCGGGATATTGTTTTCAAGAGAAACAAATAGAGGCGTTACTTACATAGGGCGTGATGTGAAAACTATAAAAAGGTCATGTATGTCATGTGTTAATCGCTTACTCTGGCCAAGTAAGTAGTGGCATATGGTACCATGCACTTCTTATGGCGGACACGTTTACATCCGATGTAGTAAGGGCGGGGTGAATGGGACTAATTAAAAAGTACCCAAATGAATCAGATAAGCAAAATATTTGATAATAATGTAAACGCACAACCGAGTGACGGAAGCGTATTACATTAGGATAATGAGCCCGAGTGAAGGGACAAAGAAACATGTAAAATGATTTAGATAAGAATTGGGAGGGAGTGTACTTACACTCGAACCCAGAAAACGCAAGCATGTAAAACGATTTAGACAAGAATTGGGAGGGAGTGTACTTACACTCGAACCCAGAAAACGCAAGCATGTAAAATGATTTAGACAAGAATTGGGAGGGAGTGTACTTACACTCGAACCCAGAAAACGCAAGCATGTAAAATGATTTAGACAAGAATTGAGAGGGAGTGTACTTACACTCGAACCCAGAAAACGCAAGCATGTAAAATGATTTAGACAAGTATTGGGAGGGAGTGTACTTACACTCGAACCCGGAAAACGCAAACATGTAAAATGATTTAGACAAGTATTGGGAGGGGGTGTACTTACACTCGAACCCGGAAAATGCAAATATGTCCCTTAACGGGTCGTTTTTGTAAAACGTCAAACTTAAGGACAAAGTCGGAATATAAAAATGAAGCGAGGTCTTAATGCATACCGGGAGGGTTGCAATAATAACGACTTCGGTAAAACACCCGGTTGATGGGTAAGAATTAAACACATGCGTAAACCAAGAGACGTGAGTAAATACGTTCAACTATTCGAGTTATGACTATAAAATCTCGTATATAGAAATTGTGAGTAAATACGTTCAACTATTCGAAGTCGAATGGGTTGAATAAAGAATAAAGTTGATTGTTTATAAGTGATGGATTTCACGTTAATAGGTCAAACAGGTTGAATACAATATAACGCCGAATGGCACAAATGAGCGCTAGCCAGATAAAGGTAGCGTTAAATGCAAGAGAATAATGAGCCCGGTAATGGGATATAACCAAATAAGAATATATGCAAATCAAATAACAGTAAGCATAAGAAGAACTGACACATAAATGACATGAGAAGTCATAAAATCGGAAAATTGTCCGAAAGAAAACAATTATAGCCATGAAACTACAATTAAGATTAACGGGACCTAAGCTTGAAACCAAATGATTCTTCGAACAAAAACAGGGTGCCTTGACACCAAACATGTATTTTAAGAATGACATGAGTAAGGAGTGATCTACGGGATCAACATAACCTTTAGGGTTATAAACAAATGAAAGATCTACGGGACTAAAACGACCCACGGGTCATGATTAGAAAGAAGTTATAAGGACTTCGCCCTAAAGAGGTGAAAGTCTAATCAAAATAGCCCATAAGGCCAAGTGATAAAAACCTACGGGTTAATTAGATAAAGCGAGGGAATCGGTTGAGAATCCCCGCATAAAACTAAGTCTGTAAAAGAATAAATTATGGACCGTCAATATCCTGGTATGGATAATTGACAAAAGTTAAAGAGAAGATCCTAAAACTACAACTTCGGTTTTAGTAAGAAATAACGTTTTTACAAACATAAATTCTGATAGGAATTTGAATAGTAAGCATGAAAGGTTCAAGTCTTGACACTGATAGGCGCAAGACGATATATTCGAAAAGTGATATTTTCGAAAATGAAAGGTTGACACAAATTAAACACGATGTGACACGATCACGGTTAGGAAATGTAATGTGAAGTAAAATCACATTATAACCAAGCCAACGGTGAAAAGTAACGGGACTAATAAGTCTAGTTAGTAAGACCGGATAAGGCCAGTAATTCAAATCAATAAAAATTGGTTTGCTTGTAAGCGGTGGATTCGGCATAACTGAACCGAATAAATAAATCTGAAAACAAAAGAGATTATTGCAAAAAGTGAAATATTTCACTAAAGACCTTTAAACGGGTCAAGGTAACGGATTCACCAAGAGTTCGATAATATATAAAAGCGATGGAAATCACTAAGTTAACTAAATTAGTAGAAACAACGGAACTACGTTGTTTCAAGTTACATTATGTCGTATGAGGTACGTAGGGGTTCTGTAACCAAAAAGATATTACCATAATTTTTCTGGTAATACTAACAACTGGTTAAAGTATGAATAATGCTTAAGAGATTACTTAGGTCAAACGCATTGAGTTTAGAACTCAATGAACTATGTAAGCAAGGTTTCGAGGACGAAACCTCTTTAAGGGGGGTAGACTTGTAACACCCCGAAAACGGGCTTGGTAAACTCTGTTAATACTAATAGACGGGTAACGTACCGTTATTAGTAAAAATAACCCGGCAAATATTTGGATTTAAATAAGAAATCCTAATATTAAATAAAAACGAATCAAAGTTTTAAGGAATTAAGTTTATACGAGCCTGAGTTAACGGGACTTAAAATAAAACGGGTTATGACTTGCCCGAACCCACTAAGTAACTAGGAATATCAACCTAGTTAGTTAAGTGTTGTAAAAACAATAAAAGAAACATGAAATAGATAACCCTTTGATAAACTATGGAACTAGAGGGACTAAACATGGGCAAATGTAATAAAGTTTTGATTAAATCAAAACTAACTCAACAAAAACACACACGTACGTGTGTTCCTGCGATCTCCACAGAGCATTCTAGAGCTCAAACCCTAAATTCCAAGAATTCACCAAATTGAAAGGGGAAATCAAGCCCAAATCGAAATCCGAGCATAGATTCGTGATCTCCATTGAAAGGGGAGTCATAAGGTATGTAAATTTTATGAAAAATCTCTAGTTGGATTTCTAGGTAAACTTAGAAATCTGAAATTGATGGTTGCATGTTCGTTATATGATGAAATTAGGAATGATTTTATGTCTAGGAGTAAACCCTAGTCATTTACTTGTTGAATTGATGTTCCTAATTGTGAATTCATGATCACCCGATTATGTGCTAAATGGGTTTTGTAGAAACATGATGAACACTAGAATCATAATGGTTAAATTGTGTTAATAGAACCCCCTGAAGTTAGATTTGAAGTTTGATGTTAGTACTTGTTAATTTTGCTAGAATTTAAGGGTTTAGAACACTTAAATGGGCTGGAGAAATTTGATGTTTCGTGTTGCATACAAGGTGCTTGATAAAATGCTTGAACAAGAAAATATAACAAAGCTGATTGGAATAAAAAAATTATTGGGCTGCAGTTTTTAAAAAATCATATAAAATCACTGGAACGGCCTGTGAGGTTGAGCCTTATATGCTCAGAAAGCTATTAAAACATACTACGTTTTATGTTTGAACATGTTTGTTAAATTCTGATGTTAAACGGGTCAAAACAGTGTCCGAAGTCGGCTGAACTGTTTTGACAGCAAGCTTGATTGGAATAAAAAAAAAATTATTGGGCTGCAGTTTTTAAAAAATCATATAAAATCACTGGAACGGCCTGTGAGGTTGAGCCTTATATGCTCAGAAAGCTATTAAAACATACTACGTTTTATGTTTGAACATGTTTGTTGAATTCTGATGTTAAACGGGTCAAAACAGTGTCCGAAGTCAGCTGAACTGTTTTGACAGCAAGCTGATTGGAATAAAAAAAAATTATTGGGCTGCAGTTTTTAAAAAATCATATAAAATCACTGGAACGGCCTGTGAGGTTGAGCCTTATATGCTCAGAAAGCTATTAAAACATACTACGTTTTATGTTTGAACATGTTTGTTAAATTCTGATGTTAAACGGGTCAAAACAGTGTCCGAAGTCGGCTGAACTGTTTTGACAGCAAGCTGATTGGAAGCATTTTGACTTCTGAACTGATTTTTGCGAAAATCATAATTAATTTTAGGAAGCTCGGATTGAGCTGATTCTTTTTGGGTTGGAAAGATATTTTAGTATTCTACATTTCATCTTTGATCACCAAGGGCTGAATAAAACCGTAAAGTGGTTAAAAGAGTCGATTCCGCAGCTACATTGTAAAGTTGCTACACATTTTATTGATAAACTTAATCTAAGAAAATTGTATACAAGAAAAGGATGAATTGTGAGAAATGTGATAATGATGGCATTCTAATAAATTAACTTGAGGCAATGTGTCTAACGTGGAAATATAATTTGATTGTAAGACTTGGTAAGAGGTATGTCGTAGTAGCTTTTATTCCGTACTTGAATGGTGTGGTGTGTACCATGTATTTGCTTCAAACAAATCTTATGAAATTGGGTGTATTAAAGGCATCTAAAATACATACAAATGATTTATGCAAGTAATATGTACGTGTATGCCAAACATGTTCTAAGTTAGTGCTCAGTCACATACACAAGGACAGTTTGACTTACGAAAGTCAAACTGACCTAAAACTAATGTCTTGATAAATGAGTATGTGTGAATCCATGAGATGTTGTGGTCATCTTATATAATGACTAATCTAACAAATCTTGTGGGTATTGTGTTAAGTTTGATCTCGTCAAGCTAAGTGGGAGCTGGAAAGGAATGGATCAAACGGGTCAAGTGCGCAAGGAAAGCTCGAACGGACGCAAACCGTAAGTAAAGCTTACACCTATTTTTTTAGCATACGTATTTATTCTATAGGTGATAAATACAACAATAGATCATGTTCGAATTATGGGTTCCGACACGAAACGAAATGGGTTGGAACGAATAAAAACGTTTAAAACCATGATTTGTAATAAATATAATTGTTTGGTCGTATAGACCAAATGGGTCAAATGATGGTGATAATATCATATGACCATATCGACTAATGTTGGTTGTTAAGTCATATGTTTACAGGAACGAATAGAAATTTGGATAATTGCGTCATCATAGAATATTGAATTAATAATAGCAAGGCATAAACGGGTCTATACGTTGACTCGAGCCAGGTACGCTTATATATAGATTTATAGTTAAAAGTGTTTAACATCCCTTCACGGGTCAAAAGGAGTAGATAGGTAAAACGGGTTAAGAATTCATAAGAAACCCGTAATTTGAACCTTGCACATTAGTAAATTGATATAACGTGATATGCATGATATTTTGAAAAGGGTAATAAACAAGTTTGTTTGATAAATCACGAACGGGTCAAAAAGTGTCATAATTGAATTTCAAGCCGAGAGCTTGAAAGTTAAAATTTTGTGAATTTTAGATGTTGGATTTTAACTCCATATGATGGAGGATCAAATTACAATCACGTAGGAAGAAACGGTAGACCCTGTAAAAAAAAATATATATATATATATATATATTTTATTCAGTTTTGCTTCCCAGACTCGTTTAGATACGTTTTAAACCCCGTATGACTAAAACATTTCATGTTTATGAAATGTAGGTACATTTTGGATGCCGGAAGACGATCAAGCTCAACGAAGAACCGAACACGAATAAGATAAAAGCTTCCGCACGTCGTTTCGTCGTAACTTTTAAACGACGAACTCAATTATGTTATGTTGTATTATTTTTAAATTGTAAAGTTTAAACAAACCCGTATTTTTTACAAAGTATATGTAGTCATAATTACATGTTGTTTGTCGTATACTTTACAAAAACCATTAAATAATGACAAGGGTGTTACAAGTTGGTAATCAGAGCTCATGGTTAAAGAGTAAATTGTGTTCGGTTCAAGGCTTGATCGCAAATCCGGTAAGTACGTGTATGTTAATAGTTTAGTATGCTAAAGTGTTGTAAACATCACATAGGGCTATCGTGTGATACACGTTACCCCAATTAAAATGATTGATATAGTTGACGAAAATACGCGCGTTGACGCGTATAGTAGAAAAAGCCTTGTATTATAATACGGGCGATTATTGAAGTTGACGTTACTAACTTTTGTGAATGTTTTAATTGAAGGACACTCGCGTTTGAAGACGACGAGAGTCAAATGAATTGTGGATATGATGATGGAACGGTCCGAAGTATGACAAGAGGAGCATGCTCACCGAGGACTAAATCGCGTAACGACTGCGAACAAGGTTAATGGCAAGGAACGCCCGTCGGGGCAAACATTACCAGGTGCACATTTTAAATAATCGCACAAATAGTAATATGCAACAAATACGTAGAAATTGAAAGTTGCATATGTAGATTAAAAACTTGGAAAAACCCGAATAGAAAATGTATTCGGGATATTGTTTTCAAGAGAAACAAATAGAGGCGTTACTTACATAGGGCGTGATGTGAAAACTATAAAAAGGTCATGTATGTCATGTGTTAATCGCTTACTCTGGCCAAGTAAGTAGTGGCATATGGTACCATGCACTTCTTATGGCGGACACGTTTACATCCGATGTAGTAAGGGCGGGGTGAATGGGACTAATTAAAAAGTACCCAAATGAATTAGATAAGCAAAATATTTGATAATAATGTAAACGCACAACCGAGTGACGGAAGCGTATTACATTAGGATAATGAGCCCGAGTGAAGGGACAAAGAAACATGTAAAATGATTTAGATAAGAATTGGGAGGGAGTGTACTTACACTCGAACCCAGAAAACGCAAGCATGTAAAACGATTTAGACAAGAATTGGGAGGGAGTGTACTTACACTCGAACCCAGAAAACGCAAGCATGTAAAATGATTTAGACAAGAATTGGGAGGGAGTGTACTTACACTCGAACCCAGAAAACGCAAGCATGTAAAATGATTTAGACAAGAATTGAGAGGGAGTGTACTTACACTCGAACCCAGAAAACGCAAGCATGTAAAATGATTTAGACAAGTATTGGGAGGGAGTGTACTTACACTCGAACCCGGAAAACGCAAACATGTAAAATGATTTAGACAAGTATTGGGAGGGGGTGTACTTACACTCGAACCCGGAAAATGCAAATATGTCCCTTAACGGGTCGTTTTTGTAAAACGTCAAACTTAAGGACAAAGTCGGAATATAAAAATGAAGCGAGGTCTTAATGCATACCGGGAGGGTTGCAATAATAACGACTTCGGTAAAACACCCGGTTGATGGGTAAGAATTAAACACATGCGTAAACCAAGAGACGTGAGTAAATACGTTCAACTATTCGAGTTATGACTATAAAATCTCGTATATAGAAATTGTGAGTAAATACGTTCAACTATTCGAAGTCGAATGGGTTGAATAAAGAATAAAGTTGATTGTTTATAAGTGATGGATTTCACGTTAATAGGTCAAACAGGTTGAATACAATATAACGCCGAATGGCACAAATGAGCGCTAGCCAGATAAAGGTAGCGTTAAATGCAAGAGAATAATGAGCCCGGTAATGGGATATAACCAAATAAGAATATATGCAAATCAAATAACAGTAAGCATAAGAAGAACTGACACATAAATGACATGAGAAGTCATAAAATCGGAAAATTGTCCGAAAGAAAACAATTATAGCCATGAAACTACAATTAAGATTAACGGGACCTAAGCTTGAAACCAAATGATTCTTCGAACAAAAACAGGGTGCCTTGACACCAAACATGTATTTTAAGAATGACATGAGTAAGGAGTGATCTACGGGATCAACATAACCTTTAGGGTTATAAACAAATGAAAGATCTACGGGACTAAAACGACCCACGGGTCATGATTAGAAAGAAGTTATAAGGACTTCGCCCTAAAGAGGTGAAAGTCTAATCAAAATAGCCCATAAGGTCAATCAAGCAATATTGTGGTCACTCACGTCCTATCATAGTTGTATCATACAAGTCAGGTTCAAACCACGTATTGCACGTATGCTAGCACATTGTATGCAAGTATCATTCATAACATTCACATTCAACCGAAACATATAAGGTCCATGCCTTAGGCCCAACAGCCCGGCCCAATTATCTAAGCCCATAATAGTGTGCAAGTCCAACAGTGTGCACATGCACATGGTCTCGAGTCGAGACTGATGAAGTCTCGGGTTATGCATATGTTGGTCTCGAGTCGCAACCGGACTCGTAAACAGGGTCTCGGGTCATGATGTTTTTGTGTTGATCAAGTAGGGTCTCGAGTCACAACTGGGCTCGCAACCCCAGTCTCGAGTTATCATGCCCCCGGTCTCGAGTCGAGATCATAAGTTTCCGACTCGCAACCTGTGTCGTAACCGGAGATTTCGGCTTGTCATGCGGTGGTCTCGAGTCGAGACAGAAGGTCTCGGCTGGGAACATTTGCTGAATTCAATATTGTACTTGGCCAATGGGATTTCACTGTTGTGATTTTATGTACTATCCATTGAGGTTCTACAAACATGTCTAATTGTCTAACAATTAACCAAAATGGATCAAACATGGCAATTTCAAATATCCATAACACATTCAACAAGTTCTTCACATATTCATCATGTTCTTCATTTTAGGGTTTTTAGCATAAATCTCTATGAACTTTAACATGATCATAACATGAACAACAATCAAACACTCCAACAACTAATCCGAATAATATGAACATAAGAGTATGTAATCCGAATAATATGAACATTATGCAAGCCGTTTTCATGAACATCAACCATTTATGGTTTAAATCACATTCAATCACAAAATATCATTAACTCATCATGCAATCAATCCGGAAATCAAAGTATGATAGTTTATTAACATCATCATGCATAAACTTAACAAACCAACATATTATCAAGTCACACAAGATACATCATCATCAACCAAAATATCACATCATCATCATCAACAACAACCGAAATATAAACACACAATGGGAATCACTAACCGGTTAAAGGGTATGAGGGGTGAACTTCCAAATGTCGATTCCGAGCTTGAACCGAAGGTCCTTGTGGTCTCCGGTTTGATCCGAGAGTGAGGGAGAGGAAAATGTTGTGGTTTAGGGTTTTTGTGAGAGAGAGAGGGAGAGTGTGTGTGTGGTTTGTCCAAAGAATGGCAAGGTTAGCATCACTAAGGGTTATATACTTGTCCACATGGTGCACCCTAATGGGTTTCGGTTGGGTTAAATGGGGTGCGTGGCCCATCCGGCCTAAGTGTTACTGTTTACTCGAGACCACATGGTCTCGGGTCGGGTTCTTGGTTCTCGGCTCACATAAACCTATACGCATACTATACATACAAGCATATACACATAACACATAATCGCATAGAATGTTCGCTTATCTCATTAAACCAACATAGTTAACTAGTCACACGTTTAAGCATGTTACATCGAGGTACAAATAAAAGGTTCTAAATTTCGAGTTGTCACAGAGTATTAGCTGGATTTGATAGAAAGAGGGTATGATGGACAGTTAACAAAAGCAACAACGCAAAAAAGAAATTTTCCACCACCTATGAAGTTTTTGTTCCATACCCTGCTCACTTGTTTATCAAACATAACAACTGCTCTCAATGAAATTCCTTTAAAAATTCAATACTTGGGGTATGACATTTTGTCAAAAACAGATTTCAACTACTCCCAAGCATTGTTTACTGATTTGGTCAATAATGCAAAAAATGTTAAAGAAGGGAAAAACTCAGCTTTTCTATTGTTCCTAAGATTCTTAAGCTATTATTTACAAAATAAAATTCCTGCAAAAGCTTTTGAACAAGGAATACCCTTCAACATAAATAGTCTTACTTCTGAAACATTTACTCGCCTTATGGAAAAAGAGTCAAAAGTTTCTAAAACACAAGTAAAGGGGTCTAAGCAAACTTTAGATGAGTCCACATCTACTCCTCAAATCTCTGTTGCTGAGCCCACTACTTATGGTGAACACAACAGCATAACCACTATTGTGCAACCCCCACCATCCAAATCCAAAAAGACCAAAAAGAAAACCACAAAGCCCACCAAACCCACTAATAAGGGTCCTCTGGAAGATGAGATCCCATAGGTTAACCCTGTGACAATACCAATGTCACTAGAAACCACTATTGCTACTTCTTCACAACAGTTGGAAAGATCTCCACCTAAAACCTCAACTCCTCATGATTCCTCACAAAAGGAACATGTTGTAAGAACAGGGACCCCACAATATGAAGCATTACAATCATTTGAGAGTATGCTTAACAGCCCTCCTCCCGGGAAAAATTCTCTTTCAACACCACTCCCCACATCTCCTTTTCCACCTACCATAATACCTCTGTTTGAGGCCATTGAAATTCAGACACAAAACAGCCCCTCTCACCAAAACAGTACTGAGAGTACAACTTCTACATTGGTTGTGTCTGAACCAGTTCAATTGGCTAACCCACAAACAGCTGAGGAGGATACACCACTAGAATTTCCTGAAATTCTAGTTGGTAATTCAAGTGGAGCAGCTACTAAAGATGTTGGATCCACTGATCTACATCTAGACAGTAGTTTCATAAGTCAGACTCCCCTGTAGGCAACCACTGCTGTGTCTACTAACATAACCACTGGTGTGTTCAAGTTAACCACTGATGCAGAGGGAAGTCCCCAGAACCAAGAACAAGGGGCATCTACTAATGAAAACTTGGAGACTCCTCCTGTTTCAAAAACATATACAAATACCTCCGGTGGTAATTCAGATGATCCTATTTAGTTGGGTGATGGATTAAAATATCAGGATTTGACGGAGAGACTATCTAATATTGAAACCACTGTTGTCGATATGAAAGATATGATGAAGCAGTTGGTAGATGCTTCCAAAAATCAACTTACTGCTCAGCAACTATCCCAAGAGCTTTGGAACTCAGTTCAACCTATTCTTGCAGCTCAAAGGGATTTGGCTGAAATCAACCACAACTCACACAAGGAGTTGATCAGAGTTATGGTTGATGCATGGTACAAAGATACATAGTCTAACATCAGGGGAATTAAAGAATTCATTGCAAAAATGACTGGCACTACCCCTACACCAAAATCTTTGAAAAAAAAATGAAGATGATGCCAAAAAGGGGGGAGAAAGACTCAATGAAAAAATTTGGCAAACCTACACCAAGGAACCAGCCAAAACAAAAGCCAGAGCATTCTAAGAAATCTTCTGGAAAATCAGAAACTGGCAAAAAAAGGGAGTTGATGAAACCCTGAATATCCAGACTGATAAGGAGATTGAAGCAAAGCAGAAGAGAAAGGATACTAAAGAAAGTAGACAAGATGTGTTAAGGCAGGAGTTGGAGAAAAATGTGAAGAAAGAAAACAAAGTGCTACAAATTGAAACTTCAAAAAAGAAAAAAATCTTTCAAACACAATAAACCTCCAATTGCTACATTTCCTAAACCAAAATCACCACCACAAAAACCAACCACTGCTTGTCCCAAAACATCAACGAATGGGTTCTCACAAGAAGTCAATCCCAAAACATTTGTCTTTTTTCTACCGCTTTCTATCATTCCATCAACCAGTCAAGTACCAAGAGGCACTGAAAGACAATAGTTGGGTAGAAACTATGCAAGAAGAGCTCCAACAGTTCAAAAGACAACAAGTATGGGTACTTGTACCATTGCCAGAGGATGTATGTCCAATTGGCACAAAGTGGGTCTTCAAGAACAAGACATATGAAATGGGCATTGTTGTCAAGAACAAAGCTAGGTTTGTGGTTCAAGGTTATAGACAAGAAGAAGGCATTGATTATGATGAGACATTTGCTCCTGTAGCAAGACTTGAAGCCATCAGATTGTTTTTAGCCTTTTCTGTCAACCAAAACATCAAGGTGTCTCAAATGGATATCAAGTGTGCATTCATCTATGGCAAAATTCAGGAAGAGGTATATGTCTGCCAACCTCCTGGTTTTGAAGATCCTTTTTATCCTGATCATGTCTACAAGCTAAATAAAGCTTTGTATGGCTTGAAACAAGCACCAAGGGCCTCGTATGAAACTCTTTCCACTTTTCTCATCTCTATTGAATTTACAAGAGGTAAAATTGATAAAACACTGTTTTTAAAATGGAGAGGAAAAGCTTTAATGATTGTCCAAATTTATGTTGATGACATCATTTTTGGAAGCACATGAAATGCAATGTGTGAAGAGTTCAGACAACTCATGACAACAGAGTTTGAATTGAGTGCAATGGGTGAACTTCAATGCTTTCTTGGTCTCAAAGTTAAGCAATTGCAAAATGGTACTTTCATTCATCAAAGCAAATATGTAAAAAATATTTTAAACAAATTTTAGATGAATGATTGTAAACCATGTAGTACACCCATGGCAACCACAAAGCTGGTCATGTTTGATGAAAAAGATGACTTGGTAGATCAGACCTTATATAGAAGCATGATTGGGTCTTTATTGTACCTAACTGCATCAAGGCTAGACATCATGTTTGCAACATGTGTTTGTGCCAGATCCCAGTCAGGACCTAGGAAGTCTAACCTCATTTCTGTGAAAAGAATATTCAGATACATAAAAGGTGCTCCCACACTTGGTATCTGGTACCCAGCTAATGGGAATGTTAAGCTTTCAGGTTTTTCAGACAGTGATTTTGCTGGATGTAACACCACCAGGAAGTCTACATAAGAAGGGTGTCAATTCCTAGGCAATTGCTTAGTGTCTTGGCAAAGCAAAAAGCAAGCAGCAGTTTCCACATCCAATGCTGAAGTAGAATACATTGCTGCTGTAAGCTATACAGCCTAACTTTTGTGTCCTCAAAATCAGATACTGGATTTTGGTATAATTGCTCTAAAGACTCCTTTCATGTTGGACAGTCAAGCAGCTGAAAATATCATCAAAAATCCAGTATCCCATTAAACTACCAAACACATTGATATCAGACATCACTTTATGAGGGATTACTATGTAAAAAGGTTTGATTTCTCTACATCATGTTCCAACTAAAGATCAGGTGGCATATGTGCTAACAAAAGCATTAGACACATACACCTTTGAAAGTTTGATCTCTAGAATTGGCATGCTTAACATGGACTAACAAGCAAAACTTGGTTTTCCATGCATAAAAAGCATTAAAATGTTTTCAGAAAATCAAAAATCCATCCTTAAAAATAGTTAAAATGAATTTTTTTCATAAATCCTTTAAAGTCTGCTCATATCCACTGTTTGTTTCAAACCACTGATTGTTGAAAAATCACCCACTGCTGAAAGACAACCTCTTTTCATCCATTTACTTGTTGACCACTATTGACTAAACCTCAGTTGTTTCAACCACTGATGTCTATCCACTGACAGACAAAAATCAGCCACTAATAATTCCATACACTGTTCCTAACCACTGTTGTCACCCAACAGTGGTTTCCTAACAACTGTAATCCACCTTTTCCTTCATAGGTTGCCACATGGGCAGATGTTAACCGTCAGATCTTTAAAACCGCTGCAACGTCAGCATTCACTTTTTCCCTTTATAAAACCCTGATAAATTCCCAAACCGAGCTTTCACTGTCGTATCGAATTCCAAAATTCTCCAAAGCGGTTACCATCTTCTTCTTCATTTTTCTCTCAACCATTCGCAAATTCTCAACTTCCGATCATGGCTCTTATCATCAAACACCCCCACAATTATCTCTGTACGTTTGAGGAAACAACAAACAAAAATACAGAGTTCCACTCCATAATCGACACCCTGTCTTTATCAAAGTACAAAACTTTGCTTACTTGTGATGCACCAATTTATTAAAACACCCTACGTGATTTCTGGGCTAATGCTGAAGTCCAAGAACAAGATAAAAAGCCATGGGCAATCACTTCAAAAGTAGGAGGTGGTTTGGTACCAATAACCGCACAATCCATTTCAGAGGTTTTTCAGATGAATGATCTAGCAGGTAAAACTTCCTTTCCAAAAAGTGAGTATCAACTGGATTTGATCGAAAGAGGGTATGATGGACAGTTAACAAAAGCAACAATGCAAAAAGCAAATTGTCCACCAGCTATGAAGTTTTTGTTCCATACCCTGCTCACTTGTTTATCAAACAAAAGAACTGCTTTCAATGAAATTTCTTTAAAAATTCAACACTTGGGGTATGCCATTATGTCAAAAACAGATTTCAACTACTCCCAAGCATTGTTTACTGATTTGGTAAATAATGCAAAAAAATGTTAAAGAAGGGAAAAACTCAGCTTTTCTATTGTTCCCAAGATTCTTAAGCTATTATTTACAAAAGAAAATTCCTGCAAAAGCTTTTGAACAAGGAACACCCTTCAACATAAATAGTCTTACTTCTGAAACATTTACTCGCCTTATGGCAAAAGAGTCAAAAGTTCCTAAAACACAAGTAAAGGAGACTGAGCGAACTTTAGATGAGTCCACATCTACTCCACAAATCGCTGTTGCTGAGCCCACTGCTCATGGTGAACACAACAGCACAACCACTATTGTGCAACCCCCTGCGGAATATTACGCGACAACGAACTGATACCGTACAAAATACTGACAACGCCGAGGAATATTAAATTTTTACGATATATTCTAGCTTTGTAATTAAATTTTAGCAATCGTAGTTGAAACCGGCTCGGAAAATGGATTAAAGATCGCAACGATGTAATTTTTCGCGATTATTACCGTAATCGACGAACGGGCGTGCAAACAACGACTACCGACCGTATTTTATGTATTTTAATACTAAAATTTATCTTTTGACGTTAAACGGAGTTCGGGTTTTGACAACGGGTCTCGTAGGAATTACGGGCCACTAACACACGAGATGGGCTTGTGGGCCCTGGGCCCAAGCCCAAAACCCACAAGCCTAAACCTGCATATAATACATTAGATCTTATAAGATCTCTACTAAAATCTTACTAAATATCTAAAAATCTTATTAAATCTTCACAAGATCTTACAAGATCTCAAAGATCTCTATAAAACCCTAGAATTCCTCATTTTTGTGTGATCAGCCACTCACAACACTCATGTTTTCACTCCCATTCCTCTGAACCTTATCCTCATACATCCTCCTTCCTCACTCAAAATTTTACCTGCCAACATAAGAGAAACCATAACACCATCTTTCTTATCTTACATTTAAACACATACAGAGCAAGACACCCTCTCGATCTCCCTCACTTCTTCTCTCTATGACCGGCGACCGAAAACCCGGGTGAAGCCAAGGAGCTCCGACGACTCCTTCTGTTGATGACACACACCCACACACCTCTAATCTCTCGATCCCTCTCACCTCTCGTCTGTGACCGGCGACACAAGGGTAGCCCGATGGAGCCGACGACAGCGACCGGCGGCCCCCCCTTCCGTGCGACCTCCGACAGCCCCCTCCCCTGTTGACGATGATGATGGTAATGACGTGATCGACGGCGGCTGTAACCGCCGGAAGTGAAGACGGTAGCGACGGCGGTCTTCAGTCTCTGTCCGAAAAAACACCGGTAAACTTCTGTTTCTTTTATTTTTCCCAAAGCTTGAAGATGATGGTGATTTTGTGGTTGCTGACGATATTCGGTTCAGATTCAAGAGGTTCAGATTGGTTACGGGTTCAGGCTCGGTCAAGACAGCTTTCGGGACTCGGTCCGGGTCAAAAGTGGTCAACAGATAAGTTCGGGAGACGTCTCGGGTTCCGGGTCAGATCTAGTATGGTTCGGGTTCGGGTCGGCAGTTTCGGCGGGTCCGGTTCGGTCAGATTTGTTAGCTTCAGAAGCGGTTCCGGTTGACTCGGTCAACTCAGCAAGTCGACTCGATCAACTCAGTGAGTCAAGCTCGAGTCAACTCAGTTGACTCAGTCAACTCAGTCAACGGATCGAGGCGAAGAGTGGTAAAGTTTTAATGGCGTGAATTATTCCGTTATTTTATATATCTATTTATTTTTCGTGGAAACGAGCTCTTGGATCGCACACATAAGTGAAACCGTTTGAAATTTAGTTGGATTTGTTTATTATCTTATTCGTCTAACTCGAGTTTACACATATATTGTCGTATAAATTGTTGAATTTTGATAATATAACGACAACTTGTGTTGTCGGGGCGTCCAAAAACAGAGGAAACTCTGCCCGTTTTTCGAGAAAAACCGTAAATACAAAATGCGTTTTATTATAAAACGACAACTATCGGATTCAAACGACTTTCGCAAAGTAAGTTGTAAGCGCATATTGTGTACGACAACACCTTACAACTTACGAAAACAACGATACGAAAATTATTTCAACAAAAAATAAATATAGTTATTTTAAACTTGAAAAATTCGACAAGTCTTTTATAAAATCAATATAATTATTTATATTGTTTCAAACGCCGAACATGCCTTCGTTGTATAAAACAAATATAGTTTTATATATTTATTTCAAATGTCGAACAATACGAATTCTTTTATTAAAATAAATATAGTTTTATATTTATTTCAAACCTCAAGCGACTCGTGATCGTTTATAAAAATAAATATAGCTATATATTTATTTTAAACATCAAATAACTCGATGATTATTCCGTAGAAATGAAGATAACTCTTTATATTTATTTTATACGCCTAAACGGCATATACGAATATTTGACAAAAATCATACGAAACGCGATTTATAATACGAGTTTTTATATATTATTTTCGCGTAAATATTCTTTTATACACATACGACTTCTCGGGACGACAAGCGATCTTAACGATATATTTATATATTTTTGATATAAATATTTATTCATTTTTACATATATCGAGAATCAAGTCTTTTCAAGACTTATTAATTATTACCGACGAATAGACGAACTAAACAAAGTATAACTTCTTCGTTTCATTTAAGTTCACAACTTACCGGCATATCGTTCGGTCAACGATTCGGTAGAGCTCGATGACACGTAGTTTAGTTACTAGGTTTCTTTAGAAACTTATAAGATATTCCATGTTAAGAATATTGTAGAATGCACGCTAGCGAGTTTCATCTTGGAAACGACATAACGAATTCGTAATTAGCTAGCTTCGCACAAGGCAATTCGGGTGAGTTCATAACCCCCACTTTTTACGGTTTTACATTTTTATAAATGTTTTCGGGGTGGAAAGACATGCACGTTTTGTAGAAAACACACAACGTTTTCGATGAACAAAGACTGCATAATTTAGACAAAGCACGTTTTGCAAGAACATACAAAGTTTTTGAACGAACGAAAACTCATATTTCTAAATCATGTTACGAATGGATTTCGAGGAACTCAAATGGATCATACTAAATATACCGGTTTTTACAACAAATGCGTATTATCAAAATGTGAATGATTTTCATGACTAGGGATGGGATCGTCTGGTGATAATATTGGGTCTGGGTCAGTCTGAGAGACTGGGGAGTTGGTCTGAGAGACCGGGGATGTAACACCTCGAAAATTCGTGTTCAACGATTTAACGACACGTGTCATATAAGACAAAACGCGTTGTAAACTCGGATTTAATAAAGATGTTTTGGTAGGATTTAAAAGCGGCGTCATGTTAATTTTTACCTCTGAACGAACTCATTTATAAATCCCAAGACCCAAGTATACGTACATTAAACATCTAGTATATTTAAAAATCCAGGAATGTAGTTGTCAATAATTAAATTCATAGTGCTAGATGGGTTCCGATAGAATTCCTACGGTAAACCGTCGTTTAAGGCACTTTCAAAATGAATTCAACTGAAACAATTCAAAATGGTAGGGTATGTTACTGTATAAGGCACTTCTTGGAGGCCCCTAGATGATAATTGAGGCCCCAAAGTCGGATATTGAGGTTGCCATTTCGAAAGCATGAAAGAGCAACATTTTTGGTCCCTGATGATTTGTTGCGCACCGTAACAAATAATTGTTACGGTGCGCAAGCACCTGCCCAGCACCAGAAAACAGGCAGCAGCCTGTTATGCGCGATTGTGACCATTCTAGCCGGTTTTTCTCACATGTGGACGACCCCTAGGCACCCCCTAAGCACTAGGACAAGTGTTAATCAATTGTGGATGGGTGCTAGACTAAGATGTCAAGCTTTTATGGTGTCTTGGATCACTATATAAAGCCTCTTTAGTTACAAACATTCCCACACCTTCTCCTGCATTGTTGGATCATTTCTGGAGCTATCAAGCAGCCTCAAGTGATCATATTTCGTGCATTGGACCCTTGTAAGTCTGCTAGTCCTTCTTTAATTAGTTTTAGCTTAGTTAATTAGCTAAAAGTCAAACCGTCGTAATTACGGTTTGACTTCGAGATTGGTCAATAATGGCTCAGTCATATCTCGAATTAAAAGTAGTTATATGTTGGTATTTATGTGGGTAATAAAACCTCAAAAGTGTTTCCCCTGATCACCACTCTAACTAGTTCAAATGTCGGGTCAAACATGTACTTAGAAAAGTCAACAGGAAGCTTAAAATACCATTTATGCATAATTAGCAATGAAAATCATATACAACCTGTTTGATCATTGTTATAACTTAGTAATAAGTGTAAGAACATGTCTAAACATGTTCAACCCGACAATTTCCTGTTTAGAACCGGTTCGGAACCGAAAGTCGCATAGTTTGACTTTCACTTTGACTTTCAGTTCTGACCCGTTTAGGCATGTTTTAGAAATGCCTCAGAGCTTTAATTGGACTAGGTTACATGTTAGAACAACCCTCTGTGATTATACACCTTGGTTCATTAGTTATCCAATTAATATGCATGCTTCCGTTAATTGCTCATATGTTGACCGTTATGCCCTTATTACCTTAGAACGTGATTTATGAAAATGTAAAAGTGTAGAAACCTTAAATACTGATATATAAACTTGTATGCAAAGTTTGACATCAGTTTGACTTGTAGATTAAGAGTTATGCTCATTATCGCAAAACTAATGCTTTATGTTAATAAAACGGCGTAATTAGCGTATAGCCTAGTTAAGCCTACTTTTTGGTATCAAACTTAATACCCACTGATGTAACATATTATTTTGGGAATTTTAAAGATTTTTAATTAATTTTAGGCTGATCATAACTCATAGTCGTAGGCTTAATTCGGTAATTGTCGGTTTTGCCCTTACGGGCCATAAAATGAGTTTTACACATCTAAACGACTCCAAACCTTTTACTACTGATCACATATGATAAATAAATTATTTTAAGCCTTCTGGAAATATAAAAATATCAGATTTAGGTATCGAACCCGGAAATGGCCTTTAATCGCCTTATTTAGCGTTTCTAACGCATAGTATGTATTAAAATCATATTGAACATACCCGGGTTGATACCTACTGATATTTTAGGAAAATTAGAATGTTTTAACAGTAAGCAAAGGTTGATAAACTCAGACTTCAGTTTTGAGCTTTTCGGCTTATGTGAAATTACCAAAATACCCCTACGGGGCATAGTTTGGTTAAAAATGATAAATTTCACATACATGCTTTAACCTACTGATATAACTTAGCAAATGGAGTATATTTGCTGATTACATCAGACCCGTAACTCAGAATGTTACTAAAACTCTTTTATACACTTTTAAATGACCAAACTACCCCTACGGGGCCTAGTTTGTGTTTAAATACGTTTCGGGCATAATGAAAGACATCTTACTGATGTCACAACATATTTGAAGCATATTAACTTAGGAAACCTGTATATGACTCTTACAGATACCCGTTACGCTTATTACGCGCACGGTTCGGTTTATGTAACAAGTTTACATAAATTAGCCGAAACGGGTCAAACCTTATCGGTTTTATCTCAAAATCCAGAATGTGAATAATAAACCCATATTAAACAAGTATTCAAACTTGTCGGGTCTGAATCACATTCTATCCGGTCTTCGCTTAATCATGCGTACGAACCGTACCTTGAAACTAGCCGGTCTAAGCTTAAGCTTAATAAAAGGCCCGTTAGAATTCTAATAGGTTATTATAAACCTTCGTTCCAGATTAGGAGGACCAGTAAAAGCTACGTGCATTTTGCTTATTGTGATTAATACTTACCCAGGTAAATACTTTTAACTTATTTTCCCTATACGGGCTTGGGTTACGGTATATAGCATACCGCTTGATCGGGCATCAAATCTCCACCGTTAAAGTGGGTAGTTGAATAATTTGATCGGCTCGTTTAAACAGTCTTGTTTACTTTACAGCCTTTGGGGGGTTAATGACCATGTCCCGGATATTCTTGGCATCATCTTACGAGATGGCCACGACCTGAGCACGGGGTGTAGGCGTACACCTGTCAGTGTATAACTCAATAATGTGGTGTGTCTATTGATATTTAACCCGGACAAGATCCGGGCTACTGAACGCATAAGTAACATGTAATTCGTTCACAAGATTATAATATTAAATAATTCTCCCAAGTTAAACAAAAATGTTTATGCCACGTGCATCCAAACCAATTTTCAATCATTTTCCAAAATGAGTCAGTTGATAGTATTTACCAGTGTAAACTGACGTATTTTCCCAAAAAGACTGAATGCAGGTACTAAACGAAATTGCCTGGATTGTCTCCTTAGCATCAATAAAAAGTCTCGCCAGCTTAGGATGCCTGAAGTCTGTTGAACCATTAATATTATTTTATTTCGATCCGTTCTGTGGATAAACTTCCGGATATGGTTACATTGATAAACAATATTAAATTCGGTCGTATCATATTTTAAATTTGCTTCCGCTGTGCATAATAATATTGTGTTGTTTGACTATTACGTTGCCAACCACGTCACGATACTCCCCCACCGGGCCCACCGGTGACACGTGGAAATCGGGGTGTGACAGGTTGGTATCAGAGCCAACTCTGAGTGAATTAAACACTAGCCTTTTTGTGTTTAATCTCAGTTACACAATTGCACATATCTAAACCTTCGAGTCTAGACTTATAACATACGACAAATTCCACCTTATTCGGCTTTTTGTTTTGTCCTTTAAATTTTATATTTTGTTATTGTTATCTCATGAAATATTGACAGGAATAAAAAATGCCGCCAAGATTCTTTAGGAGACGAGGACGAGGCAAGGGGCCAGTCACCGCCCCCAATGACCATGAAGCTGGACCTTCGCAACGGCGAGCTCCATCCACCACCGAGAGTGACGACCCTCGGGAGAACCGGAGAAACCTGTTCGAGCCGGCCAGATGGTCGGTTTCGCATAGTTCAACACCTCCCGTTCTTAACCCTTATGAACCCAATAACCCTCAACCCTCCTACATACCACTTCAGCGATCCCTGTCTCATCATTCGTATGGTGACCCCACACCCATCTTTCGAGGCCAATTTAATCCGGCCAATTACTTACCAGAACCCGTGGGTTTCAACCCACTAGGGCCAGACGATCACTTCTCTGGCGATCACGCTGACGACATGGACGAGGATACTGATCCCGTCGAACCTGCGAGTGGCACTCCAAACCATCCGATCGAGATCTCCGACGGATCGTCTTTTCACGGATCACCCTATGGTGGTCCAGACAGTTTCCAAGCCATGTTCACTCGGCACGAGTGGTACTACACACCTTCTCACCACTCGTCGCCTCATGAGCAGCAGCAGCAACAGCAGCAGCAGCATCATCAAGATTCCTCTGAGGATCACCGATTTGTGGCAGTTACGCCACCACCTCCACCGCCACCAGTTCAGCCGGCACCTCCTCAACCGCCAAGGCGTAGGAGAACCGGTGCCCGCATATCGGCACGAGCAGGGGACTTCCATTTCAGTTCCCCACGTCAGTCAAGTGCCAGCCACTACCCGCCACATCAGGAGGACCCACAAATGGGTGGACCTTCCAACCCCGCGATGCCGCAGCCGCCGCCAATGGGTTTTGACAACCCAATCCCAGCTTATACAGGTTCCATGGCTTATAACCCGTTCGAGCCGCCAGTCCACAACAACTACGGGTATGCAGAGGCCGACCCCTACTTGGTGACAGCAAACTACAATGCCCTGCAACCAGAAGGACCATACGGAGCTCCATGGGGAGTTGGGTACCCAACACAAGGGTACCAGATACCACCTAGGCCTATCATACGGACTCAATCGCAGCCGCCTAGGTTCTCCCCACCTGAGCATGAGGAACTCCTTCAGAGGCTGGATCAGGTGGAACGGGAAGTGCACAGGGACCGTAGGGAGAGACAGACTTTCTTCCAAGGATTAGTAGGATTGATCAAAGGGAAGAACAAGAAGCATCATTGAATCCTTCCATTTTCTGTGTAAGCCCCTGCGTGGGTGTATTTGGTTGTTAAGCCCTATATGGGTATGTGTGTTGGTATGTTTGCTTTGAGTCCCTGCGTGGACAATTATGTTATTAAGCCCATGCATGGGTAAGTACTTGTTTGACCCCTGCGAGGGTAAGTTTGTTATTTGAAAAGACCCGTTTAGGGCAGTGTATAATATTTTGAATAAATCAATGGAATGTTTGTTTTATAAATTTCATGTTTGCCATTTTGCGCATAAATAATTTATAAATGAAATAAATAAATTAAAATCATTCCTTTTAAATTAATCTGCCTATGTAATTATGTAATTAAGAATCTTAAAGTGTGAAACCTAGCCTCGTGTCAAGTATAAGACCGGGCCAAGATGGTAAGACCTGTTTAAAAGATTCAAATCCCTGTTAACATCTTGAAAACATGTTAACACTCCTGGCAGAAGTGATTCGTTAAAATCATATGTCATTCTTATATGTATAAGGATTCTTTAGAAGATTCCAAACCCAATTATATGATCTCTGAATCATGGGTTAAGATCACCAATTAAGATGATCATATTTTACCATACGTGGTAATATGATGCCTACGGGCCCAACTCACTTCCATATGAGCCAAAAGACAGTGGTAGCTATGACTCCGTGTCTGATAAGGGTAATGAACTAGGTTCAAACCTTAAAAGTCTTGATTCTCTGAAATCATAGCTTATAATTTAAATTGTCCATGTGACTAAGCCTTATGTGCTAATATATATTGTTATTGTTTATAATTAGGATAAAATTTAATGGAAATCCTAAATTTATACGATTTATAAGTTAACCAAATGTGGTCTCTGTTTACCATGGTTAACGAGTTACCCTAAGGGGTAATTCCATAATAAACTCCCAAATAAAATATTGTCCTTGTTTTCTGAAACAGTTCAATTCAAATGGCTGACTCAAATGAAATAAATAGCCATCCAGTGGAGCAAAATGAGAACGCCCAGATTACGTTAACGGGTGCTGAATTAAAAGCGATCATAGACGGCGCTGTTACACAAGCTTTGGAAAGGCAGTATGAAGAATACAGTGGTACTCGAAGTAGGACCCACTCTGCACCACATTCAAAGCCCAATACACATTCTGAGGCTCATAGCAAGCCTCCTCCCAAAAAGAATGGACCCAAGAAAGATGGTGATGACCGTCAGTCCACCAACCATCAAAGTATCCCATCTCAGCATTTAGTACTGCATCAAGAACCCCGTAACAAGGGTTGCTCCTATAAGTACTTCGTGTCTTGTAAGCCCAGGGATTTTACTGGGGAAAAAGGAGCCGTCGACTGTATGACTTGGCTGGACGAGATGGACACGGTGGTAGATATCAGCGGGTGCGCTGAAAGGGATGTAGTTAAGTTTGTGTCACAGTCCTTTAAGGGTGAAGCGTTAGCATGGTGGAGATCTCTGATCGAGGCCACCGGAAAAATCCCATTGTATAATATGTCGTGGGATCAATTAATTGCCCTAATCAAGGAAAATTTCTGCCCTCAACATGAGGTGGAGAAGATAGAATCTGACTTTCTATCGTTGGTGATGACGAACCTCGACTGTCAAGCTTACCTGACAAGCTTCAATACGCTGTCCCGGTTGGTTCCTTACCTGGTAACCCCGGAGCCAAAAAGAATCGCTCGCTTTATCGGTGGTTTAGCCCCGGAAATCAAGGCAAGCGTAAAAGCTTCTCGGCCAGCTACCTTCAGGTCTGTAACTGACATTTCCTTATCCCTCACTCTGGATGCGGTCAGGCAGAGATCGCTGAGGAATAAGGAGGCCGAGAAGAGGAAGCGTGAAGATGATGGTTCACGAAAGTCGAACAAGAAGCACCATGGGAGCGGTGACAACAAGAAAGGGTCGGAGTCGAGGAAGGATGGGCATAATTCTGGTGAAAAACCCAAGTGTAAAATTTGCAAGAAGCAGCACTATGGAAAGTGCAGACTGGAGTCGAACTCTCAGACTCAGTCAAAACCCTTTGCTTGTGGAAATTGCAAGTCCACGGATCACAAAACCCTGGATTGCAAGAAGATAAAAGACGCAACGTGCTACCGTTGCAATGAAAAGGGGCACATCAAGACCAACTGCCCTAAGTACAACAAGAAGCCTGAAGAGGCTAAGAAGACTAATGCTAGAGTCTTCAGAATGGACGCGAAAGAGGCTGTGCAAGACGATAATGTCATAACAGGTACCTTCCTTGTAAATGATGTCTTTGCAAGAGTACTTTTTGATTCAGGCGCAGATAAGTCTTTCGTAGATCATAAGTTTTGTAAATTGTTGAATTTACCTGTCAAAACCTTAAGCGTAAACTATGAGGTAGAGTTAGCAGATGGTACCATAGAAACTGTCTCAAACGTGTTAGATGGATATGTTATATCCATTAAGAACCATTCTTTTCCTCTGTCTCTACTTCCGTTTAAGTTGGCCGGTTTTGACATAGTTCTGGGTATGGACTGGTTATCTCATAATCAGGCCCAAATTGTCTGTAACATGAAGCAAGTAGTAATAAAGACTCCGTCTAGTGAGTCACTTACCATTCGGGGAGATACCCAGTATGGGCTGCCTGAGCAGGTGACTATGCTCAAGGCTTCCAAGTGTTTGAAGAAGGGGTGTGTCATCTACATGGCGCAAGTGATTATTGATGAGCCTAAACCGAAGATAGAAGACATCCCTATCATTTCTGAATACCCAGAAGTGTTTCCTGAAGATCTACCTGGTTTACCACCAGATAGACAAGTTGAATTCAGGATTGATATCATCCCCGGAGCAGCACCAGTTGCTAGAGCACCATACAGATTGGCACCCACAGAAAGAAGGAGTTGAGGACGCAGCTAGATGAATTGCTGGCTAAAGGTTTCATAAGACCTAGCTCGTCTCCTTGGGGAGCGCCAATCCTGTTTGTCAAGAAGAAGGATGGGTCGATGCGTCTGTGCATCGACTATCGCGAGCTTAATAAAGTCACGATCAAGAATAGATATACTTTGCTCAGGATCGACGATTTGTTCGATCAGTTACAAGGGGCCAGTTATTTCTCGAAGATTGATTTGAGGTCAGGCTACCATCAGTTGAAGGTTAAAGATGAAGACGTGCATAAAACTGCATTTAGGACTCGTTATGGTCATTAGGAGTTCCTAGTGATGCCTTTTGGGCTCACCAATGCACCGGCCGCGTTCATGGATCTCATGAATCGCGTTTGCAAGCCGCACTTAGATAAATTCGTCATCGTCTTCATTGACGACATTCTCATTTATTCTAAGAACCAAGCTGACCATGAGAAACACCTTTGATGTATTCTCAAACTTTTACACCAAGAGAAGCTCTATGCCAAATTCTCTAAATGTGAATTTTGGCTTCGTGAAGTCCAATTTCTTGGACATGTGGTCAGTGAGCATGGTATCCAGGTGGATCCCGCTAAGGTTGAAGCTGTTATGAATTGGCAAGAGCCAAAGACGCCTACGGAGATTCGTAGCTTCCTGGGATTGGCAGGATATTACAGGCGTTTCATTGAAAATTTTTCAAGGATTGCTGCACCCCTAACTTCCTTGACCAAGAAGAAAGTAAAGTTCGTTTGGGGCCCTAAGCAGCAAGAGTCCTTTGATGTTTTGAAACAGAAGTTGAGCAACGCTCCTGTGCTGACATTACCTGAAGGCACTGAAGAATTCGTAGTTTACTGCGATGCTTCACACACCGGCATGGGGTGTGTGCTTATGCAGAAAGGCAAGGTTATTGCCTATGCATCACGACAGTTAAAGGTGCACGAAAAGAACTACACCACCCACGACTTGGAATTGGGTGCCGTTGTGTTCGCACTAAAACTGTGGAGGCATTATCTTTATGGAATCAAGTTTGTGATCTACTCTGATCACAAGAGCCTCCAGCATCTGTTTAATAAAAAAGAATTAAACATGAGGCAACGCCGTTGGATGGAGACCTTGAATGATTATGATTGTGAAATCAAGTATCATCCCGGCAAAGCGAATGTAGTCGCTGACGCCTTGAGCAGAAAGGAGAGGGTTAGACCCATCCGAATCAATGCCAAGCGCATGGAGATAAAGAATAATTTGATGGAAAGGGTGTTAGCTGCACAGAAGGAAGCCGTGTTGGAAGCTAACTATCCTAATAAAAAGTTAGGAGTGACTGAGGAGCAGTTAACTCTTAGCAAGGACGGAATTTTACGATTGAATGGACGAATATGGGTTCCAATTTATGGGGGACTTCGTGATGTTATCCTCCAGGAAGCTCATAGTTCCAAATACTCCGTTCATCCTGGAGCTGATAAGATGTACCAGGATCTGAAGGCAAATTATTGGTGGATAGGCTTGAAGAAGTCTGTAGCCACTCACGTAGCTAAATGCTTGACATGTGCGCAAGTCAAAGCCGAGCATCAGAAACAGTCAGGTTTGCTACAACAGCCTGAACTTCCTACATGGAAGTGGGAAATGGTAACTATGGATTTTATTACCAAGTTACCCAAGACAAGGAAAGGAAATGATACGATAAGGGTTATAGTTGACCGACTGACTAAGTCAGCTCATTTCTTACCCATCAAGGAGACTTATAGCTCCGATATGTTAGCCCAGTTATACGTTGATAAGATTGTAGCCTTACATGGCATACCTGTAGCTATTATCTCTGATAGAGATACTAGGTACACGTCACATTTTTGGAAGAGCTTCCTGCAATCTTTGGGCACACGTTTGAACTTTAGTACGGCTTATCATCCTCAGACAGACGGTCAGAGTGAGCGTACTATTCAAACGTTGGAAGACATGCTACGTGCATGTGCGATCGATTTGGGTGGTAGTTGGGATAAGAACCTACCGTTAATCGAATTCTCCTACAACAATAGCTACCACACCAGCATCAAGGCTGCGCCTTTTGAGGCATTATACGGTAGAAAGTGTAGATCGCCTATTTGTTGGGCGGAAGTTGGAGATGTCCAGTTATCAGGACCAGAGATCGTGTTCGAAACAACGGACAAGATTGTCCAGATTCGAGACCGTCTCAAAGCTGCCCGGGATAGGCATAAAAGTTACGCTGATCCTAAGCGTAAGGATTTTCACTTCGAAGTAGGTGACAAAGTCCTACTTAAAGTGTCGCCCTGGAAGGGAGTGATGCGGTTTGGTAAGAAAGGCAAGCTAAGCCCGAGATACATAGGACCTTTCGAGGTTATCGAACGTGTCGGGTCAGTTGCCTATAAGTTAAACTTACTAGAAGAGCTCAGTGGAATTCATAATGTGTTCCACATCTGCAATCTGAAAAAGTGTTTCGCTGACGAATCACTGGTTATACCACATACAGATGTGCATATAGATGAGAGCTTAAGATTTGTTGAAAAACCTTTGTCGATTGAGGATCGACAGGTAAAGAAGCTTCGAAGGAAGCATGTACCTATTGTAAAGGTCAAATGGGATGCCCGTAGAGGTCCCGAGTATACATGGGAGGTTGAATCCACCATGAAAGAAAAATACCCTTATTTGTTTCAGTAAATCTCGGGTCGAGATTTATTTTAAGGGGGTGAGGATGTAACACCTCGAAAATTCGTGTTCAACGATTTAACGACACGTGTCATATAAGACAAAACGCGTTGTAAACTCGGATTTAATAAAGATGTTTTGGCAGGATTTAAAAGCGGCGTCATGTTAATTTTTACCTCTGAACGACCTCATTTATAAATCCCAAGACCCAAGTATACGTACATTAAACATCTAGTATATTTAAAAATCCAGGAATGTAGTTGTCAATAATTAAATTCATAGTGCTAGATGGGTTCCGATAGAATTCCTACGGTAAACCGTCGTTTAAGGCACTTTCAAAATGAATTCAACTGAAACAATTCAAAATGGTAGGGTATGTTACTGTATAAGGCACTTCTTGGAGGTCCCTAGATGATAATTGAGGCCCCAAAGTCGGATATTGAGGTTGCCTTTTCGAAAGCATGAAAGAGCAACATTTTTGGTCCCTGATGATTTGTTGCGCACCGTAACAAATAATTGTTACGGTGCGCAAGCACCTGCCCAGCACTAGAAAACAGGCAGCAGCCTGTTATGCGCGATTGTGACCATTCTAGCCGGTTTTTCTCACATGTGGATGACCCCTAGGCACCCCCTAAGCACTAGGACAAGTGTTAATCAGTTGTGGATGGGTGCTAGACTAAGATGTCAAGCTTTTATGGTGTCTTGGATCACTATATAAAGCCTCTTTAGTTACAAACATTCCCACACCTTCTCCTGCATTGTTGGATCATTTCTGGAGCTATCAAGCAGCCTCAAGTGATCATATTTCGTGCATTGGACCCTTGTAAGTCTGCTAGTCCTTCTTTAATTAGTTTTAGCTTAGTTAATTAGCTAAAAGTCAAACCGTCGTAATTACGGTTTGACTTCGAGATTGGTCAATAATGGCTCAGTCATATCTCGAATTAAAAGTAGTTATATGTTGGTATTTATGTGGGTAATAAAACCTCAAAAGGGTTTCCCCTGATCACCACTCTAACTAGTTCAAATGTCGGGTCAAACATGTACTTAGAAAAGTCAACAGGAAGCTTAAAATACCATTTATGCATAATTAGCAATGAAAATCATATACAACCTGTTTGATCATTGTTATAACTTAGTAATAAGTGTAAGAACATGTCTAAACATGTTCAACCCGACAATTTCCTGTTTAGAACCGGTTCGGAACCGAAAGTCGCATAGTTTGACTTTCACTTTGACTTTCAGTTCTGACCCGTTTAGGCATGTTTTAGAAATGCATCAGAGCTTTAATTGGACTAGGTTACATGTTAGAACAACCCTCTGTGATTATACACCTTGGTTCATTAGTTATCCAATTAATATGCATGCTTCCGTTAATTGCTCATATGTTGACCGTTATGCCCTTATTACCTTAGAACGTGATTTATGAAAATGTAAAAGTGTAGAAACCTTAAATACTGATATATAAACTTGTATGCAAAGTTTGACATCAGTTTGACTTGTAGATTAAGAGTTATGCTCATTATCGCAAAACTAATGCTTTATGTTAATAAAACGGCGTAATTAGCGTATAGCCTAGTTAAGCCTACTTTTTGGTATCAAACTTAATACCCACTGATGTAACATATTATTTTGGGTATTTTAAAGATTTTTAATTAATTTTAGGCTGATCATAACTCATAGTCGTAGGCTTAATCCGGTAATTGTCGGTTTTGCCCTTACGAGCCATAAAATGAGTTTTACACATCTAAACGACTCCAAACCTTTTACTACTGATCACATATGATAAATAAATTATTTTAAGCCTTCAGGAAATATAAAAATATCAGATTTAAGTATCGAACCCGGAAATGGCCTTTAATCGCCTTATTTAGCGTTTCTAACGCATAGTATGTATTAAAATCATATTGAACATACCCGGGTTGATACCTACTGATATTTTAGGAAAATTAGAATGTTTTAACAGTAAGCAAAGGTTGATAAACTCAGACTTCAGTTTTGAGCTTTTCGGCTTATGTGAAATTACCAAAATACCCCTACGGGGCATAGTTTGGTTAAAAATGATAAATTTCACATACATGCTTTAACCTACTGATATAACTTAGCAAATGGAGTATATTTTCTGATTACATCAGACCCGTAACTCAGAATGTTACTAAAACTCTTTTATACACTTTTAAATGACCAAACTACCCCTATGGGGCCTAGTTTGTGTTTAAATACGTTTCGGGCATAATGAAAGACATATTACTGATGTCACAACATATTTGAAGCATATTAACTTAGGAAACCTGTATATGACTCTTACAGATACCCGTTACGCTTATTACGCGCACGGTTCGGTTTATGTAACAAGTTTACATAAATTAGCCGAAACGGGTCAAACCTTATCGGTTTTATCTCAAAATCCAGAATGTGAATAATAAACCCATATTAAACAAGTCTTCAAACTTGTCGGGTCTGAATCACATTCTATCCGGTCTTCGCTTAATCATGCGTACGAACCGTACCTTGAAACTAGCCGGTCTAAGCTTAAGCTTAATAAAAGGCCCGTTAGAATTCTAATAGGTTATTATAAACCTTCATTCCAGATTAGGAGGACCAGTAAAAGCTACGTGCATTTTGCTTATTGTGATTAATTGATGTGCGATAAAGTGTTATATATATTAGGTGTATATTTTAAGCCCTTTTTAACACTTATTTTAGCCAAGTTTTAAATTTATAAAACACGATATTTCACTAACACTAAACACACATATGGGCAAGTGCACCCATCGTTGAGTGTAGTATAGCGTTGGTAAGATACCGAGGTCGTCCAAGGACACAAGAGCTTTTAGTACCGGTTTATCCTCAACGTCTAACCAAAATAAAAGTTTAGAAAAATGTTTTAAACTAAGAAAAATAAAACTAACTAAAATGCTGAAAATAAAAATAAAAATAAAAACAGATAGACAAGATGAATCACTTGGTTCCGACTCGTATCTAGTATAACCTTTGATTATTTCCGCACTTTTGCACATAATTAAGAGATTATCTTAGTTATTGTAGTAGGCCCCTCTTTTGAAGGCGACGTTACCCTCACCCCAGTAGTTTGAGTCAGCAGGGATACAATCCTAAAAGGGTGGATTATTGGAAGATAATGAATTAAGTTATTAATGCAGTATTGTGGTAGGCCCCGCTTTTGGCGGTGACGATACCCTTGGCTAAGTAGTCTGAGTCAGCAGGGATACAATCCTAAATAGCCGGGTTATAGTATTAATAGTAGTTAACTTATGAGGGGATCAAAGAGTTTGGACCCCCGCCATCCAATACCGTGAAGTATTGAAGGAGGTCCTACTAAATTTGACCCAGGTCCATTGCAGGACCTCTAAACGCTGAACAATGGCAAGACCTTTACCAAACCGTTCCCTTAACCCCCTACCAGGTAGCCAACATATCTCCATATAGACCGTGGAGATATGAATGGTGAAAATTCTTTATTTTATATAGACAGTAAAATAATGCCAAGACACCACGGACAAGCGATAAGGAAAGATCACCTTCAACATAAGTAACTAGTTATTAAAGTCATTAATACAAAACCAAATAAAAAGTGCAAAAGATTAGAAATAAAAAGTATTATACTAGACACTTTGTCTTCACCAAGTGATGTAAGAGACTTAGGCAAACATGGCCTTGATTGTCAAGAACTCTTACGATCAATCTTGGATCCCGAGACGACTCACACACTCTACGATGGACAATGGATGATGGTGGTGGATGATGGTGTTGTGATGGTGGTGGGTGGTGGATGAAGTGTGAGAGAGGTGGTGTGCCAAGGGATGAGATGAAATGAATCCAAGCACTCCTATTTATAGGCTGAACAGAGAGCTGGACACGGCCCCGTGTCCGCTGGGCACGGCCCCGTGTCCGTCTGACACTCTCTCTCCTCATTAATTGTAATTCGCAATTACAATAAATGCGCCTGCTGTACTTTCGACACGCCCCCGTGTCCGCTGAGCACGGCCCCGTGATGGGCAATAGAAGCTTCTATAGGTTTGTCTTTTCTGCTGCTTCTTGGGCACGGCCCCGTGCTGGCTGAGCACGGGGCGTGTTCAGTCTTCTGTTTTCTCTATTTTGCTTTGGAAGGTGCCGTTGAGGGTTCGGGCAGTCCACTAATGTTCCTTTTCTTGTATTTATGTTGGATTTAGCTGTCTTTTTGCTTCTTTTGCGTTTTTGAGCTCATTTAATCCTGAAAATACAAAAGGAAGACAAAAACACTCTTTTTCCAATATTAGCACTAAAAAGGGTTAGTTTTATGCCTCATTTGATGTAATTTATATGTTGCATTTTACACACATCAAATACCCCCACACTTGAACTTTTGCTTGTCCTCAAGCAAAACTCTTTAATATGTGGCTTACACTCCCAAATGGAATAGGTAGAAGAGAAGGTTTTGGGCTTGTCGTAGAGTGTCGGGATTTCCAAGATCTTTTTGGGTTTTATTTTTATTTATTTACACTCCTATTCGTAATGATTTATTTAGAACTGTTCATAAAAGAAATTACTTATTTGGGCATAACATGCCTTTTTTTTAAAATTCTATTTATATACAAGTTCACATACCTCGCGGGGAAATCACTCACACTCGGCCGAAGGTGTATTTTTAGTGAATCACTCGAGAGCGGCACGGAACTTATTCCTACCATAGGCTTGCCAAGAAATCAATCCTCCTCCTTTTTAACTTTTATACCTTTGTAGATATCAAGAGGACTTTGTGGGTTAAGGGTTGGCTAGGGTTAAAGGTAGGTGGTTGGGTTAGTGGTTAGTAGAAAAAAGGGCTAAAAGCGTAACAAGTGTCGGTTTTCGTATTTTTGCAACTTTTTATTTTGATGAAGCTTTTATTCAAACTAAGTTATTTTTGATTAACTTGTTTGTTTATTTTCTTTTTGCTTCATCATTATCACAAATTTTTTATTTTTTTTATTTATTTATTTTTTTTTTCACGAAGAACCGAACTTGTTACTAAAATAAAGGGTTAAAAATGAAAAAGGTTTTGGTGGATGAAAGGGTTTTTGTTTGGGTGATGAAACGAAAAGGTTTAGGCTCAAAGGGGCTAACTAGAGGGATTTTTGGGTAGGTGGTAAAGGAAAAAGAAAAATAATGGTGTAGAAATGAAAAGGGTTAGTCCTAATGCCTCCATCATTTACTTACTCGGGTTTAAGTTGATAAGGACCGGGAATGTATTGTCATGGCAAGTTCTAGAGTCGTAAGAACCAAGCGGCTATTCACACAAGAAACGAAAAATGAGCATTTAGTCAAATGATATGTAATTGTGTGCTCAATAAAGGCTCAAAACTCACTTTTGTGGGAATGGGTTTTTATGTGATCAAGTATATAATCAAATTTTAAATAAGTTTGCTATGCCTTTTCATAATTTTCTTATGTTGGTTCTTTTTATCACTACGCTATCGGTTGTAAATTTGTAAAAATATAACCTTTTTGAGAACTTGAATTTCCCGAGTTAAACCTAGACAAGTAAAAAAATGAAATTTTTAAAAAAATTTGGGGTGATTAGCGGTTCCAATAGAGTTTTGTGTAAGGCTTGTATTTAGGATTTGCAAAATTCAAGGTTTTAGCATCCCCCCCACACTTAAATTACACATTGTCCTCAATGTGTCCCAAAAATAAATTTTTAGGTTGATTAGATGTGTAAAATAGTGTTTAAAAAGCAAAATATTGTGTTACCGGGCACTGAACACGGCCCCGTGTTGAGTGGGCACGACCCCGTGTTCAGGTGCCAGTAACAAGAACTTACAGAAGGTGGACACGGCCCCGTGTCCACTGAACACGGCACGTGTCTGACAAAATTCTGCCGAACAGAAGCCAAACAGCAGGTCTGGGAGGTGAGCACGGGGGCGTGTTGGCTGGACACGTCCCCGTGTGGACAGTCTGAAAGCCTGAAAAACAGGTTTCTTCTTCCGGTTTTTCCATCCTGGCCCTATAAGTGCTGAGGCTTAGCACCCCAAGCCTTGGTTTGTACCTGTTTCAACACTTAATACCACACCAAGCAATACAAACATCCTACATTACCACCGTTAATTGTTCCAAGCATAAAGTAAAAGAAAAATAAAACGGAAAATAAAAGTGTTTAAGGAAAGTAAATTGTTCAACTTCTGGCACGCAGGCCACCAATCGTTCGATAGATAAAGGGACTTAAACCTGTGGGCTCGCCATCAACCCGCTCCTGCTCCTCCAAACCCTCTAATCCATATCTTCATCGCTATCATCACCTCCATCCCCATGCCCCGCCATATGCTCCCGGATGCTGCTGATATCGTCTTGTATATCGTTGATGTTGCGTTCAATAGCTCCGACCCGGTGGTATGTGTTGTTGGCGAGGTTGTAGGCGTTCCTGGTACACATAAGGTTTTCCTGCATAAGATCATGTAAGCTTTGAAAATTAGGAAAACCGCCTCCTTGTGAGGAGGATTGACCCGGATCACCATGGGGTGGATACTGGTGGTGGGGAGGTGGTGCGTGAAGAACTAGGGCCTCCTGTGGGTTCCATGCATAGCCTTGCGTTCTTTGGAAACTCACTGTTCCGTCTTCCGCCTCATAGAGTAAGTTCATGGCTCGGCAAATGTGGTAGTCAACTCGTCCCGACCATGGGCTTCTTTCAAAGGCTCTTGTTGGAATTCGCGTGTAATGCTTAAAAAGACGGTACACCCATCCTCCGTAGAAGATAGGCGTTGGAGCTCGAGCAAGGCGGTTGAGATGCATGTTTTTCAACAGGAGATACGGAACATCAAGAGGCTTTGGTTGTGGATACAGTGGAGGACAACCAAATCTTTCAACCCTACAACACCACTACTGTCGTGTCGTTGGTTTAGAGAGTAGGTGAGGATCCTGTGAATGTAGCGATAGAGCGGATCCCTCAGCTTTGTACTCTTGGTGCTACGAGGGTCGTAGATTCCTTCACCGATTTGAGCCCATGCGGCTTGTCTTTCATTCACCTCCAAGTCTCGTAATCCCCCGGTATTTTCTTCGTTTCCCGATTCCTCTTCTTGATATAGACCTATTATGGCTCCAAACTGTGCCATGGAGATCGAGTACATTGTTCCTCCACACCGAAATACAACCCCAGTATTGTCAAATGGGTCACACCTTGAATCGAAGTTGAAGGTACTGTAGAACTCCATGGTACATTGATGTACTGATTGAAGCCTAGTGTTTAATGCAACAGCTAGTGGTCCCGTAACGATGTTGTTGAATCGGTTCAGCTGGTTTACCAAGGTTAACAGATCTGTGCAAGCTCTCCTCGGGTACTCTTCGGGTCTTGTTTGGAGAACCTCATACCTTGCCCTTGCATCAAGCTCACTTGCATTGAACCTTGTGAACTTTGCCATCTGAAAGAATATACCAAAGATTAGCACGAAACAGAAATGTTTTCGGACAAAACTGCAAACAGTGGGCTGGACACGACCCCGTGTCCAGCGGACACGGCCCCGTGTGCAGAGGTCTGTTACTCAAAAACTTCAATTTTCGACCCGGTTTCGAAAACTTGAAAATTTTTGGTCCAATAGGTGCGGTTTCCCCCGAAAATGAAACCCTAAACACCGTTTTTCCCAAAATATCCCGTTTACCTTATCAATTTTGTCTTTTTCGGTTCAAGAACAAGGGTTTTGGGGTTTTTGTAAGAAATCGGGTGAATCTATGAACAATCTAAGATTATTTACTTCCCCTAACACTAATCTAACTAAGTGCAAACAGATTTAGGCAAAAATTTTAGGTTCGATCCGGATGAACATCAAGAACCCTAGATTTTTCCCCAAATTTGTGGTGTATTAACTACATGCAAGTAACTAATCTAACTACTAAGAGTGATAGAATCATACCTTGACGTTGTTAGATCGGTAAGAGACGTTGGAATTTCGCGAAAAATCGCCTGGAACCAGAGCTTTTGTGGGGAAACGGGGCGTGTGGAATGAAGAAACTGTTTTGAAAAAGGGGTTTTATCCCGTCTGCAGCGCGAACACGGCCTCGTGCCGAGCAGTTTTTTTTTTTTTTTTTTTTTTTTTGAGTGTGTGTGCGCGTGTGAGTGCCCCTTTTCCCCATAAGCTATGGTTTAGAAAACTTACCGCTTTATTTTGTCGTCTCAATCGTTCGTAACTTACCAGGCATGATGTTTTTATTCTTCCACGATTTGAAGCGAGATCTCTTCTTCCTCATCCTCAATGAATCCTTGATAGAGTTTCAGCCGTTGGCCATTGACTTTAAATGGTGGCCCATTTCGAGGTTTAATTTCTACTGCACCGTGTGGAAAAATATGGGTGACGGAAAAAGGTCCTGACCACCTAGACTTTAATTTACCAGGAAACAATCGAAGTCGTGAATTAAACAAAAGAACTAAGTCTCCCACCCGAAATTCATTAGGTTTAATATGTTTTCATGTAAATTTTTCATTCTTTCCTTATAAATCTCGGAGTTTGAGTATGCATAATTCCTAAGCTCGTCTAATTCATTTATTTGACAAAATCGATTTTTACCAGCAAATTCTAGATCTAAGTTTACATTTTTGATTGCCCAGTAGGCTTTGTGTGCAATTTCTACTGGTAAATGACAACTTTTTCCATAGACTAGCTTATATGGGGTTGTACCTATCGTTGTTTTATAAGCAGTTCGAAAAGCCCATAAAGCATCATCTAATTTATCAGCCCATTCCTTTCTATTTAATCCTACGGTTTTTTCGAGTATTCGTTTTAACCCTCTATTAGTCACTTCGGCTTGTCCGTTTGTTTGAGGGTGATATGCTGTCGAAACCCGGTGATAGACCCCATATCTTGTTAAAATTTTTTCAAGTTGATGGTTGCAAAAATGGGTACCTCTATCACTTATTAAAGCTTTAGGTGTGCCAAAACGAGAGAATAATTTTTTCAGAAATCTTACCACTACTTTTCCATCATTTGTTGGAAGTGCCTCGGCCTCGGCCCATTTAGACAAGTAATCCACTGCCACAAGTATGTATTTGTTTCCTTTTGATGGTGGGAAAGGTCCCATGAAGTCGAGTCCCCATACATCAAAAATTTCACAAACAAGAATGCCATTTTGTGGCATTTCGTTTTTGGAAGAAATATTACCTGTTCTTTGGCAAGCATCACATGTCTTTACAAGATTTTGAGCATCTTTGTAAATGGTTGGCCAATAAAATCCTGAATCGAATACCTTTCGTGCGGTACTGGCAGCACCATGATGTCCTCCGTATGGACCTTCATGACAATGGCGGAGAATTCTTCGTGCTTCACTACCATGTACGCATCGTCTGACGAGTTGGTCGGCACACATTTTGAAAAGATATGGATCTTCCCAAAAATAGTGTTTCACATTGGCAAAGAATTTTTTTCTTTGATGATGTGGCCATCCTTTTGCGACTATTCCGCTAGCTAGGTAGTTAGCAAAGTCGGCGTACCATGGTTCTTCCTTAAATTCCACCATTTCCAGGGATTCAGTTGGAAATTTTTCGTTGATTTGCTCGTCCCTGGTTGCCTCCAAAGCTGGGTCTTCTAAGCGCGAAAGATGATCTGCTGCGGTATTTTCTGCTCCTCTTTTGTCCTTGATTTCAATGTCAAATTCTTGGAGGAGTAGAATCCACCTAATCAAACGTGGTTTTGCGTCTTGCTTCTTAAAGAGATATCGAATGGCTGCATGGTCTGTATAGACTATAGTTTTAGAAAGAACAAGATAAGAACGAAATTTATCAAAAGCAAATACCACAGCTAGTAACTCTTTTTCAGTTGTTGTGTAATTTTCTTGTGCATCGTTAAGTGTTTTACTAGCATAATATATTGGGTGGAAATGCTTTTCCTTTCTCTGTCCCAAGACAGCTCCAACTGCAAAGTCACTAGCATCACACATGATTTCGAAAGGAAACTTCCAATCAGGTGCTATCATGATAGGCGCATTGACTAGCATTTCCTTTAGTGTTAGAAATGCTTGATTGCAATCCTTGTCAAAGATGAAAGGAGCATCTTTTTCAAGTAATTTTGTTAGAGGCCTTGAGATTTTTGAAAAGTCTTTGATAAACCGCCTATAAAATCCGGCATGCCCTAGGAAACTTCTAATAGCTCTTACGGAGGATGGAGGAGGTAACCTAGAAATGGTATCTATTTTGGCTCGATCCACCTCCATTCCTTCGCTTGAGATCTTGTGACCGAGTACTATTCCCTCCGTTACCATGAAATGGCATTTTCCCAATTAAGGGCGAGGTTAGTTTCCTCACATCGGGATAGCATTCGTTCAAGGTTATCGAGGCATTGGTCGTATGAATCCCCAAAGATAGAAAAGTCGTCCATGAAGACTTCTATTGTCTTTTCTATCATGTCATGGAAAATGGCTACCATGCAACGTTGGAATGTTGCGGGGGCATTACATAGACCAAACGGCATGCGTCGATAAGCAAAAGTTCCATAGGGACATGTGAAAGTTGTCTTTTCTTGGTCTTCGGGTGCTATCAGGATTTGAAAGTAACCTGAAAAACCATCCAAGAAACAGTAAAATTTATGACCGGATAATCTTTCTAACATTTGATCAATGAAGGGTAAAGGAAAATGATCCTTTCTTGTTGCTTCATTTAATCGTCTATAATCTATACATACTCTCCATCCTGTGACGGTTCTTGTTGGTATTAATTCATTCTTTTCGTTAGTAATTACCGTCATACCTCCTTTCTTTGGAACTACTTGGACGGGACTTACCCAAGGACTATCGGAAATAGGATAGATAAGTCCGGCGTCAAGTAATTTGATGACTTCGTTTTTAACCACTTCTTGAACATTTGGATTTACGCGACGTTGTGGTTGTATGACTGATTTGTAGTCATCATTCATCAAAATTTTGTGTGTGCACATAGAAGGACTAATTCCTTTTATGTCAACAAGTTTCCAAACTATTGCATTTTTGTGTTTTTTCAAAAGATTGATTAGTTTTTCTTTTTCTAAGTTATCTAATTTAGACGAAATAATTACAGGTAACTTACCATCTTTGTCTAGAAAAGCATATTCCAAACCTTTTGGAAGTTCTTTGAGCTCAAGTGGTGGGTCTTTAGGAGACTCCTTATTTGGTTGCTCGTTTCGATCAAGAACTTTAAAAGTTTGTTCTATGGCGACCTCTTCTTCAACAAAGTGGTCAATCTCTTCACTTGTATCGGGTGGTTCATCTTCATCTTCAATTAGGGGGTCATTATTGCCGAATGGATATTTCATTGATCGTTCGAGATCGACACTTCTTTTAAATGCCCCTAATTGAAGAGGTAAATTATTGAACTTCCGGTTTTTCAAAGCTTCGTGAGTTTTTACAAATGGTCGTCCCAACACTAGAGGAGCGTCATCGAGGATGACAAAGTCGGCTGGGATTACCATTTGATTTGTTTGAACCAAAACATCTTCAACTATACCGATTGATTTTATTACTTTCCGATTGGATAGAAAAATGGGTATTTGAAGTGGAGAAAAATCACTAATACTTAATTTTTCGAAAATGTAGTTAGGCATTATGTTAACACAAAGATCTTTATCGATTGTGACATTACTAATAAACGAATTTTGAAAGAAACATGGAACCGGTGTAATGTTAATTTCAAATGGGTCTTCTTTTATTAGCGAAGTTTGATCATTAGTTAACTTAACACTTACCGTTTCGTCAATTTTAGTGTTAGTGTTTAACTCTTTTAAAAACTTAGCATGAGTGGGTACTAAACAATGATTTTCGAAAGAAGGTGTCAAGAGATTAATTTCTTCAAAATTAGACTCTTCTTGGATTTTAACGTTATTGGACTCACCTTTTTCGTTGCTTAGCTCATGTGTCGGTTTTTCACTTATTTGTTCTTCCATTTTTTTCATTTTTAGTTATCTCTTCCCTTTTTAATTCTTCTCTTGCGCGGGACTCCTCCTCCCTTGCGCGAGCTTCTTTTATACATCGATCGATAACTCTAATGTGTTCTAATATCCTATCGGTCACTTCGGTTATAGAAAAAGAATCATTATTTTCTAAGCTTGAATCCGGTTGTTCGACCCTTTGTTCCTCATAATACCCATATGAAGTTGATGGTTCACACCATTGTCCTTCATTGTAAGCATATGATGGATAAGGTTCGTAATTTTGTTCTTCATAATACTCATATGAGGTGGGTTGTTCACGCCAAGGTTCCTCATAATAAGCATATGAAGGTGGTGGCTCATATCTTGGTTCCTCAAAGTATGAGTAAGAAGGCTCATACCTTGGTTCATCAAAATATGAGTATGAGGGAGGAGGTTCATACCTTTGGTCTTCATAGGATGTGTATGAAGTTGATGGCTCGTACCTGGGCTCCTCATAGTAAGTGTATGAATTGGATGGTTGATACGAGTGATTATTTTGAATCGAACGTGTATGACGACAATTTGTGCAATAATTACCCCTATAATCATCCTCATCATAGGTGTAGTTGTAACCTCCTGAGTATTGATCCATAAGAATCACTCAGCAGACCACAACTGAGTCTCGGGACCAGAAAATGAAACAAAGATTGAAACAGAAGGCTGGAAACGGCCCCGTGTCTGGTGAACACGGCCCCGTGTACAGGATCTGTATCTGGGCGTTTTAATTAAAGTTACTGGTCACGTTGAGCACGGGGGCGTGTTTAGCGAGCACGGCCCCGTGTTCAGACTCTGTATCTGGGTATCTAACTAAAAATATGCAGCACGGGGGCGTGTTCAATGAGCACGGCCCCGTGTTCAGGCTACTGTAAATGCAAACTAAACTAAAATGCAGAAAAATGTGCACGCGTTTTGAAAAGGTTTTGAAAAACTGATTAGGCCGTCGATTTTAAACTTTCTCAAAATCCTTGTGTCCCCGGCAACGGCGCCAAAAACTTGATGTGCGATAAAGTGTTATATATATTAGGTGTATATTTTAAGCCCTTTTTAACACTTATTTTAGCCAAGTTTTAAATTTATAAAACACGATATTTCACTAACACTAAACACACATATGGGCAAGTGCACCCATCATTGAGTGTAGTATAGCGATGGTAAGATACCGAGGTCGTCCAAGGACACAAGAGCTTTTAGTACCGGTTTATCCTCAACGTCTAACCAAAATAAAAGTTTAGAAAAATGTTTTAAACTAAGAAAAATAAAACTAACTAAAATGCTGAAAATAAAAATAAAAATAAAAACAGATAGACAAGATGAATCACTTGGTTCCGACTCGTATCTAGTATAACCTTTGATTATTTCCGCACTTTTGCACATAATTAAGAGATTATCTTAGTTATTGTAGTAGGCCCCTCTTTTGAAGGCGACGTTACCCTCACCCCAGTAGTTTGAGTCAGCAGGGATACAATCCTAAAAGGGTGGATTATTGGAAGATAATGAATTAAGTTATTAATGCAGTATTGTGGTAGGCCCCGCTTTTGGCGGTGACGTTACCCTCGGCTAAGTAGTCTGAGTCAGCAGGGATACAGTCCTAAATAGCCGGGTTATAGTATTAATAGTAGTTAACTTATGAGGGGATCAAAGAGTTTGGACCCCCGCCATCCAATACCGTGAAGTATTGAAGGAGGTCCTACTAAATTTGACCCAGGTCCATTGCAGGACCTCTAAACGCTGAACAATGGCAAGACCTTTACCAAACCGTTCCCTTAACCCCCTACCAGGTAGCCAACATATCTCCATATAGACCGTGGAGATATGAATGGTGAAAATCCTTTATTTTATATAGACAGTAAAATAATGCCAAGACACCACGGACAAACGATAAGGAAAGATCACCTTCAACATAAGTAACTAGTTATTAAAGTCATTAATACAAAACCAAATAAAAAGTGCAAAAGATTAGAAATAAAAAGTATTATACTAGACACTTTGTCTTCACCAAGTGATGTAAGAGACTTAGGCAAACATGGCCTTGATTGTCAAGAACTCTTACGATCAATCTTGGATCCCGAGACGACTCACACACTCTACGATGGACAATGGATGATGGTGGTGGATGATGGTGTTGTGATGGTGGTGGGTGGTGGATGAAGTGTGAGAGAGGTGGTGTGCCAAGGGATGAGATGAAATGAATCCAAGCACTCCTATTTATAGGCTGAACAGAGAGCTGGACACGGCCCCGTGTCCGCTGGGCACGGCCCCGTGTCCGTCTGACACTCTCTCTCCTCATTAATTGTAATTCGCAATTACAATAAATGCGCCTGCTGTACTTTCGACACGCCCCCGTGTCCGCTGAGCACGGCCCCGTGATGGGCAATAGAAGCTTCTATAGGTTTGTCTTTTCTGCTGCTTCTTGGGCACGGCCCCGTGCTGGCTGAGCACGGGGCGTGTTCAGTCTTCTGTTTTCTCTATTTTGCTTTGGAAGGTGCCGTTGAGGGTTCGGGCAGTCCACTAATGTTCCTTTTCTTGTATTTATGTTGGATTTAGCTGTCTTTTTGCTTCTTTTGCGTTTTTGAGCTCATTTAATCCTGAAAATACAAAAGGAAGACAAAAACACTCTTTTTCCAATATTAGCACTAAAAAAGGGTTAGTTTTATGCCTCATTTGATGTAATTTATATGTTGCATTTTACACACATCATTAATACTTACTCAGGTAAATACTTTTAACTTATTTTCCCTATACGGGCTTGGGTTACGGTATATAGCATACCGCTTGATCGGGCATCAAATCTCCACCGTTAAAGTGGGTAGTTGAATAATTTGATCAGCTCGTTTAAACAGTCTTGTTTACTTTACAGCCTTTGGGGGGTTAATGACCATGTCCCGGATATCCTTGGCATCATCTTACGAGATGGCCACGACCTGAGCACGGGGTGTAGGCGTACACCTGTCAGTGTATAACTCAATAATGTGGTGTGTCTATTGATCTTTAACCCGGACAAGATCCGGGCTACTGAACGCATAAGTAACATGTAATTCGTTCACAAGATTATAATATTAAATAATTCTCCCAAGTTAAACAAAAATGTTTATGCCACGTGCATCCAAACCAATTTTCAATCATTTTCCAAAATGAGTCAGTTGATTGTATTTACCAGTGTAAACTGACGTATTTTCCCAAAAAGACTGAATGCAGGTACTAAACGAAATTGGCTGGATTGTCTCCTTAGCATCAATAAAAAGTCTCGCCAGCTTAGGATGCCTGAAGTCTGTTGAACCATTAATATTATTTTATTTCGATCCGTTCTGTGGATAAACTTCCGGATATGGTTACATTGATAAACAATATTAAATTCGGTCATATCATATTTTAAATTTGCTTCCGCTGTGCATAATAATATTGTGTTGTTTGACTATTACGTTGCCAACCACGTCACGATACTCCCCCACCGGGCCCACCGGTGACACGTGGAAATCGGGGTGTGACAGGGAAGTTAGTCTGAGAGACTAGCTGGGTAATTCCATATGAGAGACTGGGGTAGAATACATGTTACAATTATTACAGAAATTTTTATACATGGTATGGTTAGCCTAAGGAGGGTTTACGACTAGATCATGTGAAGGGTGGGTACAACACTTAAGGCCATTAATCCTAGTCGTAGGACCGAGGGACATGAGTGATAGATCTATTTGGGTGTAGCGAGCCCACACCCATGAGGCCGGGGCGGCCCATAGTGGTGACTGTGTCTTTCCGCCGGAAGCCCGGTAACAAATTTTCTATGTTTGAGTACTTCCTGCACCTTTTCACACATACCAGTGGCTTTGCAACCCATTGGTGATCTCTTTTTCCTTATTGCTACATACCAGGGACATACATACTTACAGAAATACTTGATTTATACAAATTAAATACCATGTTTTATACAAATTCAAGGCATAGGATTATGCGGGCATGGAGTCAAAGTCAGGGTGGGCATTGACGGTTTTACGAACATTACAAATACAAGAGTTTACAAATACATGGTTTTACGAACATAATGCGTTACAAACACAAAGTTTCCATATAACTTGACAAGAAAATGATTTCTAAATTCGTTTTCTCAATAATGTTTCACAAACCGGTTATTCAAAAGATTTATTTAAAATCTTTTACGAACAAACTATGAACTCGCTCAACTTTTTGTTGATTTTTTGCATGTTTCTTTCTCAGGTTGCATTTTCAGAGTTAAGGCACGGTTGGAATAGGAGAACCATGTGGAGTCGAGTACTTAGTGGCGTTCATTTTCTAAAAGACTTAGCTTATTTGCTTCTGCTGTGCAATGAAGATACCAGTCCAGTCACGCCAGCTCTGATAATTTCGGGGTGTGACAGATTGGTATCAGAGCTATAGGTTACAGCGAATTTGGTTTCTGTTGTGATACCTAGGCTCTAACCTCACTTTTCTCTGGGAACTTAGAATATTAAAACCTGAATACATACAGAACGCATAGTACTCGAATATGGTCTCCAACCGTTGCCGAAAAACAAACAGTCAAAATTTTGTTTCCAAACATACACTAAAGTGGTGTTTTACACACGGCGCATAAAACATTTACATACAGTACACAAAACTCTGAGAGTTTAGGAAACACGCACTAAAGACCTTCAGAAACTTATGTTGACGTTCATTAAAGGTCATCACGTAGGAACCGCGAATATCAACTTGGGCACACACTATTATCCATATTGTCTATGATATTTTAACTTCCCGAGCTGGCAGCCTACACATAACGAAACGCTAGTGCACGAGAATACATGGAACTAAAATTTTACGTCAACGGATGTCAGAGTACATCACATTCTACGCGGAACGAAACGCTAGGGCACAGGTATACGTGAAACTTAAGCTATACATCAACGGAGGTTGAAATACGTCACATACGACTTACGAGGTGAAGTCACCAAGAAGACACTGTGGAGCATTTCAGCGATGATGCTAATCCTGTCAGCACCAAAACTATCAATCAGGAAGCGGCGGTTTGGCACGCGGTCCTGCAAACGACACGAAACACTCCAAGGAGAAGACGTATGTCTCCGCATCCCCCTATCTCAGTTAACGACGAATATGTTGTGTTCGACATTCCATGGTAATGTCACCTAACAACTGGTTATCACATGCAACCCCAGGTAAAGTCCTTAAATTTCTTTTATTGAAATTTCGACTTTTGCATCTAGTGAGTAGATTTTCACATCTCTACCCCTCTTAATGGTCATTGTATCACAATCATTACTTTCATTAAAGCAAACACTAATTGCTTCATTTCTTGAAAAATTCATATGTTACGCATGCATCGTTTGTTGCACATGTGGTTTCGTTTCGAATGAGCGTTTCATCAAAGTTCAAATATTATTTCGCTAAACCTAATTATTGATTTGTGATTCGAATGACCCGCATTATTGAAATTGTTGGCTCCCTTGTTATCAAGTCAACACATTTTCTTGAAAGTTCTTTTCTTTTCAAGTTACACACATGGTTTTTCGTCGTAACCATGTCGAAATTTCCTTTTTGATACATATATATTTATTGTCGGATTGCGCTAAAACCAAGTTCAATTGTTTGAACTTGTCCATTACACATATTCAATTCAGAGCATCATATGATGTATTGGGAGCATCATATTCAAATCAATTTTTGACAAGCACTTCATTTGTTTAGAGTCGTAGTAAACTTGTTTGGCATTCGACTCCATTAAATTGTTTATTGATTTCGACACCATGTGGTGGTGTTTTCATTTATTTGAAACTTGCGCTAATCTTGTTTACACATCTTATGCACGGATTTAATTAATTATATATTGATTTGCTTTAAATCCGCTTCGATTTATCATATTTAAGCGATCTTAACCCAATTGTGTGTTATGATGATGGTACACAAATTCATTGCATATTCCGGTGTAGCTACTAACGGTTCTTTCGACATCGATCGAATATTTCGCGATATTCATTGCTTCTTCATCTTTGATCGAAAACATTATTTCTTTGATGTTCCATTTTCAATTGAAAATCTTTCGATGTTTGTTGGAACAAACATTCATAATTACTTCATGGCGCTTTCATTTGACTTCAAACACGGCGAATTTGTTTGATCACCGCTATTATTGAATTATTTAAGTCACTACGACACCTTGTGGTGTCAGTACAAACTTGTAGCTTGGGCTAATCATGATTGAGCGTTTCATGCAAAACACAAGTGATACTTGTTCGACCACCCCTATTATTGAATTGTTTCATTCATTGCCACACCTTGTGGCGTCGGTATGACTTGCAGCTTGCACTGATCACGATCGAGCGTTCCATGCAAACTATTACATTTGAGATTGTTGATTCTAAGTTCATCCAGTGGGTGTTATTGCTTCTAGAACTCATTTACACGTTGTAAACGTTCATATGGAACTCGATTGGTCGAAGTTCCTGTTCATTGTTGGGTCCCTCTTGACTTAGTCACACTAGTGACTGTATCTATACGACTTGTTTTCTTTGACATCGATTTGCTGAAACACATTTATTGTAAACCATTGGGTTCTTATTGTTGAGGAATGTCATTAAATTCACATGATTCGAATAAGTCTTATTTCGATTACGCGGTCATTCACTTTGTTATTATTCGGACTTACCTACGAACAACACAATTCTGAGGAGATAACATAGTCTAAATTTCGAGGACGAAATTTCTGTAACAGGGGGAGAATGTGACAACCGGTGATTTATGGCACCTAGTTACGTGATTAACAGGTGATTAATGTGATAATAAATAGTGCTTGAGACGCAAATTAACTTAATTAGGCCTTTGGAGTGCCTAGGAACGTCTATACGACTTTACAGTGCGCGAACGGTGGTTTACGGAAAAATCTGCGGAATATTACGCGACAACGAACTTATACCGTACAAAATACTGACAACGCCGACAAATATTAAATTTTTACGATATATTCTAGCTTCGTAATTAAATTTTAGCAATCGTAGTTGAAACCGGCTCGAAAAACGGATTAAAGACCGCAACGATGTAATTTTTCGCAATTATTACCGTAATCGACGAACGGGCATGCAAACAACGACTACCGACCGTATTTTATGTATTTTAATACTAAAATTTTATCTTTTGACGTTAAACGGTGTTCGGGTTTTGACAACGGGTCTCGTAGGAATTACGGGCCACTGACACACGAGATGGGCTTGTGGGCCCTAGGCCCAAGCCCAAAACCCACAAGCCTAAACCTGCACATAATACATTAGATCTTATAAGATCTCTACTAAAATCTTACTAAATCTCTAAAAATCTTATTAAATCTTCACAAGATCTTACAAGATCTCAAAGATCTCTATAAAATCCTAGAATTCCTCATTTTTGTGTGATCAGCCACTCACAACACTCATGTTTTCACTCCCATTCCTCTGAACCTTATCCTCATACATCCTCCTTCCTCACTCAAAATTTTACCTGCCAACATAAGAGAAACCATAACACCATCTTTCTTATCTTACATTTAAACACATACAGAGCAAGACACCCTCTCGATCTCCCTCACTTCTTCTCTCTATGATCGGCGACCGGAAACCTGGGTGAAGCTAAGGAGCTTTGACGACTCCTTCTGTTGACGACACACACCCACACACCTCTAATCTCTCGATCCCTCTCACCTCTCGTCTGTGACCGGCGACACAAGGGTAGCCCGATGGAGCCGACGACAGCGACCGGCGGCCCCCCCTTTCCGTGCGACCTCCGACAGTCCCCTCCCCTGTTGACGATGATGATGGTAGTAACGTGATCGACGGCGGCTGTAACCACCGGAAGTGAAGACAGTAGCGGCGGCGGTCTTCAGTCTCTGTCCGACAAAACTCCGGTAAACTTCCGTTTCTTTTATTTTTCCTAAAGCTTGAAGATGATGGTGATTTTGTTGTTGCTGACGATATTCGGTTCAGATTCAAGAGGTTCAGATTGGTTACGGGTTTAGGCTCGGTCAAGACAGTCATCGGGACTTGGTCCGGGTCAAAAGTGGTCAACAGATCAGTTCGGGTGACGTCTCGGGTTCCGGGTCAGATCTAGTATGGTTCGGGTTCGGGTCGGCAGTTTCGGCGGGTCTGGTTCGGTCAGATTTGTTAGCTTCAGAAGCGGTTCGGGTTGACTCGGTCAACTCAGCAAGTCGACTCGGTCAACTCAGCAAGTCAAGCTCGAGTCAACTCAGTCAACGGATCGAGGCGAAGAGCGGTAAAGTTTTAATGGCGTGAATTATTTCGTTATTTTATATATCTATTTATTTTTCGTGGAAACGAGCTCTTGGATCGCACACATAAGTGAAACCGTTTGAAATTTAGTTGGATTAGTTTATTATCTTATTCGTCTAACTCGAGTTTACACATATATTGTCGTATAAATTGTTGAATTTTGATAATATAACGACAACTTGTGTTGTCAGGGCGTCCAAAAACAGAGAAAACTCTGCCCGTTTTTCGAGAAAAACCGTAAATACAAAATGCGTTTTATTATAAAACGACAACTATCGGATTCAAACGACTTTCGCAAAACAAGATGTAAGCGCATATTGTGTACGACAACACCTTACAACTTACGAAAACAACGATACGAAAATCATTTCAACAACAAATAAATATAGTTATTTTAAACTCCAAAAATTCGACAAGTCTTTTATAAAGTCAATATAATTATTTATATTGTTTCAAACGCCGAACATGCCTTCGTTTTATAAAACAAATATAGTTTTATATATTTATTTCAAATGTCGAACAATACGAATTCTTTTATTAAAATAAATATAGTTTTATATTTATTTCAAACTTCAAGCGACTCGTGATCGTTTATAAAAATAAATATAGCTATATATTTATTTTAAACATCAAATAACTCGATGATTCTTCCGTAGAAATGAAGATAACTCTTTATATTTATTTTATACGCCTAAACGGCATATACGAATATTTGACAAAAATCATACGAAACGCGATTTATAATACGAGTTTTTATATATTATTTTCGCGTAAATATTCTTTTATAGACGTACGACTTCTCGGGACGACAAGCGATCTTAACGATATATTTATATATTTTTGATATAAATATTTATTCATTTTTATATATCTCAAGAATCAAGTCTTTTCAAGACTTATTAATTATTACCGACGAATAGACGAACTAAACAAACTATAACTTCTTCGTTTCATTTAAGTTCACAACTTACCGGCAAATCGTTCGGTCAATGATTCGGTAGAGCTTGATGACACGTAGTTTAGTTACTGCGTTTATTTAGAAACTTATAAGATATTCCGTGTTAGGAATATTGTAGAATGCACGCTAGCGAGTTTAATCTTGGAAACGACATCACGAATTCGTAATTAGCTAGCTTCGCACAAGGCAATTCAGGTGAGTTCATAACCCCCACTTTTTACGGTTTTACATTTTTATAAATGTTTTCGGGGTGGAAAGACATGCACGTTTTGCAGAAAAGACACAAAGTTTTCGATGAACAAAGACTGCATAATTTAGACAAAGCACGTTTTGCAAGAACATACAAAGTTTTTGAATGAACGAAAACTCATATTTCTAAATCATGTTACGAATGGATTTCGAGGAACTCAAATGGATCATACTAAATATACCGGTTTTTACAACAAATGCGTATTATCGAAATGTGAATGATTTTCATGACTAGGGATGGGATCGTCTGGTGATAATATTGGGTCTGGGTCAGTCTGAGAGACTGGGGAGTTAGTCTGAGAGACTAGCTGGGTAATTCAGTCTGAGAGAGTGGGGAGTTGGTATGAGAGACCGGGGAGTTAGTCTGAGAGTCTAGCTGGGTAATTCAGTCTAAGAGACTGGGGTAGAATACATGTTATAATTATTACAGACATTTTTATACATGGTATGGTTAGCCTAAGGAGGGTTTACGACTAGATCATGTGAAGGGTGGGTACAACACTTAAGGCCATTAATCCTCGTCGTAGGACCGAGGGACATGAGTGATAGATCTATTTGGGTGTAGCGAGCCTACACCCATGAGGCCGTGGCGGCCCATAGTGGTGACTGTGTCTTACAGCCGGAAGCCCGGTAACAAATTTGCTAGGTTTGAGTACTTCCTGCACCTTTTCACACATACCAGTGACTTTGCAACCCATTGGTGATCTCTTTTTCCTTATTGCTACATACCAGGGACATACATACTTACAGAAATACTTGATTTATACAAATTAAATACCATGTTTTATACAAATTCAAGGCATAGGATTATGCGGTTATGGAGTCAAAGTCAGGGTGGGCATTGACGGTTTTACGAACATTACAAATACAAGAGTTTACAAATACATGGTTTTACGAACATAATGCGTTACAAACACAAAGTTTCCATATAACTTGACAAGAAAATGATTTCTAAATTCGTTTTCTCAATAATGTTTCACAAACAGGTTATTCAAAAGATTTATTTCAAATCTTTTACGAACAAACTATGAACTCGCTCAACTTTATGTTGATTTTTCGCATGTTGCTTTCTCAGGTTGCATTTTCAGAGTTAAGGCACGGTTGGAATAGGAGAACCATGTGGAGTCGAGTACTTAGTGGTGTTCATTTTCTAAAAGACTTAGCTTATTTGCTTCCGCTGTGCAATAAAGATACCAGTCCAGTCACGCCAGCTCTGATAATTTTGGGGTGTGACATTAACCCTATGAAAATACTAATGTCACTAGAAACCACTGTTGCTACTTCCTCACAACAGTTGGAAAGATCTCCACCTAAAACCTCAACTCCTCATGATTCCTCACAAAAGGAACATGTTGTAAGCACAGGGAACTCACAATATGAAGCATTACAATCATTTGAGAGTATGCTTAACAGCCTTCCTCCTGGGGAAAATTCTCTTTCAACACCATTCCCCACATCTCCTATTCCACCTACCTTAATACCTCTGTTTCAGGCCATTAAAATTCAGACACAAAACAACCCCTCTTGATGTGTGTAAAATGCAACATATAAATTACATCAAATGAGGCATAAAACTAACACTTTTTTAGTGCTAATATTGGAAAAAGAGTGTTTTTGTCTTCCTTTTGTATTTTCAGGATTAAATGAGCTCAAAAACGCAAAAGAAGCAAAAAGACAGCAAAATCCAACATAAATACAAGAAAAGGAACATTAGTGGACTGCCCGAACCCTCAACGGCACCTTCCAAAGCAAAATAGAGAAAACAGAAGACTGAACACGCCCCGTGCTCAGCCAGCACGGGGCCGTGCCCAAGAAGCAGCAGAAAAGACAAACCTATAGAAGCTTCTATTACCCATCACGGGGCCGTGCTCAGCCAGCACGGGGCCGTGCCCAAGAAGCAGCAGAAAAGACAAACCTATAGAAGCTTCTATTGCCCATCACGGGGCCGTGCTCAGCGGACACGGGGGCGTGTCGAAAGTACAGCAGGCGCATTTATTGTAATTGCGAATTACAATTAATGAGGAGAGAGAGTGTCAGACGGACACGGGGCCGTGCCCAGCGGACACGGGGCCGTGTCCAGCTCTCTGTTCAGCCTATAAATAGGAGTGCTTGGATTCATTTCATCTCATCCCTTGGCACACCACCTCTCTCACACTTCATCCACCACCCACCACCATCATCCACCACCATCATCCATTGTCCATCGTAGAGTGTGTGAGTCGTCTCGGGATCCAAGATTGATCGTAAGAGTTCTTGACAATCAAGGCCATGTTTGCCTAAGTCTCTTACATCACTTGGTGAAGACAAAGTGTCTAGTATAATACTTTTTATTTCTAATCTTTTGCACTTTTTATTTGGTTTTGTATTAATGACTTTAATAACTAGTTACTTATGTTGAAGGTGATCTTTCCTTATCGTTTGTCCGTGGTGTCTTGGCATTATTTTACTGTCTATATAAAATAAAGGATTTTCACCATTCATATCTCCACGGTCTATATGGAGATATGTTGGCTACCTGGTAGGGGGTTAAGGGAACGGTTTGGTAAAGGTCTTGCCATTGTTCAGCGTTTAGAGGTCCTGCAATGGACCTGGGTCAAATTTAGTAGGACCTCCTTCAATACTTCACGGTATTGGATGGCGGGGGTCCAAACTCTTTGATCCCCTCATAAGTTAACTACTATTAATACTATAACCCGGCTATTTAGGACTGTATCCCTGCTGACTCAGACTACTTAGCCGAGGGTAACGTCACCGCCAAAAGCGGGGCCTACCACAATACTGCATTAATAACTTAATTCATTATCTTCCAATAATCCACCCTTTTAGGATTGTATCCCTGCTGACTCAAACTACTGGGGTGAGGGTAACGTCGCCTTCAAAAGAGGGGCCTACTACAATAACTAAGATAATCTCTTAATTATGTGCAAAAGTGCGGAAATAATCAAAGGTTATACTAGATACGAGTCGGAACCAAGTGATTCATCTTGTCTATCTGTTTTTATTTTTATTTTTATTTTCAGCATTTTAGTTAGTTTTATTTTTCTTAGTTTAAAACATTTTTCTAAACTTTTATTTTGGTTAGACGTTGAGGATAAACCGGTACTAAAAGCTCTTGTGTCCTTGGACGACCTCGGTATCTTACCAACGCTATACTACACTCAACGATGGGTGCACTTGCCCATATGTGTGTTTAGTGTTAGTAAAATATCGTGTTTTATAAATTTAAAACTTGGCTAAAATAAGTGTTAAAAAGGGCTTAAAATATACACCTAATATATATAACACTTTATCGCACATCACCTCTCACCAACACATTACTGAGAGTACAACTTCTACATTCGCTGTGTCTGAACCAATTCAATTGGCTAACCCACAAAAGTCAACCTACTGCTCTGCAACTATCCCAAGAGCTTTGGAAATCAGTTCAACCTATTCTTGCAGCTCAAAGGGATTTGGCTGAAATCAACCACAACTCACACATGGAGTTGATCAGAGTTATGGTTGACGCAAGGTACAAAGATACACAGGCTGACATCAGGGGAATTAAAGAATTCCTTGAAAAAATGACTGGCACTACCCCTGCACCAATCTTTGAAAAAGAAGATGAAGATGATACCAAAAAGGGGGAGAAAGACTCAATGAAAAACTTTAGCAAATCTACACCAAGGAACCAGCCAGAACAAAAGACAGAGCCTACTAAGAAATCTTCTGCAAAAGCTTCTGGAAAATAAAAAACTGGCAAGAAAAAGGGAGTTGATGAAACCCTGAATATCCAGACTGATAAGGAGATTGAAGCAAAGCAGAAGAGAAATGATACTAAAGAAAGTAGACAAGATGTGTTGAGGCAGGATTTGAAGAAAAAGGTGAAGAAAGAAAACAAAGTGCTACAAATTGAAACTTCAAAAAGGAAAAAAATCTTTCAAACACAATAAACCTCCCCTTGCTACATTTCCTAAACCAAAATCACCACCACAAAAACCAACCACCGCTGGTCCCAAAAACCACTGATGGTTCTAAAAGGCCAACCACTGACACACCCAAACCAAAACCTTCACCACAAAATCCACCTCTCAAAAAGCAGAAAACAAATCCTTCATCACCACCACCATTATCCATAACAATAGATGTTGAGACACTAGTTGTTTCAACAGCTGTTAGTCAAACCACTGATTCAACCCATTTTGTCCTCCACCATTAACAAAACCACCAACACTTCAAAGATTCCCATCACAATAAGTCTTTACACCCTTAGCACATTCTCCCTCATAAACTCCTCCTACTCCAAAATTTGTTTACACAAGAAAAAGAAAATTCATGGTGCATGAAGAAGAAAAGGAAGAAAAAGATATACCTGCACCAATTCCCTTATCATCCACACCATTCATTCAAACCTCACCTAAACCATTCATTCCACCCTCATCATCAAAAATCAACCCAATCAAACATCCACCCGCTATTTACATTCCACGAAACATTTCATTGGCAGTTTAATTCCCTCTGGAACTGCTTGCAGTTCAGGATAAAATGAAACAATTTTACACAGAGGATGACCCATCCAAAAGAACCTTCCCATCTTTTCATGGCTTCAGAACTTCCAAGAACATTGATGAATATCTGAAGTTAAAGGCCAAACAAGTTGAATATATGGCAAAATAAGAGAGTAAAGGGTTAGGAGACAGCAACTTACAAGGTCGAATGCAACATGGGCTTAGCAAAGTCAGGAAATTGGAAGACTATGCTAGAGACCTAAGTAAGTCTATGTCAGATCTGCCACCAAATACTGAGCTTCAAAAGACACCGAGGAATGATTTCTTGAACATCATTATGGATACCAAGCCCTACAAAGCCTACATGTATGATTTCAAAGACTGGCCTCTTGAAGCTCTTAAAGAGGAAGTTAATAGAATTGAATTGATGAAAAAGGATCCTCAAATGAAGAAATCTGCACCCAACTTGAAGAAATAAAAGAAGGTTGATGTGGATGAAACATTGAGGTATAAAAGAAAAAGAGCAGAACTTGTAGCAGCTAATTATGGGACCGCTAGATCAATTGCAAGATGGTCTAAGCAGAATACTGATCTAACTTACAAAAAGTTAGAAGAGCTAAGAAAGACAGATCCATCAGTGCCTCAGAAGCCAGTATACAATCATGAAACCACTGATAGACCTCAGCAGACCCTTTCTTCTAAAAAGCTATTCTCATCAACAGATGTATCCATCAGTATCTTGAACCAAAGAAAAAGACAACAGCTGATTGATGAGGAAGATAAAAAGAGGGAAGCTGATTATATATAATAGGCTATCAGAAATCAATTACAATTTGGATTGGATGAGGCTTCCTTGCAACTTCAAGCTCAAGTTGCTGCAACTATCCAAAGGTTGGCAAGCAGACCTCAATCCCCCAACTCTTCAAAAATAAAACTTCTCCCAAGAAACCCATCAGTCCCAAAAATACTAAAGTGGAAGTCTGACAGAAAGACCCACGTATTGACTCTGCTCAAGTTTGATGGTAGTGTTGAATATATATCAAGGGAGGATGCACTAGGTCTGAGTGCAGGAGACCTCCAAGATCTTATGAACCTTCAACTTCAAAGAGATGAAGATGACACCGATTCCTTGGATTTCGAGCTCCAGCTCAAAGGGCAAATCTGGGAAAGGTTAATGAGAGAATAAATATCAAAATAAGGAAGTGTTTTGGCATCATATGTTCTAGGGGGGAGATTGTTGGCTCATGTGATCCTTCCTTGAAGAACAGATGATACAAAAGACAAAACTGGTTCTCAACAGTTGATCCTCACTAAGTAGTGTTTGAACTTAACTCCCTCCAATGGCAGTGGCACTTAACAACTGATGATCCTAAAGACTGTTGCTTTGTAAAGACTGTTACACCAAAGCTCTGTTGATTGTAAAGACTGTTGAAGACCAATCAACTGCTAGTATCAAAGTGTTGTTGAAATCAAAGTACTTTTGGAATCAAAGACCTGATCAACCTCAGAGGAAAGCACTGCTCAGACTCATCAGTGTTTAAAGCATCATCAGTGGATTGCCTCATCAGCGCTTAGTATTAGTTTCTTATTAATGTAGCAGTGTTTATATAGATCAGTGTTTAGAGGTTGTTGTAGCTGTTAGATGTCACTGTCTAGGTGACGTCAGCAAAGATGCCACAGTGGTTAGATTTGTACTATAAATAGACAGTACCTGTACTATTCTATCAGTTCTTTGCACACACTCATCTTGTACGAACAACTATTGTGAGCTCAGGCTGAGGGGGAGTTAGTGTTCATGCATGCATAAGTTGAAACTTTGTAATTTATTCAATCTTTTGACTAATGAAAACATGTACGATGAAAACTATCTTTTCTTGATTGTGTTATAAAGTTTACATTTATTTCTGCTGCAATTATTCTCTTTTTTATCTTCTTCCATTATCATCTTAATTGAAACAACACAATCAAGTCAAACTCAGATCCTAACAATACTTTTGGAGGGATGTGTGGATACCCCCACCGATTTGTAACAGTGTGCTAATAAGTTTCAATTATTTTTTTTATAATTATGTTATAATGTAAATGACGTCTTGATTATGTCAACTTCCAACAATAGTATGGACCAGTGGCGGATCCAAATTATTTTTCCACTGGGTCCACTTTTTTAGATGCTCCAATTTCATATGACCGAATATGATAAATTTCGGGCCAGTTCGACAGTTCGGATCGGGTAAGGCTCATCACATAATAAAAGTACAATACAATAATAAATAGATCATCGTCATTAGAAATTTAAAAACACGTAATATAAAATACGGTGGTCTTTACTTCTACCATAAGGTGTAAGCATAGTATCATTTATTTGTTACTTTATTTACATAAATTCAACATAAGCTATGCAATAAAATACTCTCGTAAACTCAAATCTAACTGCAAACTGAAATCGCTAATCAATTATTTACATAAGTTCAATTCCTTCAATGCACTATCATACATAATTAGGCAACATTAAAACTAACAACAACATAAACAACACCAAACAGTCCGTAGGTCACACATCTTACATCGAATTACACCTCTTTCCGCAATTAAACGAATCAAACAGGTACTATCAAACTAACAAATGAATATCATCATAATTCTGCAAAAACAAACTAGGTCAACAGATAGTTACCGTTCGTCCGAAGATGACGAATAGAAATCTAGTAATCGTGAACTGATGAGGCAAAAGGCTTATCCGAATAGGTGTGAACGTTGAATCGATGAAGATCTTCAATAGAATAGAGAATGATTCTGGATTTGAAAGCATGGATCGATATGTGATAGATGTTGATGATGCAAATGAAACTGGAATGATATAGCGGAGTCTGGAGTTGCAGAGCTACAAAAAGGAGAAAATGGAAAAAAAAGCAAAGATATGGCTGATGTAGGATTAGAACCTGGTGTGTCAAGGTAAAGAGGTGTGCAATTAACCAATGGAACACTAAAACATTTGTGTTATGGGTTCCCCAAATATTTTACTTATGGGTTCCTTTTCAGTTTGTCTTATACATTTACGCTAAAAATTAAAAACCGAATGGGTACCTGGGAACCCGACGTTCATACATTAGTCCACCCCTGATGTGGACGTCTTGTAACGGCTAGCTCGGCTTTTAGAAGACGTTGTAGAGTCTGACCATAGAAATAACAAATTAAATTTCCTAACTGAAAGAAATCAGCAAAATAGACGTTAAACAAGCCTAGTTGTAAGTTGAAGCAGACGTGCTTATCGTACGTTTCGCTAGACCTAATGTTGTTAACCGGAAGAAATAAGACTACTTGTATATTTGTAGTTTAAAATGTTGAAGATTATTTTTGTTGTATTTATGTAAACAATTAACGTTACTAAATATAGTTTTAACTTTGTAAGTATTAAATATATTGGATAGAAAATTACTATACATTTTACACACCCGCTACTAACTCAACCCTAGTTAGTAATCTAATATATACTTAGAATTGGGTTATTACGCTCTTCCCATTTTCCTTTTAAATATACAGGTAATATGAGTGGTGATTAGGTGGCAAAGCCTTTAAAAACACATAGGTTAGAAAGGGGAAGGTATTGGGTTCAAGTCACACAAACGACAAACGATTAAAGAAAATAGCCGTTTAAAAAAAACACCACCCAACACGATTCAAACGGTAATTAATACCAAACGACAACAAGTATTGTACCTCGTCTTTTCCTTCTTTTTTTTTTTTTTTTTTTTTTTTTAATTTAGATTCATAACTATATTTTTGACCCGGTCAACAAACAGAGAAGGCTATATATTTATAATGCAACTCCTTCACAAATAAATTAAGAAAATATGTTCATCCTTGTACGAAAGTGGCTCTTATGGTTGGCATATTTTATTTTCTTATATTCTATCAATACAACCACTACCTTTGCTCAACCAGATTTCCTTTACTGGTTCTGCCAAAATACAGCAAACTATACCGTCAACAGCACGTATCAGAAAAATCTCAACACCACTCTCTCCACCCTCCCCACCACAAACAATGGCTTTGGTTTCTACAACTTCTCCACCGGCCAAGGCAATGATACGGTCTACTCGGTCTCCCTTTGTCGAGGCGACATCAACCTTGATGTGTGTCAAAGTTGTCTTAATGACTCCATTGTTAAATTGCGCCAAGTCTGCACAAACCAAAAGGAAGCATTTGCATACTACAGCTACTGTATGCTGAAATACTCCAACCAGATTATTTTGGGAACCACAGGAACAAGGTTTTTTATTATGCATAGCCGACGATACGCAACAGATATTGTTGGGTTCAATGGGGCCTTGGCACCACTATTGAAAAAGCTGAGCCTTGAGGCAGCCGCAGGCGGTCGACTACAGAAATTTGCAGCTGACAACACTAGTGGTCCCGGTGTTTCAACGATATATGGTCTTGTGCAGTGTACTCCAGACCTATCGGAGCAACAGTGTAGTAATTGTTTGGAAAATATAATCAATAGAATTGCAGAGTATCTTTATTGGAGAGCAGGAGGAAGAATTCTTCTACCTGGGTGTAATTTTAGGTATGGGACAAATCAATTTTTTAACCAGAGTGCTCGGGTTATCCTACCACCACCACCAGTTTTACAGCCAATCCCACCACCAGGTATGATTTATATTTTCTTGTATCATCTTAATCTTAAAAAAATAATATATACTTAGCAGTGGCGGATCTAGACAAAATATTCAGGGGTATCCCAAAAAACCTTTTTTTACCGTACATTAAAAGCAGTGACGGAACCATAACTTTTCCATTGAAAGGTCATAATAGATTATCTTTTACATATTATAGTGACACAAATCATATGAATTTATAAAGGTCACATATCTTAAAACCATTATAAACTTGTTTAATTTTCAATATGTGCAAAGATGTTTTTCTCATGTCTTTATAATTTCCTTACTGCCATCAAATATATTAACCATATAATCATTAATTTGTTTACATTATTCCGAATCTCATCTTCTAAAAGTTTTATTGTCAGTTAAATTATTATTGTTAATATGAAGCTAGTTTACTTAATAGAGATTCATGCTGAGGGAAGGTACGAGGTTTAAACATAGGTAAGAAGATATAGTTTAGGATTATTACCGTATAATTAGTAAGATTTACAGTTAAAAAAAGTTAAATTATTATTATATTTTTTTTTTGAACGGCAAATTTGGATAACTGACGGAACACTGGAGTATCATTGTGCCACCAGCAGAACCATCCGATCATATCCATCTCCACTAGACAATAATGCCTATACACCAATTCAGGAGAAAACCCAAACCCCCCTTTTTGGGAATCAAACCCATGACCTAATGGTCATAAGCCTTATCCCACCATCAAGATACCAGTAGGCTATATATTATTATATTAAATAACTAGTACTAGTATTAAGACATGAAATATCCAACATTTGGTTTAGCTTTTGTTTAAAGTAAGTTTTCTAAATATGATAAAACGTATTCTATAGTTATATAATTAATAATATAAAATACATTAAATTGTAGATATTTATGGTATTATACATACCATAAACTAACAGAAAATTAAAATTCATTCTAAAATAATTAAAAGAAATCAATAACTGAAGCTTAAAAAAATACGAACCTATGTAAAAATCTTGGAATTGTAAAGAGAGGGTAATTAGCTGTGTTGTCAACATTGATTAGATGATTAACTGCATTAAAATTGTTTAAATGTATTTAAAGCATTGTCTTCTTTCTTCTTCTTCTTCCTCTCAAAAGGAAACAAAACTTTCTTCTAAAAATTGCAGAAACCATATCTTCTATAAGACTTGATTTATCTTATTTCTTCTTCTTCATTCTTCTTTTAGGGGTATCCTACTGTTTGCTAAGGGGTATCTAATACATAAAACGAAGATTTTTTTACTTTTTTTTTTACACTTCGCCAAGATAGTTGAGGGGTATCCCGTGCAACCCCTAAGCCCCCATCTAGATCCGACCCTGATACTTAGGGTAAAGACAGCATAATCATACACAAAACGTACAAAAGACGTGAAGAGTACACAAAAACACGTTAGCATTTTCGTAATTATTTGGATCGTAATTATCCTGTAGGATCAAAATTACCCTACAGGATCCAAATTACCCTAATCATTTGTAAACTAATTATGATACTCTACAAAATTAACTTACAATATCAAAATTGCCCTACAAGATCAGTTGTACAGTAATTATGATACTTTTAAAAAATTAACCAAAAAGATCAAAATTACCCTACGAAATCATTTGTAGGGTATTATGATAATTACTCAACGAGTAAATAATAACAAAAATACCGTCGTGTTTTTATACCTTTTCATGTTTTTCGTACATTTTGTACGATAAGACTATTTGTATTTGATCTTTTGTCTACTTCTATAAACATATATCCATTTACTTGAACCTCACATGCACTTATATATTTAAAACTTTAGTTTAAAAATAAGTCGATGTAGAAAATGTTTTCTTAATCAAATGATGTGGCTATAATGAACGTCTCATCCGTATCCGTGACTCCATCTACATACAAGCGGACAAATTGACTTTGAAAAAAAAAAACGAGTATTCAAAAGACGTGGCTATAATGAACGTCTCATCCATATCCGTGACTCGATCTACATACAAGTTGACAAATTGACTTTAAAAAAAAACGAGTCAAAATGGAAAATGTGAATATATACCATATATTATTGTATCCCTACAAATTAACGTAACTAGTGATATTCCCCCGCGCTTCGCGGCGAGGATTAAGTTGGTATCAATTTGATTCGTTACGGTACCTGCACTCGATATAGTAATTGAAAGAGAAAGCATTACATCGATCGAAAAAAAAAACATATTGATATGGTACCTATATATGTTGTTCAGTTGATATCGGTTCGGTTCGCTTGCATTTTATGTTTATTTTATTTCAACATTACGATATTTTTTTTTTTGATAACGGATATTCTACCACTATCGTACCAAGCCCAATCGAAACCAATTGAACAACATTTGTATCAGTACCAATATTTTTTTATTTTTAGTTTTTTTTTGCTTTCAATAAACTGATACTGTATTGCTACCATATTGTACCGAACATCATGGGTACCGGTATACATTCCGTTTTATTGTTTCCTGTTTGATAACGGGTACATTGATCGTATCTTAAAAGTTATATGAGAGAACAAAATATACTTAAATCAATTAAAGTAATAAACCAACAAAATAATAAAACCTTAAAAAAATAATATTGAAAAAAATCAAAAACAGTTGTTCCCCTCTTTTTATTTCAACATTACGATATATATATATTTAAACGGATATTGTGTCGCTATCGTAACAAATTCAATCAAAACCGATTGAATAACATCTGTATCCGTATCAATATTTACTAATGTTATACTATGTGAGAGCTTCTCAACATACCAAACCGTTTTCAAAGCGGAGCTAAAATAAATGAGATATCGACGCTCGAAGTTGTGAGTTTATAGCTATTAGAGCTGCGAAAAAATTACCAGAAGAGTGGATTTCGACTACCATGATCTTTTTTAGGACTTTATACTCCCAATAATCACATCTTATAGTTTTCTATAGGGCTATAAACGAACCGAATGTTCAGCAAACAGTTTGTGAATCGTTCAGCGGAAAGTTCATTTACATTCGTTCATTTAATTAAATTAACGAATATGAACAAGAAATTCTGTTCAGTTACTTAAATGAACGAATACGAACAGTTGTCTCGTTCGTGAACATTCGTTCATGTTTGTCTATGTTGTTCATTAAAGATATCTTAGCATTTATTTATTTATTTTATCTAAACATTTTATATTCTTTAATTCTTATTAGTCTAATTACCCAAAAAATAATATAAAGAAAACTTATCTGTACCTTGTTTATGCACCGTCCCACTTTCCTTCCCATTATTCACATCGAAAAATACTATCGACCTTCGTTCAATGATAAGGGCTTCAAGATTTGGTGCCGCTCTCTCTCACCATCCACCTCTAGCCACCGCCGTCTTCGCCCATTTTATCTGTGTTCGTTTGTGTTTGTGAACATCTTCCTTTCCTTAATGAACAAATACAAAAAAAAATCTTGTTCGACAGTATACATCCTTAACGAACGAACACGAATAAGCCCTAGTTTTCCACACATGAACTCTCTAAATCTCTAATCATTGTATCATTTCTTTTCCCTTAGCTTCGGTCACAGCTCTCCCATTTCATATTTAATTTTCTCCGCACAAACAACCATTAGTTGCTGCCTGCGAACCTTGTGCGCACCTCCAACAGTAGCCACAAGATGCTTCCTGCTTGCTTCTCAATGTGATTGATAATAACAGTACCGGCCTTTTTAGAAGTGTTTATATTTAGAGTCAAATCGGGTTTCCTGTGAAGGGTTTATTTTGTTGTTTTCAATCAATTACATAGAGGAGTTCGGTAAAAACTAGTTGTTCAAGTGTGTTGCTGATCAAGTTAATTCCCAACAACTGGTGTCGTTATCTTATTATCTTATCTGATATAATATATTTTATAAAGATATATTCTACATAATAGTTTTTTTCTATTTTTTTTTAACGGTAAATTTGGATCACTAACGGACCTCTGGAGTATCGTCGTACCACCAGCGGAACCACCCGATCATATCCATCTTCACTAAGCAAAAATGTTTATACACAAATTCGGAAGAAACTAGATAATTAGTGTACAGGTCGGTCGACCTAAGTTCGATCGACCATAAAAATGCACTTAACTTTATGATGTGAATTTATAAGGTGTTACTTAGCTTATAAGAAATGAGAATATTAAAACACTACGGTAAAATAAATGTTAGATTCTAACCATACGACTACTGACTAGTATGATTTCACAAAATGTTTGACATTGGAACTAAAATTTGTATAGGAATTGAAATTTTAATAAATTCGATTTGAAATTTAAACTATTGAATATAAACTGGAATTTGTTGGAATTGAAATCTACATTCCATTCTTGGAATCTATCACCACGCCCCATGCCCTAGCGCCGATTTGACCTGACCGTCAATCTTATCGCTAACCGCATCCCTCCACCTCGACATGTGCCAACTTCGACTCGACTCGTTGAACCAATCCAACACGTATCTCCGATTTGGCCCAACCCGAACCAACCATGGTATGCCACTAGTACAAAAGTAGTTTTTTGGTGCTGGGATTTGAGTTTTTTGAGAGAGCACCAACAAATATTTCACCAAATAATCAGGTGCTGCTAAATAAGAGTACCATTAAATCTCTAAACACCACCAAAAAATCAATGATAGAAACCAAATGAGTCCACCATTAAATCTCTAAACACCACCAAAAAATCAATGATAGAAACCAAATTAGCCACCATTAAATCTCTAAACACACCACCAAAAAATCAATGATAGAAACCATAAGTCTCTATTATGAACCGGTCCATAAATATATACATTATTTGAACCAATGTTTTTTAGTTTTATTTTATTTATAAAACATCCAAGATCTAATACAAAGACAAATAAAACAAAAAAAACTATACAAACAAAAAGATATATAAAATCTACAAGCATAATGATATAAAATTACATGTTCATGGGAAAGATGATTTCTATAAAGCCATTTCCTAAAATAACAATTTAAACACATAAAATCAAACCAAATCAACATAGTGTATAATTATACATCCTTGGCACTTAAAAGCATAAATGACGTCAATCGCCGTAATATTTTTCCGGCGAGTATCTTTGGTGTATTTGATGGCATCACGCACAAAATCATCATGAAAGATCTTCAAAAATCTCGTGTCTCTTCGTAGATAAGGCCACTGATACGCTTTACGCCACATCGCCGGTTTCTTGATACCGTGGAAGCCGTTTCGGAAAACTTTCCGGTGATGCTTTGCTCCTCCTTAACATTTTTCTCTCTCTAAAAAAGATTTCTACTTTAACATTGTGTCTGTATATATGTGAGTATAAAGGTTGTGATTTTGGAGGCATGATTTGATCCATTGATTGAATAGGATGAGAGCAATTGAAAACCGTAGGATTATAATCCATGTGATGCCTAACTAAATGTTTTGATTGGTTCACTTTGTTGGTGCTATTAACAACTTCACCCTCAAAAAATCAATTTAATGGTGCTATTTTTTTGGTGGTGTGTTTATTTATTAGTGTGGTAATCTTGTTATTTGGTGCTTTGTATTCTAATACATTACCAAAAATTGAATTTGACACCACCAAAAAAATGATTTTGTACTAGTGTGCAAAACTGACCTGACCCGACCTACTATCAAGGACCTGAACCAACCTTGGCCTGCGGAACTAAACTGACCTCTACAGCTGATGCAACCCATCGTCCTGGACCCGCACGGCGGAACCAAAGCGACCTCGGATCATGGAACTGACCTATATCACAAACCGGCCACAACTCACTAAACAAACAAACCCACATTTCAGACCCGAACCGTAGGATCGAATCAACTCAGCTCGTGAAGCGATCTGACATGTATCGACCTTGGCTTGCCAAACTAACTCGACCCGCACCGCCGAACCAACCCAAACCTGTTGAACTAACCCGACCCGCCAACCCGAACCGTCCTTGGGACGCTGAAACAGCTTTGCCTTTAGCACCGACCCAACGCTCACTGTCGGCCCGCTGAATTGTTCTGATCCGCACTGTCGACCAGAGTAACCTTGGCCAGAAACGACCTGACCTGACCTGCACCGAGAACCGACCTCGACCAGCTGAATCTTTCCGAACCGTCCTCGGCCTAGAGAAACGTCCGGTACCTCTAACTCTAACCTAGCGGGTGCGGGTTACCATGTGCTTGCTACGTGATGGCCGGTGATAGTTGAGACATTGGTGACTTGTGGAAGATTCTAACGAGTTTTCTAGATTCCTTCACACTTTGAAAGGATTTTGAATTTTTTAGTTAAAGAAACTTGAAGAAATTCATTTTCAATTCCAACCTTTTGGGCAACCAAACTAATCAATAATGGAATTGAGATTCCATTCAAACAAATTCTAATAACCAAACACTTATGAGTTGGAGTTAAGATTCCAATTCCGTAGAATTTAGACAAATCAAAGGCACCCAAAAATTTACTTGAAATCAGTATGATTGAATTCACTAATATCCTAGAGACTATATGTTGAAAGAAGAAAAGGACACTTTCTTAAACGCTAGGAGTACTTTTTGAACTTCGGTTTTGATGGCGATGCTCGGTTTGACTGCTTTAGAAAATATATTGAATTATACCCTTATACAAATAGCAACTTGGGTTATGTCCCATTTGTTTAAGAGTCACACCCATTACTTCATTTTACTCACACCTTTTCATTATATATTAACTTAAGGTGTGGTTAATCATCGCATCACTTCATAACATGAGAAAGGCACCGATTACTTTCCACCGTTTCAATACCACCGAAACGTTTCAAAGCAATACCAACTTGAGTTGCCTTATACATTCAATCGACGCGCCGATATAAGACAACCATTCACTTACCATTTCCTTTTAATCTCTGTATTTATTATCACTTATACTTTACATCCACATTTATTTTAACCCTCCCGCCTCCAAAATTTTTCATTTTCAACACCCAGATTGTACCCTAATTACAAACCACAGCCACCATCTTTATTTCCTTCACAAAACGCAACCGATCTTCATTCCTGCCATAAGCAATTTTCCACATTCCTATGAATTTAAGTGCGTACTTGCCTTCCTTGACGAAGCAGTGAATAATCTGCCACTAAAACTTGAAGTCGATTTGGTACATGATTGCCAAACGCATTTTATTCACCCAAATTTGAATTCATATTATGTGTTTTTCGTAAATATGTCCAAATACCTTGGGTTGGTGTGTATAGGAGATTGCGAACACAATAAGGAAATAAAAATGGTGGCTGTTGTTGATTTGTAATTAGGGTAGAATGTGGGTGTTGACTTATCTAGCATTATGTTGAAGAAATATTGAGGGTTGAAGACCGAAACGTTTGATAATTGCTTGACTTATCAAGAAATATTTCTTCAAGAGATTTGTATATAGCAGCAATGGTTTGAACGAAATCTTGAAGTTTAGTGCCATCGCCGTTGAATTCAAGGAAACGGTGGCTTTGAGGGCTGAAGAACGAAGCGGTGGTTATGGTAATTGTGGGTTTTTTTTTTCAAACGGTGTGTCAGTTTCTTCATTGCATCAAAATTCTATGTTAATTAGTCTTTGGTTAATTAGTTGCAACTTTTTTTTTTCCTTCATTGCATCAGAATCCAATTTGTGTACATCTTTTCTTAGAATTGGAAATTAGGGGATGTTAGATCAAACGTCTTTTTTTTTTTTTTTTGCTTCATAAGGTAATCCATTTTGTTTGGAAATTATGGGGTTTTACCGACTACATACTTATTTTAGTGTAAAATTTGCATGTGTTGTCAACTTTTTGTTCTTTCTGTATATTTTTATTATAAATAAATTACAACACTATCTAGATATTGTATGTGTTTATCCTAAGATCAATTTAACCCTCTGTTTATGAACCGTTTTCCGTAGATATTTTGATTATTATGTTAATCTGTTCCAATATGGATTACTACATTTGATGATTGGTTCTGATTAGTTTCGATCATTTTTGGTTTAATCAGATTTGTTCTAGGTCTTTATGTTTTTTTTCTTTTATTATTTAAATTTAATCGTCATGCAGTTTTTCCAAGACCACTACAAAATTGATAAAGTTGGTATCGAAAAAATGAATACGGTACCAAGTACCTTACGCACGGTGCCTTTCAGTTTTCTATTGGTAATCCATGATTATAATCCGCTTGGTAGATAAATAACTCTTCACACGTGATAAGATAATGATATAACCAAAGTTTTTGGTAAGCAGTGGTGAATCTAGAAAACTTTCATAGGGGTAACGTCTTAAAAGAAATGGGTAACGAAATCGAAAAAACGTTAAAAAAATGTCAAAATTTTCCAAAATTTACACTATCGCCGGATCGCCAATGGGTAGCGGAGGCTACCCCTTCTCATATGGTACATCCGCCCCTTTTGGTAAGCACTGCTTCATTAATTGTTTGATAACTTTGGATATAGCATTAATGAAATCCAAGAACTTTGGTTATATTTAATTTAAATATATATGGGAGATGACATCTAATAGCCTACGACATTCGTTCGATCTAAAACCAAGTCATCCTCATTAACTTTTCCGCAGCAACGCGCGGGTTGCGTCAACTCGTTTATGAACATTAGCATGTCACTTTGAATCTTTAAGGAAAATATTGCTTCGTTAGTTTAGAGATAACGTTAATTACTTCATTTAGGGTTCACTTTACAAGTAGACTAACCCTAAAAGAAGAGCTGAAACTATCGGCCTTCAGATCGAAGACTTGAGTGTGGATATTGATAGAAATGAATGTCAGAATTGATGCCCCTCTAATACGAAAGAACTACAAATTAATAGTCAAAAACATGAACTGAATAGAGATTAAGAACAAATTATGATTAATATGTCTTATACTTACCTCTTATAAACACCCACAAAACAACGTACCTCTAATGGTTTCTAGCAGAAATCAAAACAGGACCATTTTCATTACATCATCAATAACTTAGGCTAGAGGTTATGGTGATGGTCCTTCAAGGGAGGATGATCCGCCATGTAGGCGCCACGTCATAGTCCTCCCAAGGATGGTCCATCCCACAAAACTAGAGGGTATGGGAGGATGGTCCTAGATGATCATACCCTATCCCACTATATACAAGTAACCATGCCTAATGTACAAACACAAACAAAGGGTGCCCACCATATTTGGTTCGTCGCAAACGGCGACATCTCGACGATGAGGACGATGACGGAGGGGGCGGCGTGGAGGGCGGTTCGTCGCCGGTGGAAGACGGACCAGGATGGTCCTCCATACGGTGCAGCCTTAGTAACTGCTTCTTTTAACACTAACTTAGTAACTACTTCTTTTAGCACTAACTAGTACCTATTTCATTTATAATCCCTATCTATAGTATCTCTCTAGTATATAGCAACTTTACTTCTATGGGCTCCAACTTCCCATAAGAACCAACAATCATTACTATCATGCCATCAACAAGAACTTCACTACCAATACACTGTTACTATTGGAGTACTTTAGCAATATAGTTCAACGTGTATGTTTAGAATCGATCATAGGTGCTATTTGTTTAGCTTTTAATGAGGCTCTTAATGGTTTAGACTATTTGTTTCGTGAGCAGATGTATGAATGATTCAGACATTTGCCTCTAAACGGCTAAGCATTATACTGAGTATGAACGGTTAAGACCTCTTATCTGAATTGGCCAAACATTTGCCTCAGAATGGTTAAGCATTATACTGGCTCTTAATGTGGCTCAGACACCTCTTACAGATTCAGTACTTAATGGTTCAGACTTCTTACTAGTTCAACATTTAACCATTCAGAAGTTGCCAAGCAGCCGCTAAGAGATTGCAATAAATTTGGTCATTAATTGCCTTTTTATCATATATATTTATAAAGTTAATTTTTGTATTGTTAAATGTTCCTAAACCTAATTTTCCATCACGACATATTCTATCCTTTTGCAGGCAAAAAAAATACCACAATGTTACGTGTCTTATTTTTATTTTTTATTGTCAAGGGATTAGTATGCTATTTTGGTTTAGTGGGGGGGGGGGGGGTGTCTTATGTAAGTTTTTTATCTATTTATGTGGATGTTACGTATGGAATGAGAATAAGCATAATTTGAGTCAAATATCTCTCTATCTCTTAGTTTTCTTCTTCCCCAAGGTTTTTAACCCTACCAAGGGTATCAGAGCTCCAGTCGATTCCTCATCGGAATTCCTTGCCGCCGCCATGACTAACACCCGCAATAATGAAATCGACAACACCCTCAAGTCCCATGGTAAGGCAATCAGCGACATACAAGCTGCGTTAGCGGCCCTGATGAAGCAACAGGAACAATCTTCGAAGCAACAGGAAGAGATTTTGAAGGCGGTGCGTGATAAAGCCGTGCAGTCGTCGGGTAGTTCCTTCGGGTCCTTCTCCGGCCCAGATGGTGACTCACGAACATCCAAACCATTCCGTATCGGTAAGATCGACTTCCCTAAATTTTCGGGGGACGATGTTGAGGGGTGGGTCTATCGCTGCAAACATTTTTTTTCGATGGATGACACTCCCGATGACTCGAAATTACGCTGTGCTGCGGTTCACTTGGAAGGCGATGCCCTCCAATGGCACCGTGCCTACTTGAAGACCCGTAATGCAACGGTTGCCGAGGTCCCATGGGCGGACTATGTTCGTTCGATCTCTGCCCGTTTTTCTGATGCAATGTTTGAAGACCCTATGGAAGAGATTGTTTCTCTCGTTCAACTTACGGATGACGCCAAGGGTGTACAAGAATATAATTCAGGTTTCGATCGTTTGCTTAACAAGGTTACCGTTAGCGAACTTTATGCCGTTAGCCTATATTTGAAGGGTTTGAAGCCGGAAATAAAAGGGCCGGTAAAGATGTTCAAGCCTCAAACACTACGTGAGGCGTATGGGTTAGCAAGAATTCAAACTATTAACTACACATGCTTGATGAAGCGTTTCAACGCTGTGGAGGATGGGCTGCAACCCGAAGATGTTAAAATAACACGTCCCGTTAATGGTTCAAAACTACCCTTGCTGCCAAGTCCAACAACCGAGCCATCAAGTTCTACACCAGGAATCCTTAGATCGAGGCGTTTGACGAGTGATGAGCTTGAGCAAAAAAGGGCAAAGGGGGAATGTTTCTGGTGTACCGAAAGGTTCGTTCCGGGGCACAAGGGTAAGAAAAAACAACTCTACATACTTGAAGTGGTCGATGATGAAAAACAAGCAACGGAAGAGGATGAAGACAAGGTTTCTTGAAGTACTTTTTGAGGGCAAAAAGTAGGTTAAGGGGGGAGTATTGTTACGTGTCTTATTTTTATTTTTTATTGTCAAGGGATTAGTATGCTATTTTGGTTTAGTGGGGGGGTGTCTTATGTAAGTTTTTTTTATCTATTTATGTGGATGTTACGTATGGAATGAGAATAAGCATAATTTGAGTCAAATATCTCTCTATCTCTTAGTTTTTTTCTTCCCCAAGGTTTTTAACCCTATCACACAAGAACTATGATAATCATAACTAGTGTTGTGATAGTCAATGTCATTATAATAATCACTTCACTTTGTATCATTATGAGATTCAGAAAGAAAAGAAAGCAAATCACACCTCCAATGGCTTCTGAAAGTATTCAGAGTAAGTTCTATGTTTGCACCTAACAATTCATAATTGAAACATAAGGGTTACTTGTTTACATTGTCGAAAATGGTGTCGTTTTATAAAACTCAACTTGAATTTGTTTACATAGTCGAACATGGTATTGTTTGTTAAAACTCAACTTGATTTTTTTAACAAACATTATACCACTCATTTAAGTTTTTTCGACCATGCTATGGAAAACATTACACCTCTAACAACTCTTTCTTTGTAAAAGTTGGCACAGTGGAATCTTTACAGTACAAATTTGATGTATTAAAAGCAGCAACAAATAACTTCTCCGATGAAAATAAGCTTGGACGAGGTGGTTTTGGAACGGTTTATAAGGTAAGAATTAATCCATATTTTGTAACTTCTTTTACAAGAGTTCCATTTTAATTGCAAAATATAAAAATAAAAAATTTACAACATATATAACAAAAAAGTTACAAATTTTTTGCATCTGTAATAGAAAATGTTTGTACTCAAATATAGGAAAAAAATATTTGCAATAAATTTCAAAGATATCCTCTTGCGTGAAGCAATAAAAATATAACAAATTAATAGCTTTAGTTTTAACTGCAGATAAGTGGCATAACAATAACACATTTTATATTTTTTTAATAAGATATTCGTCGTAAAAACTAAGAATTTTTGTTTTAATTAAGCATGGATTTTATTGAACCATTTGATATCTAGGGTACGCTTGAAGGAGAGTAAAGAGGCTAGCATTGAATTCTGGACAAGGTGACCTAGAATTCAAGAATGAGGTTTTGCTAGTGGCAAGACTTCAACATCGTAATTTAGTTCGACTGCTAGGTTTCAACATAGAAGGAATCGAACGACTTCTAATTTATGAGTTCATGCCCAATGGAAGTCTTGATCAATTTTTATATGGTATGTTCTTTAAAAGACCCTTCCTCTTGATACGACACACATAAATAGAAGTAGTGTGACAACTAATCTTTAGACATCTATGGGGTTTCATATTTGTTGTTTTACAATTGGAAAGTTCTTAACAAAAAACAATCTATTTTATAATGTCACAAATAACGTGATTGACGTCCTAGAACTTTTGGTAGCAAAATGGCTTTGTTTATTAATCAATATTACTGATACCTTATACATGATGGTGTTTTTAGATCCAACTAAACGTACAATTCTTGATTGGGAAACACGATATAATATCATCAAAGGCATTGCAAAGGGACTTTTATACCTTCACGAAGATTCTCGTCTTAGGATAATTCATTGTGATATGAAGCCAAGTAATGTTTTGTTAGATTTACAAATGACCCCTAAGATTGCTGATTTTGGCATGGCAAGGTTGTTTAAATCCGAAGAAACCCAAGGAGATACAAGCCGAATTGCTGGAACCTTGTAAGTACACTTCCTTTATACAAAATTTGTTAGGGAACATTACATCTTATTAGATTTGTCTTAACTATAACTCATGGGCCATTATGCCATTTTTTATTCGTCAACGTACGTTATCCACTTGTTGCTACAAATCCATTCATTCTCTTTTTGTAACAAAGTGTAGGCAGCGAAATCGATATTCTAATGTGGCTTTTCTTCAAACCATTCATTTTTTTTTTTTTTTTGTTGTAACAAAGGGTACACACCAATATTAGTATTCTAATATAGTTTTTTTTTAAACCATATTGGAAATACTCATGAATGTACATCTCTTCAACGAACATGGCAACTATCTTTGTAAGCGAGTAACCTCACAACTCACAAGTACGTGAACGTACAATGTGGGGTCATAATATTGATGCTTTCAAAGCTTCTGCTTCTTTAAAGTTAGAGTTACCAATTCCAAGGGTTGCCAAATAACATGGTAGAATGCATAATTTTGCATTACAAAGTTTTCTCCATTACTGTTACATTCAAGACATGTAAGTGTGTGTGCTAACTACTTTCCATGCACTCTTATAGCGGTTATATGGCACCTGAATATGCGATGCATGGTCAATTCTCAGTAAAATCAGATGTCTTTAGCTATGGAGTGCTATTACTAGAGATGGTAACAGGTCAAAAGATACATGGTTTCCAAAACAGAGATAGCGTAGATGATCTTCTTACCTTCGTAAGTATCACCTTTATTTCAAAGTTTATGAAACACCACATATATACCAAGTGGATCATATTTTGAGGATATTTACCCAGTTGAATTATACTTTTTTCTTCTTAATATATGAATCCTAAATACAAAGCATTAATATATTTTAGGCATGGAAAAATTGGAGGAACGGGACAGCAACAGATATAATAGATCCCACATTGAAGAGAGGTACATGTTCATTGCGTGACATCATTAGAAGTATTCACATTGGATTGTTATGCGTTCAAGAAAATGTTAATGATCGGCCAACTATGGCTTCGGTTGTTCTAATGCTTAATAGCTTCTCAATCACGCTTCCCATACCATCAGAACCACCATTTTTCATGTGTAGCAATATTGATCCTGAAATGCCACCCCTACAAGAGTACAATTCAAGATCAAGATCATCTCAAATATCAATAAATCAAGTTTCAATGTCCGATTTTCTTCCTAGATAAGTATCTAAAGTGACTTTGATATGATACACATACATTGCATGGTTTCCGTTAAGAAACACTATGATTTTCCAATTAAGATTACATGCTGAAAATGAAGACAATTTTTTTTCTTTTTTCATTTTTCTTTTATATAAATGATTGTTTTATAAGGAATGTTTAGCTTCATACACCATAATCAGGATATTGGATATTTTGGGTATGGATGAGAGGTGAGCCCCTGTAAGTGCAGTTCCCACCAGGTAACTGTGCTTTATTAGTTCTGGTCAACAAAGTCAAAGGTCCAAGTATGGAGTCCGAATTTATGTGTTAAATTCGGAAGTATAGATTGTTTGATGACCGAGTTTGTCATGTTTGAATAAGGAGTCGGAATTGTAAGGGAGTCCGAATATATCTATAAGTTCGGACTAGGTTTTGTTAGGACAAAGGTGTCTGAGTTTGTGTATCCCGGACAATATGTTTTGTCCGGGTTTAGTCCCTAGCCTATATATATGTGTTGATAGGTAGATTAGGGCAACTCTCACAAACTCGAGCAATCCTCCATCAGTAGGTGCACATTCTAGAGAGAGAGGCAGATTATGTGAGTGAGAGAGAGAGAGAGAGAGAGAGAGAGAGAGCTGGGTTTAGATCATAGTGATCTAAACCAGCTTGAAGATAATGTATACTCGTTCGGTATGTAATCTGTGTTGATTGTAATGAAATTAATGTGTTTCTCCTACATCTTCTTCTCCATCTATCTTGTTTATGTTTGTTTCACGTCATGAATCAAGTGCAATGTTGATGTTCGTTATCGATCCAGTGCTTCAACGGTGGTATCAAAGCATGGTTACCGATTTGGAATGGTCTAACCACCTTCCGAATCACTATTGCTCTTGATTTGATGTTTAATTCCGCCAAACATCATGAAGACGTGAAGTTTTTGTCGAAAACTTGAAGAAAGTTGTAGAAAATTTGGTCCAGACATGAAGAAATTCGAGCTGTTTTGGAGAGAACTGCTGGGTTTTTGGTAGATCTACGGTTTTGATCTGAAAAAGGCTTTGTTTGGATTTCGGTAAGTGTTTAAAGTTCTGAATTTGTAACTTCCGGTTTATTGATGACCTTTTGTGGAGTTACACATTGGAAATAATCCGGAAGAAGTGTTCTGAGTTTACATATCCGGGTTTTAGAACTCTGGATGTGTTTCCGTATTTACCAATGTCCGAAATTGTTAAACTAGACTTTGTTCGAGTTTGCTTATCCGAGTTTGAGACACTCCGGATTTGATTATGTGTTACTAAGTGTCCGGATATGTGAGCTCATAGTTTCGAGCTTGTTAATTCCGAACTTGTGATTTGTTCCAAGTTTATAAGATAAGTTCCAATTTTAAATGGTGCTTCCGAGTTTGCATTTGTTCCGAGTTCACCAAGGTTCCGGATTTGTATATTGGAATTTGTATGGGTTTGATTTGAATATCAAACTGATTCCGGGTTTAATCACATAGAGTGTCCGAGTTTGAGATATATTCGGAATAATAGTGTTAAATCAGAACAAACATGTTAAATTCGGAATCTAGGAGCTAAATTCGGAATCTAGGAGCTAAATTCGGATAATTTATGCTTAAATTCGGACATATAGTATTAAATTCGGACCAGAGAGTAAAAACAATTGTTCGAATTTGTGGATTTTGTCCGGATTTATTGTTAAATTCGGAATATTATATAAATTCGGACTAAAAAACTAAAAAAAAAATTTCTCCGAATTTGTTGAAAAATTCCGAATTTATGAGTTATGTTCGGAATTTTTGAGTTCAATTTGGTTTCCAGATTCTCGGTGTTCGGATTTGGTCTGTACTAGAGTTTATGGACGATTTGGGACTTTTATCGGGCAGTCGAGAAGTTATGAAGGTGTAGTGGTTTGGACATTGAAATTTACAAAGAAAGTGGGTGAGTAAAAAAATTCCCATTTTCTTCGTAAATCTAAAGCTTTTGCTTGAAAAAGCTTGTGTGTGATGGAGTTTTGTCAAGTGTGTTTGTGTTTATAATCAAGTATTGACGTGATGAAGTTGATTTCTCGGTTGACGACAAGTTAAAGATTGAGCCTTTTTAGTTGCCTTTTAGAGTAGAGAAGATTAGTTTCTTGGTCCCATTTCCAAGACAGTTGTTAGTCAATTCTTGAAATAATGTGGTGCTTCTTGATTTGAGGGGAAGATCGGAGACGAAAGCCATCGGGGATTCAGTGGATTCGTGAAGATAGGAGATTGATCCATGAAGATATGTGACGAGATGGGATCATACATGAAGGGTTGAAGACTTTTGATCAAGATGGTGGATGTACATTTTTTCGGAGTTTGGTTTGTTTTTAACTTATCGTACCAAATTTTCTTGTCTTTGCGGAATTTGATGTGTTCGATGTTGGGCATTGGAAATCCGATGTATCGTTCTTCTACCAGTTAAGTTTGAAGATTAATGTATCGAATGATTTTCTTACATGTGGTTGTAGGTCGGTTCGCATTAACTTGATTCGGGAGTAGTTTGAGGGGTAGGATCGACAGTGCTAGATGTTAGATTCCTCTGGTTTCTTGAAGCGGCTATTTAAGTGATAGTTAACAAGTCTTTGATTAGAAAGGTTGAAGATCATTATGCTTTGCCGGAAAGATCAAGTCTTAGCCAAAGTTGAAAGCTGGCATGATATCATCAGTCAAGGGGGAGTCTGTAAGTGAAGTATCCGTTGAATGAAGATATCAGTGTCAGACAGAACTGATAGCAACAGTTAAGGGGGAGTCTATAAGTGTAGTTCACGCCGAGTAATTGTGCTTTATCAGTTCTGGTCAACGAAGTCAAAGGTCCATGTGTAGAGTCCGAATTTATAAAGCACAGTTACCCGGCAGGAATTGCACTTACAGACTCCCCCTTAACTATTGCTATCAGTTCTGTCTGACACTGATATCTTCAGTCACCGGATACTTCACTTATATACTCCTCTTTACCTAATGATATCATGCCTGCTTTCAACTTTGGCTGAGACTTGATCTTTCCGGCAGACCACATCGATCATCAAACCTTCTAATCAAATACTTATTGACTATCTCTTAAATGGCCGCTTAGAGAAACCCGAGGAATCCAACATCCAGCACTGTCGATCCTACCCCTCAAACTACTCCCGAATCAAGTTAACGCGAACCGACATACAACCACATATAAGAACATTGCTTGATACATTAATCTTCAAACTTAACCGGTAGAAGAATGAAACGTAGGATTTCTAGTGCCCAACGTCGAACACATCAAATTCAGCAAAGACATGAAGTTTGGTTCGATAAGTTAATAACAAACCAAACTCCAAAAAAATGTACATCCACCAACTTGATCAAAAGTCTTCAACCCTTCATGTATGATCTCATCTCGTCACGTATCTTCATGAATCAATCTCCTATCTTCACGAATCCACTGAATCCCCGATGGCTTTCATCTCCGATCTTCCCCTCAAATCAAGAAGCACCACATTATTTTGAGAACTGACTAGCAACCGTCTTAGAATAGGACCAAGAAACTAATATTCTCTACTCTAAACAACAACTAATAAGGCTCAATCTTTAACTAGTCGTCAACCGAGAAATCAACTTCATCAATAAAAACACAAAAACACTTGACAAAACTCCATCACACACGGGATTTTTTCACGCACAACCTTTAGATTTACGAAGAAAATAGGAAATTTTTTACTCCCCTCTCTCATTGTAAACTTTCAAAGTCCAAGCCACTACACCTTCATAACTTCTCGAATGAATGCCAGATAAAAGTCTGAAACCATCTCTAAAATCTAGTATAGACCAAATCCGAACACCAGGAATCTAGAAACCGATTTAAACTAAAAAATTCCTAACATAACCCATAAATTCGGAAATTTTCAACAAATTTGGAGAATTTTTTTTAGTTTTTTAGTCCGAATTTATATAATATTCCGAATTTAACAATAAATCTTGACAAAATCCACAAATTCGGACAATTTTTTTTTACTCTCTAGTCCGAATCTAGCACTATATGTCCGAATTTAAACATACATTATCCGAAGTTAGCTCCTAGATTCTGAATTTTACATGTATGTTCTGAATTTAACACTATTATTCCGAATATATCTCAAACTTGGACACTCTATGTGATTAAACCCTGAATCAGTTTGATATTCAAATCAAACCCAGACAAATTCCAATATAAAAATCCGAAACCTTGGTGAACTCAGAACAAATGCAAACTCGGAAGCACCATTTAAAATTGGAACTTATCTTATAAACTTGGAACAAATCACAAGTTCGGAATCAACAAGCTCGGAACTATGAGCTCACAAATCTGGACACTTAGTAACACGAAATCAAATCTGGAGTGTCTCAAACTCGGATAAGTAAACTCGGAACAAAGTCTTGTTTAACATTTCCGGACATTGGTAAATACGGAAACAAATCTAGAGTTCTCAAACCCGGATAGGTAAACTCGGAATACTTCCTCCGGATTATTTCCAATGTGTGACTCCACACAAGGTCATCAATAAACCGGAAGTTACAAATTCGGAAAGCAAATTCGGAACTTTAAACACTTACAAAAATCCGAACAAAGCCTTTTTCAGATCAAAACCCTAGATCTACCAAAAACCTAGCAGTTCTCTCCAAAATAGCTCGAATTTCTTCATGTCTGGACCAAATTTTCTTTAACTTTCTTCAAGTTTTCGACAAAAAAATCACGTCCTCATGATGTTTCGCTGAAATAAACTTCATATCAAGAGAAATGGTGATTCAGAAGGCGGTTAGACCATTCCAAATCGTTAACCATGCTGTGGTGCCACTGTTGAAGCACTGGATCAATGACGAACATCAACATTGCACCTGATTCATGACGCGAAACAAACATAAACAAGATGATGGAGAAGAAGATGTAGGAGAAACTCATTCATTTCATTACAATCAACATAGATTACATACCGAACGAGTATTCATTATCTTCAAGCTAGTTTAGATCACTAAGATCTAAGATCTAAACCTAGCTCTCTTTCTCTCACTAACACATAGTATGCCTCTCTTTCTAGAATGTGCACCTACTGATGGAGGATTGCTGGAGTTTGTGAGAGTTGCCTAATCTACCTATCAACACATATATATAGACTAGGGACTAAACCCAGACAAAACATATTGTCCGAGATACAAAAACTTGGACACCTATGTCCTAACAAAACCTAGTCCGAAATTATAGATATATTCGGACTCCCTTACAAGTTCTGACTCCTTATTCAAACATGACAAACTCGGACATCAAACAATCTAGACTTCGGAATGTAACACATAAATTCAGACTCCACACTTGGACCTTTGACTTCGTTGACCAGAACTGATAAAGCACAGTTACCCGACATGACTGAACTTACAGACTCCTCCTTAACTGTTGCTATGAGTTCTGCCTCTGTCTAACACTGATCTTCAGTCACCGGATACTACACTTATAGCCCCACAGGTTAGCACACTTGGTTAGTATCAATGATAAAAGACTATGATTGGTTGTTGCATGTATGCTCAAGTCTGAATGTTATACTATGATTCAGATTGCTATCGTACTCTTAGAATCCATGACAAAACTAGCGCTAATAATTTCCTCTATTGGTTTTAGTTGACTAAGTATATGTGTGCAACAGAAAAACTTTACAAAATCATTTCATCTAAAAATCTTTTGTAGAATGTGAAGTTTCCTTTCACATTAAAGTTTTCAGGATTTTTGTGTTTTTTATTTATTTTATTTTATTTTATTTATTTACTTACTTATTAGCTTACCGAGTAAAATGGTGTGATTCGTGTCCACATATGAAGGTTGTGGAATATGTGTAGTATTTTAAATATCAGGTTCCTTAAACTATTAATGAATCATGAATTGTTACAAGTAGTATTTAGTGTTATGTGAACTTGAGATCTTAGGGTCGTAAGAGATCCTATAATTGGTGTTGAGATGACATACATCACTTTTAGATCTATATAAATACTATCAAGTTTCACCCAAACTAATCAACTCCAATAAACAATATTGACTCGAAATGGTGGAGTTTAACCAAAAGTTCAGTGTGGACGGAAAGTCATGGGACCCAATTTTTTTTTCTTTTTTCATATTCCTATGTTTCAGGGTATATGTTCCGGTCGGCAATTCTATCCGGGTTGGGTCAAACAATAATAGCTTCAAATAAAACTAAATAATCTTCATTCATTCAAATGACCGATTCTAACATATAAAAATAAATTTAAACCCTCAACTTTCATTATGTAAAAACTAGTTTCAGACTTTATTTAACCTCACTTCAAGTTTAAAAACAATTATCAAAAATTACTAATAGCCATGTTCTTCACCTCACGGTTTATTTTAACACAATACGAAAAAATATGTATAAATTTTTTGGACAACAAACTTTGTAGGGGCAGAGAATTTTTAGGCAAAATAATTAGCGCGGGCGGATCTATATAATTTTAAAAATTTTAGACGAAAACTCAGAAAAATTAAACTACTAACCGAAACATTGGTGGGGGATGGGTGCACCTCTTGCCCCTTAAAAGCTCTGCCCTTGTTGTCTCGATGAGATTTACATAGTTATACTTATTTAATTTGGAAACTTCAAACCACCATCAACTATATTTTCCTTCTAAGACTTGTTCACCATCGCTAAAAAAATGAAAATGAAGAAACATACTTTGAGAAAGACGACGTATTTCTGTCAAATCAAAAAATTCCTTACTAACTACCTTTGTCTATCATGGGTTGCATATTCTATCCAAAGATGACTAACAAACCTATAGGATACATAGTGCATTAGTATAAAAAAGACCCGCATCTAGGAGAAAATATCTCAAATCTGAGAAGAATAGATAATTATTAATGATTGTTGATGATTTCTAGGTAAATTGTGAAAAGGAGTGAATTAGACGTAAAAGATCCTTTTGGAACACACGATGAGAAGTATGGGTGAGAGAAATGGAGTACAACCCGTACCCAACTTGAAGGGGTATAACCCATAACTGTTGCCAGTCAGAACAACATATCAATATAGGGAATAGGATCCTTAGTGGGCTAGGCCAAGAAGGAATGTATGAGTAAACCCTAGAGAGCATTGCACAAAATCACCTACGTAGTTGATGATTCGGATGGTCATGAATACAAGGAAGGAATGTATGAGTAAACCCTAGATACCATTGCACAAAATCACCAGTTGATGATTCGGATGGTCATGAATACAAGAAGGAATGTATGAGTAAGCTAACTAATTTTCTAAGTAACCAAGTGAGGGATGATGAAAGTTTTAGTTTTAGAACCAAGGTCCTCAACATCGCCATTTGTATCTTAACACAAGTCTTCCGACATTGCTTGTTCAGAGACTTGGTTTGGTTTCACTCACGTAATTGGTTGTCGGTTACTTAGAGACTTAGAAAGATACGAAATGGAGGCATATGAACCTCAAATATTTTGGAACTAACCTTAACATAAGCCCTTCAACATAGAAACTTGTTGGCTTGGTTTTGTGTGAGGAAGTTCCAAAAACAAAGCATAGAAAACATTTATAAAAAGTTTAAGAGAAAGATCCCAACTTGGTCCTCAAAAATGGTGGTTTACCATCCTCATTTACCTTGGTAAAAGAGTGGGATAACTCCTAGAGGATTTCCAAGTATGGGGAAAAAGAAAGCAAGCAAGAAAAGTGCAAGAAGAAAGCCAAAAACTCATTGTTTTGGTTGTTGAATTCACCTCCCAAAGTTAGAGAAGTGGATAATTTGAGAGAACCTGAGAGAGTTTTTGGAGTGGTGAAAGTGTTTAAAAGGTTAGTATTTGTTAGTAAGATTAGGGTTTAGGGTTAGAAGGAGGGAACATTAAAAAAAATGTTGTTGTTCGTGAACCTGGTATCAAATACACCCCTTGCGGATTACAAGGGGTAGGATACGGTCCGCAAGAACCTTGCAAATTTTTAAAAATTCTTTTTTTTTGTCCTTGAAGATTTTTGTTTGTTATTTTATGCTAAAAACTCATAGTTAAGCATGTTTTTGGGTATTAAAGTATATGGGAACATCGTAAATAATATAACACTTATGAAATAACAACCTAAAGAAGGCAGAATCTCGATGTGTTGCTTGGTTTTGAATTAGAATGCGTACTCGTGAGTGTTTATGCATTATATAAGAAATAATTAGGCAAAAAAATAATATAAAAGAGGATTTCTATGATCAAGTCTCGGAACTATAAGGAATTGAAGAGAGAGTACGAATTACATTAAAATGGAAAAGAAGGAAATGTACGGAACGTTAGAGTCTCCTCTACTTTAGGTAATTTAATCTTGAAATTTATTTTGGAGGAAGACTCTAGTAAAAGATGCGGGTACTTGGTCTTCATTTGATCTTCACGTTCCCAAGTAAACTCTGGGCCACGCTTTCCTTCCTAACGTACCTTGATAATAGGGATGCGACTACACTTCAGCTTTTTGATTCCACGATCCATGATTTATACAAGCTTCTCGATAAAGTGCATAGTCTTATCAACGCGTATTGTCACACCCCGACCACGTAAAACAACAAATCGTGGCGGAAACGTCGGGGAGTGTCGTAACAGAATCATTGTTTCACAACCATGGATTTAATAGTTTCGTTTTATTGAATTATTGAACTCGTTGTTTTATTACAATTCAGATAAATACAAATATTGTCTTTCGAGTTTTAAAGTCAGTAAGGCACGAGCCCATCCTATGTTTAGCATGCATCAACAATCATCACATAGCAGTACCTGAAACATATATGAAAATAGGTACGTCAGCATAAAAATGCCTGTGAGTAACATAGGATTTTGTGAATTAGATTCATGGCTTTGGATAGTACAAGAAAAGGTTTTTGCGTTTATAAAAATATCCATGAATCCTTATAAAAAGTTTAGTTTTGAAAACACTTTGCTTTGATAAAAGGTTTGTAGTATATACCAAAAATACACTTTGGTTTTGAAAAGTTCATATAAATAGTATAACAAAGTATACTTTAGTTTTGAAATAGTTACATAGATTGTATATCAAAATATACTTTGGTTAATGAAATAATAGATTTGGTAGTATATCTCAAGTATACTTTGGTTTAAGAATAAAAGTATCGGTAGTATATCAAATTATACTTTGGTTAGAAAATAGCATATTAAGCTATGCTTTGGTTTGAAAATAGCATATCAACTATGCTTTGGTTTGAAAATAACATATCAACTATTCTTTGGTAGTATATCAAAATATACTTTAGTTTATGAAATAACAAAGTCGGTAGTATATCAAACTATACTTTGGTAAAACAGTATTATGTTGGATTTTGTATGGAATCACATCAAGTGGCACCTAGTATGGAATCACTATGTTAAACAATCGGATCCTAAATCGGGAGATAGGATAGAATGAAGTTCTATAAATCAAATGAGTATTGGAACTCATATGGAATGATTTAATAGACCTAACATTCTGATTTGGAAGTCTACCTAAGTGCTTTTGACCCGTTTCGACTCATTATGGTAGTATAAGCTACTATAACGCGTCGTTTGCGTAAAACTATGGTCGGATGGTTAACTATGTGCTATGTCAAGTCTTACATGCCCAATTATGCCTAAACATGCTACTAAATCAGATTATATGTTAAAAAGTTGATCACATATGCAAAATATGGATTCATGCTTCAAAAGGGCATTTTGGTCATTTTCTATGGGCATACAAGCTACTTAACAAATAACTAACCAATCCTATGTGATCATAAGGTATAACCTCAGAGGTTATTCCCTATGCAACTATGATCACTAAACATGCTTGGTCGGATCCTAAGGATCGACCAAACGGGTCGGGTTCGAAAGTCTAAGCGGTTGTTTAGACCGCTTAACTTACGACCCTAAACAAGCACTAAACTAATAGTGACGAGTTAAACATGTCAAAGCATGTTTAACTAATTTAGAAAACTGATTTGGTATCAAAACAAAGTGTTTTGATACCTATAAGTAGTTCTGTTTCAAAATGCGTGCTAAAACGTATTTTGACCGAAACTTTGACTCGTCACTACACCTAGTTAACGTGGTAATCAGTAGGTTTAATCGCTAAGGATTATAACCATCGTGATTACAATCACGTTACAAAGTTCAAACGAACTTTGTGTTGACCATTGACTGGTCAAAGCTGAAAGACAAACACTGTTTGACTTTCTTGCTAGGAAAGCGATAAAAGAACGAAGGAAGCTTACAAAAGGGTCCTTGCTAGGGAGAACTTGATCTTATAATTCTCAGGTATGAAGTTATAAACCTCAACTTAGAGAATTTAGATCAATGGTGAGTTGAAACAAATGAAATGCTTGGCTATTTATACTTGTAGTGAAATCACAAGATCAAAACAAGTGTTTATGTGGCCAACAAGCAAAAGATCATGACCCTACATGTGTTTGGTGCAGGTTTAAAGCCTTGGGGAGGTGTTAACTTGGTTAACACACAAAGAAATTGGCAAGAACAGCCCCTGAACTAACAACAAATTACTAAAAATGATTTTTGGTCGCTGGGCACTTTCACACGGCTCGCGTAAGCTGAGGGACAGGCTTACGCGGCCCGCCTGGTCCCTGCAGATCAGCATAAGTTTCCATTTTAACACCCGTTAAGCCATTTTCAAGGCTCTACAAGGTGTTTAAAGTATAGAGGACTCAAAATATGCTCGGAAAAGTCTCGGATGTCGGTTCGTTTGGCCGTACGGTCACGTTATTCGTCGAATTACGACGAAACTCGAACGGACGCGAAAACGATCCAAATTACGCGACGAATGGTATTTTTGCATGCCGATCACTAAAATAAAAATATTTTAGTGTCTAGAAAAATTTTGGATGTCCAGATGTGGTCAGAACGTAAGATATGCGCGAAAATGCAAACTTACGTCGTTTTTGACACTTTTAGTCCCTGTAAGATCAAATAAGCATGTTTTCGCACACCGAACCACTCAAAGCTTATTTATAAGCTATGTTTAGGTTTTTATGGTATGTTTAGCTTATGATCATGTTCCGGAATGTACGTTGCCATACGAAACGGCAGACTTTTGCAGTTTGACGCAAATAGTCCCTGTAAGCGAATAAACTTGCTTTTGACACACCAAACCCTTCAAAACTTATTTCTAAGTTATGTAAAGGTTATTTAAGGTATGTTAAGCCTATGTCACTATTCCGTAGTGTTTTTCGCGTTAAAAAGATTGCGTTATCGCATCAACGCGCATATAACCTTCCAGAAAGCTATTTAAAGCTCGGAATTAAACAAGAATTGATATGTGCAAATGATACACATATTTATACAAATCCCAAGTATGAAACACAATATTCCATTGGTTTGGTATTTGTTTGATGGTCGTAGTGACACAGGTGTCACACGTATGTCATCAAGCGGAATCTGACGGCCTTCGTCAAATAGGCACTTCTTGAGATTTGAAAGATGAAAAGTTGGATGAACGTTGCTAAGCTCTTGTGGTAAGTCGAGTCGGTAAACCACTTTACCAATTTTTTCAAGAATCTTGAAAGCTACGTAATGAGGAGCAAGTTTTTCCTTTTTAACAAAACATACTACTCCTTTCCAATGATATACCTTAAGGAGTATGAGGTCACTGACATTGTATTCCAAAGGATTTCTTCATTTTTTAGCATAACTCTTTTAGCGGCTTCTAGTAGCAAGTAAGTTGTCATAGATTTGTAAGATTTTATCTGTAGTCTCTTGTATAAGCTCGAGACCAGTGATTTGTGCCTCGCCAATCTCATGCCAACAAATAGGCGAACATACATTCGGGACCATAAAGAGCTTCAAAATGAGTCATTTTGATACTAGAATGGTAGTTGTTGTATGAGAATTCAACCAAAGGTAAATGTACATCCCCATTGCCATCGAAATTGATGACACAAGATCGAAGCATATCCTCGAGAGTTTGGATAGTACGTTCCGTCTGACTATCCGTTTGAATGGTGGAAAGCCATACTAAGATTTAGTTGTGTGCTTAAAGCTACTTTAAATGATTCCCCAAAACAAGAGGTGTAACGATCATCGCGATCAAAGATGATGTCGAGAGGAACACCATGGTGACTAATGATTTACGCGGTGTAGATATGAGCCAATTTCTCAACTTGATGGTCCTTAGACTAGGGAGAAAATGGGCCAATTTGGTCAACCGGTCAATGATTACCCAAATACTCTCATGCCAAGAAGATGTTCATGGGAGCTTGGTAATAAAATCCATAGCAATACTTTCTCATTTCCACATTGGGATTTCTGGCTGTTCTAGTAAACCCAAATAGAGCAATGTTGTTTTTCATGTCTGGCCACTAATAAGGACGGCGAAGATCATGATACATTTTGTCCTATAATACCTCGCAAAATCGCGACCAATATAATAAAGACACGTGTCATGAAAGTTAAATATGTAATGAATCGATCTAGAAGGAGTACAATTGTCAAACAATGTAAATATGTAAGTAAAAGGATCCAAAGTGTCAACATGCCAATCTTGTGCCTCTGATTGACCTCACACGACATTCGTACTCTTTAATGAATAAATTGTCGGACATAGAAAGTCGTTTATGCTTAAATTAAGGATTTTACGAAGCATATGGGTTAAAAGTGTCAACATGTTAAATGTTACCTCTGAGTAACCTTTTAACGATCCCAAAAGCATTGTAACAATTGTATATTTTGCTCTCAAGAATAATTGATAGTAATTTCAAGGAGTTTCGATGAAAACAAGACTTTTCGGGTGATCTTACATCTAGCCGGGAGCTTAACGGAGTTAATAATGACCCAAGACACTTGAAAGTTAACTTTGGGGGTTAAAAGTTGTAAGTCCAGGAACACTACAATCGGATATCAAACACTAATCAAAGCGCGGAATACTAAGAAAAGTGTTAAGAACAAGAACAATCAATGGATTATAACAACCAAGGTGCACACGGTTTCTAGAGAACCGTCTGGTACACCAACACAGAAATCGAAAATACTGAAGAAGCTCTCAAAAATGTCTAACCTAATAATGAACTAGGTTCACCCTATTTATAGTTACATAGGGTGACCTAGTTACAAACTGGGCCAGGCCCACATGCACAATATAATTAATTAAATAAGCCCAAATCACTAATTAGCCCACATGGCTTATTTAAATATTGTCTAACTCACTACAAGGCTAAGCCCAATAGCCTATAATTGTGTTTGATAAAGATAGGCGTAAACCTACACCATTATAGGGCCTTACAATATCCCCCTAGGTTTATGCTGTCTTTATCAAACTGTTGTCTTCATCATGAATCTGTGGGAAGATACTTCATGTCTTCATTCTAAAAATTGGGCTCCTTGTTCTTCTAAATCACGATCAGCTTTGCTTGAAAAATCTTGTTGAAAAGAATGCAAGAGGAGGATTCTTATCAACTCTTTTCTTTGTCAATGTCTTCAATTCCAAGCAGATTCACAGGTACTTCTTCAAATGTACTATCACTGTCAGATGATGACACGTATCTGGTTCTTCTGACTCAGGTACATCTTGCTATTGTGATGCTTCAAGCTTTGTCAGCAACCAACAGCATATCAACCTTCAACAACCCCTGTTTCTTGATCTGAATTTTAAATTCTGCACATACTCAGAAATTCATAAGCAAACATTTCTAATCAACAGAGGGAAATACCACATGAACACTCGGTACATCCAAGTATTTGTACTCGGATTTCACAATTCAAATTTCATTCAATTTATGATAATCAGCCAAATCTTCAAGAACTGTTATTATTATTTTTTAATCAAACAAAATACACTCTATTTTTGGATTTTTTATTTTTAAATTTGAAACACAAAAAAACAAAGAAACTAATATACAATTACAATTTGCAATGGGATCAAATCACAGTGTTTCCGGCCAGACTACACTTATCAACACTAATTTACTTTGGTTGATCCGAGCGATTGCCAGTATATTTGTCCACTTAAACTTATCTCCTTAAGCCTTTTTCATGTGACGGTATGCAACTGATTTATCATGTTTTCCATTTTAATTAATATGAACACTCAATTCAATCACAATCAAATCCTGGAATTTCTAATCAGAACACGTTATCATACATGCAGTTTCCCTACCACATATTTCACAAGCCCGTTCTAGGATTCTGAAATCTTGACTAGGACTGGATTGAGGAGAGAAAAGAATAGATCATTTGCAGAGATGGATATAATATACAGATCAAATGAGTTTTCTCAGTTTGATATAGGTTTTTTTTTTGGGTTTCTTTTGGGCACTAGAGGGCCTCTTTCGGGTGTATTTGATCTATAGCGCGACAACGTACAGCTAGGTCAGCATGTATCTGGATGCAGCAGAAGCTGACGTTGCCTAACACCTCCAGGTCTTTGCTCACGCAAAACAGAGGAGATACACGAGTTGGACAGAAAAGATTTTAGAACTAGAACGAAATTGTGTGTATCGGGACGTCACACACGCATTCAAATAGACATGTCCTAATTCCAAGTGACCGATCTTTCCTGAGGTCATAGAATAAATTTAGTGTTCTACGCAGTACCAGTCAAAGTGTCTAGCCATCAGGATAAAGCCTACCAACATATCGCTCTAGAGCCAGACCATTTCAATATTGGTCTTACATGAGTCAGCCTTAATCCACATAATGAAATTTCATTTCATTTCCCATGTATGCAACAAAATATTTTTGATTTTTCTGTTTTTCGAATGTTTTTGTATTTATTATTTTTTTCTTTTTACAGATATCTCTAGATATCCCCCTAAATTTGTGCGTAAATCTTACGCGCGAATTTACCTAACAACGAGAACGTATGTATAAAGAAAAACACAAAAAAAAGTGAAAATATTTTTGTTGTTTTTCGAATAACCGTTCCATCATAAGATTTAAGACTAATCAATATTGAAATTAGAATACGAAATTTAAATTTGTACCTTTTTGCTGATCTTGTCTTACTTACTTCTATTATCTCCTTCAAGCGAAACATATCAACTGTAAAGAAATATACATTTTGCAACAGTGAAATGTTACCCGTTATGTCTCTGGAACAACCGCTATCAACATCCAAGGATTGTCAACAGCTCCTCCTTGGCTGTCCCTGAAAAGTAAGGAGATTAGTAAGACATTGGTACCCAGGCCATCGTGGTCCTGGGTATTCCTGAAGCATCAATGTACGACACTTCTCGAAAACACATGCCCCCTTTTGATTCAAGGACTGGTGATGTTGCTGCTTTATGTTTTGCCTTCCAAACTTGTTTAGGCTTCTCTAATTTCTTAGGAGCCTTGGGCAAAACATTCTGCTTTTCAACCTTTTTGTTTTTCAAAACTTGTTTTGGTTTCAAAGCTTGTTTTCGTTTTGTTTTAGCAGCATTCCAGTCCCCATCAGATGGTTTAACCTGGGGATGCTTATTCATCATTGCCTTTGGTTTTTCAACCTTCATTGGCTTAGAATAAAATATGTCCCTTGGTGTAACCTTCTGATGTTGTGTATAATACGGCACGTAGGGACGATGTGTGCAATTTCTTGCAATGTGACCGGGTATGCCGCAGTTGTAGCAGGTCTGCTTCTTTACGTAAGGAGCATATCCCGATCCATTCCATCCAACCGATGCTAAGTATGAGTTATACGATTTGTTGGATGATTTGTTTGCAAACTTTTCAGACTTTCTCCCCTGCTTTTTATGTCCCTGTTTACAACAGTTAGCACATTAATTGGATTTAACATTTTCATTTCTAACTGTTGGCTTTGGAGGCACATATTTATTTGTAGGGCCTCTCAAAGCTGGCTTAGAAGCATCCTTTCTCACATAAGGAGGAGCATCAGCAGACAAATTTGATGTTTTTGGACAAACATCGTCAGCTTTTTGACAAACAACATCATCCCCCTCAACCCAATCCTCAATAATTACTTGGTCTGCATTTGAAGCAACAGGGTTAGTATCATTAATTTTCTCACAAACAATGTCACTTGATGCTGCAGAATTACTCTCAGTTTCTTGTGACGCAATTGGTTCTGAAGAATCAGAATTTTCTTCTTTTGAACATTCAGCAGGGGCTTCTGTGGTTTCATTACCATTTAACCCAACAGATGCTCCTGATGTTGTTTCTAATTCTTCTTTAATCGAATTTGACTCAGCAGTTTCAGATGATTCATTTGTTGATTCCACTGGAGCAACTGACTCTGAATTATCATAGTCAGTCTTTTTATAGGTGTCACTGGTTGAATCAGATGAAGCCAATGATTCAGATTGAGATGCCTTTGCTTCATCAGGTGATGCACTGTTGACACTAGGTGATTCGCCCGTTTCTGATTTCTCAGAAGTGGATGTCTCAGAAGTGTCGCAAGATGTGTCAGATGACGAAGCAGATGCACCTTGTTTGCTCCTATTGAATTCTTTTATAAACTCAGTCAAACCTCTTAACATGGCAAACTCGATGTTGTCTATATTAACTCTAAGTTCTTTTGCTTCAGGCTCTTTTGTGACAGGTTTATTTTCACAAGATTTTTTTGACTCTTTCTCTTGTTGTTGTACTTCAGGTGAATTTTGAGAAAGACTTGACTCAGTATTATCTAATACTTGAAAATGTTTGTCAATATTAGCATTATTCTCAAAATTTAGAGTCTCGATCTGGTCTGAAACAGCAGTTGGTTTGATGAATGTTTTCTTTAAGGCCTGTTTTTCTAAAGTGATTTCTGTTTTATCAGGCCTTGTGATCTTTACTTTCCTAGATTTCACAGGCTCTACCTTTCTATCCTCGGGCTTCCCATATTCCATTTCAGGCAAGTCGGCTATCTCCTCATCAGTCATGGGAATTGAGGTGTAATTGTGATTGTATGGTGGAGGTATGCATACAAATCCCAATCCCTTAGTCCTCACTTCCTTTTTGCTATACTTTAACTGTTGATTTATCATTTTCTCGACCTTTTCGCTTGAAACATCAATTTTTTTGAAATTAAATTCAGTATTTTCGAAAGTCGATTTTAAGTTGTTTAATTCAACAGTTAATATTTCAGATAGCTCATTGAAGTGGAGATATCGACATTTTGCTTCGCTTAGATCACTATGTAACTGTCGAATGTCACGTTTTTGAGCCTCTACCATTTCCTTATACCCATCCAGTTTCTTTTTAACTTCGTAGCTACTGGATTTGGTACATTGAAGTTGCATAGTAAGCGATTGAGCCTGTTCTTTAAAACCTTTTACTTTCTTTCTACATTTTTTAGTACAACAAACATCATCTACACATACCTCAGCCTCAGAAGGAGTGTAGTCATTCATTTGAATATCTTGAGTAGACTGCTTGTGAGCATTGTTATATGACTTGATGAGTGAGATCAGCTCATCCGGCTTCATTTTGTAACAATAGCAGTCGGTTGTCACAATTATCTCATTAACATTTCTAAACCAACTACAGTTTCCTTATCTGGAATCCTTTTTAGAACATCTAGAAGCTTTATGTTGCTCGTGCGATTAGACACCTCAATCCCAGCCTTCTCCATTTCAGAGAGCAGTTCAACAAACCGGCCTGTAAGTGCTTCTATAGATTCACCATATGAGTCTCTGAATCCTTGAAATTCCTGCTCAAGCACTTCTCTCTTAGAAGACATTTTTAAGATTTGATCCCCCGAAAATGTGATCCACTAGAAATGCGATCCCCCCTATTTCCTCAACACAAGCCCAAAGCAAGAACCCGTGTACTCGCTAACTCAAACCCTTTGCCACACGCACGAACCAGCTTCCTGTACCACACCTCCAATCCCGTCAAAACTTATCGCCAAAACAATAACGAAACCCGTTTTTTTTTTAATTTAATAAACCTTTTTGTTTTGTTTTTTTTAAATATAATATATAAAGTAATAAATGATATTATTATTATTATTATTTATTATTATTAAAACAAAATAATAAAACCTAAATTTTAACACAAAACACTCCTGATCTTCTTCTTCGTTTCAACGAAACACACCCCAAAACCCTAATCTCACAACTCAGCTGTCACAAGGAGATAACGTGTATCGTCAAGCGACTTCGTCTTCTTTGTTTCTAAAATACCCTACACCGTGAGATCCCGATGATATAGACTCGAAGATGAACGAAAGTGGTGGTGAAGGTGATCGGAGGTGAGGAGGTTGCGGTGCTAACGGTTGGTAGTAGAAATTTAAACGAAGGTTGAAGGTGAACAGAGATCGGAATGTGTCGGAGAATAGAGATGATAGGCAACGGTGACGATGAATGAATGGTGGTGACCGGAGTTCGACGATGATGCTCGACGGAGATGAATAACAGGAACTGAGATGAATACGGTGACAGTGCTAATGAACGTGATGTCGGAGGAGGTCGCGGAGAAGATGACCGATACTACGGATGATGATTCTGGTTGAACGACGGTGTAGTGGTGCGGTGTCGTAGTTGTGACAAGTGGAACACCGGAGACGAAGAAGATGATGAAGTGTGCGGTTTCGGTGTCGGTGTGGGTTGATGAAGTTGCAGGTAGGATGGTGAGATTCGAAGCACAAAGGAAAATGATGTTGCAGGTTCTAATGGAGATGATATGGTGACTAGAAGATGTGGAGGAATGGCGACTGATGATGATACGTTGATGAATAACACAGATGATATGTTATTGAATGATGATGATGAACTTCTGATCGCACAAGCCAAGGAGGATCGCCCAAGATCCCGTAGTCGCACAAGGATTAGTTTAGTCGCACAAGATGAATTTGTAATCGCACAAGATAAAGTTGAATCGCATAAGAAGAGAAGATGTTGACTTTGGAAACGCACAATTTTGTCTGATCGCACAAGAAAAATTTGCACACTTTGACTTTATTTGAATGATGACGGTTGCAATCTTTGAAAATAAACCAACTAATCAAATCCCCCGAGAATCAAGGAGTTGATTTTAAAATCAATTTCTTTGATTTATTTCCACCAATAAATCCCTACAAACATGCAAATACCACTATCAAAACACCAAAACAGATCAAAAACGTAATTTTGAATTGTTCTTCAAATCTTCAAGCCTGTTCTTCGTGTTCTTCGAATCTAAAAAAATTTTCTTGTTCTTCGAATGATATCCAACGAACCGAGCCTTTCGAAAGACTTCTTAGGCTCTGATACCAATTGTAAGTCCAGGAACACTACAATCGGATATCAAACACTAATCAAAGCGCGGAATACTGAGAAAAGTGTTAAGAACAAGAACAATCAATCGATTATAACAACCAAGGTGCACACGGTTTCTAGAGAACCGTCTGGTACACCAGCACAGAAATCGAAAATACTGAAGAAGCTCTCAAAAATGTCTAACCTAATAATGAACTAGGTTCACCCTATTTATAGTTACATAGGGTGAACTAGTTACAGACTGGGCCAGGCCCACATGCACAATATAATTAATTAAATAAGCCCAAATCACTAATTAGCCCACATGGCTTATTCAAATATTGTCTAACCCACTACAAGGCTAAGCCCAATAGCCTATAATTGCGTTTGATAAAGATAGGCGTAAACCTACACCATTATAGGGCCTTACAAAAGTGCAATAAACGAAAGTTATTTAAATTAAAAATGGACCAGGGACTGAAACTGCAATAAATGAAAGTTGTTAAGCGTTTGTAGAGAGCCTCGCGGGGCGCGTAGACATTCTTTGAAGTCTACGCGGCCCGCGACAAAGGTGCCAGCAACAAAAATCTGCACAGCTGCAGGTTCAGCCAGTTCCACCGCCTTTGCATGCTAGTTTTCGATTCTAGGGGCTTGTTTGATGGTTTCTTCTGCCACCACCACACCTGTAAACATCTGGGAGCCTCCCTAAACAGGTGTAATGATCTTGGCAACTTCAAATCTCCTATAAATTGCCCCCATTTTGATCACTTAGAACTTGCACATTTGAGTTTTCATTCAAAGCTCACTCTCTGAAGCTTCCTGGAGCTCTATGAAGCTTTCCTCAGTTCAAATTTCGTGCTAAGGATTCTTGTAAGCATTCTTAGCTTCTCTAGTTAAGTTTTACTTAGCTTAATGACCGAAAGTCAAAGCTATCGTAATTAAGCTTTGACATCGTGATTAATCACTAACGGTCCAGCCATTTTTAGAATTGAAAGTGGCTATGAGTTGGTAATTATGTAGGTAATAAACCCTTAAAAGGGCACCTACTGATTATCAATTTTACTTGGTCAATTGTCGGGTCAAACTTCTTAATAAAAAGTCAAACAAGTTAGTTTTTATAAAATAATCCATAACTAATAATGTAGAAGTTATGGAACATGTTTTAACACTAAAATAACTTGGTAAAAAAATATAAGAACATGTTTAGGCATGTTCAACCCGACAATTATGAGTTTAGGCTCGGTTCGCAACCGAAAGTCGCAAAAGTAGACTTTTGCTTTGACTTTCAGTTCTGACCCGATTTAGCTTAGTTTAGTTATGCCTTAGGGTTCCTTTAGGACCTAATTACATGTTAGTATAACCCTCTGAGATTATACTATAAGGTTCCATAAAAATCTGATTCATATGCATGTTCCCGTTAAATGCTTAAAATGGACCATTATGCCCTTTTTACCATTAAAACGAGATTTTTGAAAATGTGAGTGAATAAAAATCTTTATTACTGATATTTAAGTATGTCCTAAAAATTTGACATCAGTTTATGGTCTAAAATAGAAGTTATGCGAGATATCGTAAAATGAAAGCTTTTTATTAATTAAATGGCATTTTTAGTATAAATCACATTTAAACCCAAATTTTGACACCAAACATTCTACCCACAGATGTAATATAATATTTAGGAATTTTTGGAGATTTTTATTAAATTTTAAACTGATCATAACATAGAGTTCTTGCATAGGCTTGGTAATTGACGATAATGCCCTTTTCACTAATAAAATGGGTTTTATACATCAATTGCATGTCAAACCTTTTTCTACTGATTTTATACATTAAATAAAATATTTTAAATAGTTGAGACTGATCAAAATCTCAGGTTTCTTTAAATAACCCGAATATCGCCAAATACCGACTTTTATGCGATTTAGGCGCATAGTATGGTTTAAAATCATATTTGGCACCTAAGACTTAGTACCTACTGATGTTATGAATAAATTTTTATACTTTAACAGTAAGTTCAAGTTTTGAACTCAGATTTCCGAATTTAACCCTTAAAGCATATGTGAAATGACCAAAATGCCCCTACGGTGCATAGTTTGGCCATAAATGATAAATTTCACATATGTATGATATCTTACTGATATAACTTGTTAAAATAAATACTTTTACTGATTTTTTTAGACTAGAACCTCAGATTTCTATTTAACCTCTTTTATAAACTTTAAAATGACCAAAATACCCCTACGGGGCAAAAATTGGTTTTAAATTCGTTTTAGGTATAATGGAAGATATCCTACTGATATCATAACATATTTTAAGCATGATAACTTATGGAACATATTCATGACTCATTCGGTTACCCGTTATGCATATACGCGTTCGGTACGGTTTATGTAACTAGTTTGCATAAATTAGCCGAAACGGGTCAAACCTTATCATTTTTACCTCAAAATCCAGAATGTTTTTAGTTTACCCATTTTATACAAGTCTTCATACTTGTTGGGTCTAAATCACATTCTAATCCGGTCTTCGCTTAATCTTGCGTTTCGAACCTTAAACCTTTCATTAAAACTAACCGGTCTAAGTTATGACTTAAATAAGACCCGTTAGGAATCTAATAGGTTATTAAAACCTTCGTTCCAGATTAGGAGCCCAGTACAAGCTACTTTTACTTGCTGATTTGATATACGGCTGAGAATAAAGTTATATTTTAGCTCAGGTAAATACTTTTAACTTATTTTCCGTTATACGGGTGTGGGATACAGTATTATAATAATACCGCTTGGTCGGGTATTGAATGTTTAATAGATTAGTGGTTAAACCATTGAGATAACATGTTTTAATCTGTCTTGTTTGATGCAATGCCTTTGGGGGGTTAATGACCATGTCCTGGATATCCTCGGCTCATTCATTAGAAATGGCCACGGCTTAAGCACGTGGGTGTAGGCATACACCTGACAGTTGCGTTGGTATAAACGGTATCTCACTCTCTTGTGGGCCTATACTTGTGGTGTGTCTATTAATCTAATCCGGCTCTTCTAACCGGGTCCCGAATGGATGACAAAAATGTAAAATTGTATACAAGATTATTTAAACAATTGTCCCAAGTTATAAAAGAATATTTGTGCCTTGTGCATTTAAATCAATTTTTATAAACACTTTTCAAAAGAATCAGTTAATTGTATTTACCAGTGTAAACTGACGTATTTTTCAAAAAGGTTAAGTGCAGGTACTACACGTAATGGGCTGGAAACTCCTGCGTGATTAAATAAAGAGTCTTGCAAGCTTTTATCACTTTAAGTCTGTTGAACAATATTTCTTTTGTTTTGATCCGCCTGTGGATCCATCTTACAATCCGTTGTGTAATATTTTATTATACTTTCGAATCGGTTTGTATAAATTATTTCTCAGACTTCCGCTATGCATTAAACTGTGATTAATTGACTATGATGATATCAACTACGTCACGATACTCCCCACCGGGCCCAACGGTAATACGTGGAAATATCGGGGTGTGACAGGTTGGTATTAGAGCCAACATTGAGTGAATTAAACACTAGCCTTTTGTGTTTAATCTCAATGACACATTTTGCACATTCATCGACTTCCAAGTCTAGGCAAATGACTTAGGACTAATCCTAATCTTATTGTTTTCTTTTTGTTAGTTTCTTTTGTTTGTTTTGGTAGGAACAAAGGCAATGCCGCCATGTTTTAGAGGTAGAGGTGGATGAGGAAAGGCACCAATAACTGCAAGGAATGACCATGAGGCCGGGCCATCCCACCGGTGAACACCATCAGCGAACCTTAGCTCTAGTCCCCACGAGGATTGGAGAACTTATTTAGAGCCTGCGAGACGCTCTGTCTCGCTCAGTACCTCACCATCCTACCATGATTCATTCGGGCTGCATCAGAACGACGAGTCTGACCATTCTCATCATTCCTTCATACCTTTGCAGCGATCGGGTTCGCACCGTGCTTTTCAGGACCCGACCCCATACTTTCAGAGTCGGTTCAACCCGGCGAACATGAATGAAGAACCAATGGGTTATAACCTATTAGGACCAGAAGATCATTTTTCCCGCGATCAAGACATGGATATGGACGAAGATCCGGATCCTGCCGAGCCACCATCTGGGACGCCGACGCATCCCATAGAGATTTCTGACGGATTATCATTTCATGGTTCGCCACATACAACTGGGAGTACACTCCCCCTTTCAACCCACCTCCACAATAGCAGCAGGATCCCTTTGAGGATTCGCGTTTCCAGGCGGTCACGCCACCGCCACCGCCACCACTAGAACGACAACTGCCTCTAGAACCACCGAGGCGAAGAAGAACAGGTGCACGGATGTCCGTGCATGAAGACTCGCAAATGGGTGGGCCTTTAAACCCAATTTTTGAAGTCGGCTCTGCGCTAGTCGCACCACCACCACCGCTCACGGGTTATGATAACCCAATTCCTTCTTACGCCAGTGCAGCGGCATGTAACCCGTTTGAGCAGCCAGCTTACCCGGGTTACAATTACAACAATGCTCCTGCCGTCGACCCGTACCTCGAGGCGGCGAACTACAATGCTCTTCACCCCGAAGGACCCTTTCAAGCTGCGTACCTAACTGGATACCCAACATACGGGTATCAATACCCGCCACCTCCTCAACCTCAGTCGCAACAGCAGCCGCCACAGATCCAACTACTGCAGCAGAAGGAAATCCTTCAAAGGTTGAACCAGGTGGAACGAGAGGCACATGAGGAGCGTAGAAGCCTCCGGGGGCTACTTAAGGGTTTGGCAGACCTAATAAGGGGGAAGAAGAAAAGGGATTATTGAAATTACTTATTTATTTGTTTTATAATTTTAAATTTCAATTAAGTCCCTGCATGGACATTTATTTATGTATTCAGTCCCTGTGAGGACTTGTATTTCTTCTTTTAGTCCCTATGTGGACAAACTATTTATTGAAAGTCCCGTTTAGGGCATCTATGTACTTCTTTCAATTTATGGAATGTTTTATTTTAAAATTTTATTTGTCATTATATATATGAATATATCATATGAAATAAATCAAATATCATTCCAATTTAATGTTGATCTGCCATTTAAACTTAATCTTAAAGCTAAAACCTAGCCCATATGTCATTTTAAGACAGGGCCATGATGGTAGAACCTTTTTAAGAAATAAATCCTTGTTAACATCTGAAAACATGTTAACACTCCTAACAACAGTGATGCGATAAAATCACACTTGTCATCCTTATATTGGACCTTTCCAATTCCTTATTCTTACCTAATGATCTAAACATCCATTAGTGATGTAGTGCCTACGGGCCATAATAATTGTCAAATAAGACAAAAGACAGTTGTAATCTACGACTCCCTGTCAAGAAAAGGTAATGAACTATGTTCAAACCTTAATGCCTCGATCTTATAAGATCGTGGCTTATAATTTTAAAACTGTCCTAGTGACTAGGCCTTTTGTGCCACTCTAATATCCTTAATGAGTTGTAACTAAGGATAAATTATAATGAAAACCCTAAATAAATATGACTAACAAAATAACCAATATGGTTTATATTTACCATGGTTAATGAATTGGCACAATGACAATTCCATAATAAGACTTCTGAATAAATTATCGTCATCATTTTTATGTAGCAATCAAGCTACATGGTTGAATTGGAAGAGGTTAACAGTCACCCTAGGGAGAGAAATGATACCACCAGAGTTAACGTAGCTGGTGCAGATCTTCAAGCATTGATAGACAATGCTGTTACTAGGTCTCTAGATAGACAGTTCAAGGAATCAAGTGGTACTCGCACTAAGACTCAATCTGTGGCTCATAGTAAACCACCTTCTAAAACGCATGAGTCAAAGAAGGACGATTCTCATCATTCATCAAATCATAGAAGTGTTCCATCCAAGCAAGTGTGCTTAATCAGGAACCACGAGTTAAGACTTGTTCTTACAAGTATTTCATCTCCTACAAGCCTAGGGACTTCACAGGGGAGAAAGGAGCCATTGATTGTATGACTTGGCTCGATGAGATGGATACAGTAGTTGATATTAGTGGTTGTGCAGAACAGGACATTGTGAAGTTTGTTTCACAATCTTTTAAAGGTGAAGCTTTAGCTTGGTGGAGGTCCCTAATCCAAGCTACAGGAAAGATTCCGTTGTATAACATGTCTTGGGATCAGTTTGTTGCGTTGATCAAGGATAATTTCTGTCCCCAGCATGAGGTGGAAAGGATTGAAACTGACTTCTTGACCTTGGTCATGAAGAATTTAGACTGTTAAGCATACCTTACAAGTTTCAACACCATGTCTCGATTGGTTCCTTATTTGGTCACACCGGAACCAAAGCGCATAGCTCGATTTATTAGAGGTTTAGCTCCAGAAATCAAGGCAAATGTGAAAGCATCCAGACCTACCACCTTTAGGTCAGTGGTTGATCTGTCTTTATCTCTTACTCTCGATGCGGTTAGGCAGAGATCGCTTAAGAATTCTGATGCAGGAAAGAGGAAACGTGAGGATGAGAACTCACGTCATTTTGATAAGAAACGTAAAGGGAACTCTGAGCATAAGAAGGGTTCTGGATTCAAAAAGGATAACCAGCAGTCGGGCGAAAAACCCAAATGTAAAACCTGCCAGAAACATCATTTTGGGAAATGTAGACTCGAGTCAAGATCGCAGTCGCAGTCAAAGCCTATTGGGTGTGGGATCTGCAAGTCCAAGGAGCATAAGACTTTGGATTGCAAAAAGATGAAGGATGCAACCTGTTATGGTTGCAACGAAAAGGGGCACATTAAGACCAATTGCCCTAAGAATCCAAAGAAGCCTGGAGAGGCTAAGAAGACCAATGCTCGGGTCTTCCAGATGAACGCTCAGGAGGCTATGCAGAATGACAATGTGATAACATGTACCTTTCTTATCAATGATGTTTATGCTAGAGTATTGTTTGATTCAGGTGCAGACAAGTCTTTTGTAGATAATAAGTTTTGTAAATTATTAAATCTGCCTGTTAAAACTCTAAGCATAAAATATGAAGTAGAATTGGCCGATGGTACCATAGAAACTGCCTCGACAGTTCTAGATGGATGTTTTATATCCATTAGGAATCACTCTTTTCCGCTACCCTTGCTTCCATTGAAATTGACAGGATTCGACATAGTGATAGGCATGGATTGGTTATCTCATAACCAAGCCCAAATTGTATGTGATAAGAAGCAAGTGGTTATCAAGACTCCTTATGGTGAGCCACTTACGATTTAAGGAGATACTCAGTATGGATTGCCTAAGCAAGTGTCTATGCTTAAGGCATCGAAGTGTATGAAGAGAGGTTGTGTCATTTATATGGCACAGGTAACCATTGATGAACCAAAGCCCATGATTGAAGACATTCCCGTTATTTCTGAATATCCAGATGTTTTTCCTGAAGAACTACCTGAATTACCTCCAGATAGGCAAGTAGAATACAGAATCGATATCATTCCTGGAGCAGCACCAATTGCAAGGGCACCTTATCGATTGGCACCAACTGAGATGAAAGAATTGAGAACATAGTTGGATGATTTATTGGAAAAGGGTTTTATTCAACCTAGCTCGTCCCCTTGGGGAGCACAGATTCTGTTTATGAAGAAAAAGGACGGCTCAATGCGTCAATGCATTGATTATCGCGAGTTAAACAAGGTTACAATCAAGAACAGGTATCCGTTACCCAGGATCGATGATCTATTCGATCAGCTTCAAGGAGCAAGTTACTTTTCAAAGATCGATCTAAGGTCAGGTTATCACCAGTTGATGGTCAGAGACGAAGACGTGAACAAGACCGCATTCAGAACTCGATATGGACACTACGAGTTCTTGGTGATGCCTTTCGGGCTCACTAACGCACCTGCAGCATTCATGGACCTCATGAATCGCGTTTGCAAGCCGTATTTAGACAAGTTTTTCATTGTCGTCATCGATGACATACTCATTTATTCAAAGAATCAAGCCGATCATGAAAGATATCTCCGGTGTATCCTTAAACTTCTTCAGCAAGAGAAGCTCTATGCCAAGTTTTCGAAATGTGAGTTTTGGCTTCGTGAAGTCCAATTTCTTGGACATGTGGTAAGCGAGCGTGGTATCCAGGTGGATCCCGCTAAAATTGAAGCGATTATGAATTGGCAAGCGCCCAAAATACCTACTGAAATTCCCAGCTTCTTGGGTCTAGCAGGATACTATAGACGTTTCATTGAAAACTTTTCAAGGATTGCCGTACCTCTAACATCGTTAACTCGCAAGAATGTTAAGTTTGACTGGGGTCCCAAGCAGCAAGAATCCTTTGATATTCTTAAGCAGAAATTAAGCAATGCTTCTGTGTTGACATTGGCAGAGGGAATTGAAGAATTTGTGGTTTATTGCGACGCATCGTACACAGGTATGGGTTGTGTGCTTATGCAGAAGGGCAAGGTTATTGCAAATTCTTCACGTCAATTAAAGGTGCACGAGAAGAATTACACCACCCACGATTTGGAATTGGGTGCCGTTGTATTTGCACTAAAGCTTTGGAGGCATTATCTTTATGGGACAAAGTGCGTGATCTATTCTGATCATAAGAGCCTTCGGCATCTGTTTAATCAGAAAGACCTTAATATGAGGCAGCTTCACTGGATGGAGACTTTGAATGATTATGATTGTGAAATCCGATATCATCTAGGCAAAGCGAATGTAGTTGCTGATGCTTTAAGCAGGAAAGAAAGGATCAAACCTATTAGAATAAACGCCAAAAGCATTGAATTAAAGAACAGCTTGAATGAAAGGCTGTTAGCTACTCAAAAGGAAGCTGTATTAGAAGGTAACTATCCGAATGAGAAGTTAAGCGTACCAGCTGATCAATTATCATATGGCAAGGATGGAATCCTTAGGATGAATGGTCGAATCTGGGTTCCAATCCATGGAGGGCTTAGAGATGTGATTCTCCAAGAAGCTCATAGCTCGAAATATTCAGTTCATCCTGGCAGTGATAAGATGTACCAGGACTTAAAAGCAAATTATTGGTGGATAGGTTTGAAGAAATACATAGCCACTTATGTGGCTAAATGCTTGACATGTGCACAAGTTAAAGCCGAGCATCAGAAACCGTCAGGCTTGCTGCAATAGCCTGAACTTCCCACTTGGAAATGTGAAATGGTAACTATGGATTTTATTACTAAGTTACCAAAGACAAAACGTGGGAATGATATTATTTGGGTTATAGTCGATAGATTGACCAAGTCAGCTCACTTCTTGCCAATTAAAGAAACTCACAGCTCCGACAAGCAAGCTCAGCTGTACGTGGATGAGGTTGTATCTCTCCACGGAGAGCCAGTGTCTATTATCTCTGATAGGGATACAAGAGGCATTTTTGGAAAAGCTTTCAGCAATCTTTAGGCACTCAATTAAATTTCAGCACTGCTTATCATCCTCAGACGGATAGGCAAAGCGAGCGTACAATCCAAATGCTTGAGGATATGTTACGAGCTTGTGTTATAGTCTTGGGTGGAAGTTGGGATGACCATCTTCCTTTAGTTGAATTTTCATACAATAATAGTTATCATTCGAGTATCCAAGCCGTGCCTTTTGAGGCCTTGTATAGAAGGAAGTGCAGAACGCCCGTTTGTTGGGCAGAAGTTGGAGAAACCCAACTATCAGGACCTGATAAAGTCCTGGAGACGACATACAAGATTGTCCAGATCCGTGATCGTCTAAAAGCCGCAAGGGATAGATAGAAAAGTTATGCTGATATGAGGCGCAAACCTTTAAAGTTTGAAGTTGGCGATAAAGTGCTACTTAAGGTGTCACCCTTGGAAAGGGGTGATGCGTTTTGGCAAAAAGGGAAAGCTTAGCCCAAGGTACATAGGACCATTCGAGATCATCGAATGTGTCGGAACTGTAGCTTACAAGCTTAATCTGCCAGAAGAGCTCAGTGGAATTCATAATGTATTCCACATCTGCAACTTAAAGAAATGTCTAGCCGATGAGTCGCTAGCAATGTCGCATAAGGACGTGCAGATAGATGAGAGCTTGAAGTTTGTTGAAAAACCTTTGTCGATCGAGGATCGACAGGTTAAGAAGCTTCGAAGAAAGCATGTGCCAATTGTCAAAGTGAAATGGGATGCCCGTAGAGGCCCAGAATACACGTGGGAGGTTGAATCCACAATGAAACAGAAATACCCTCATTTATTTTAGTAAATCTAGAGGTCGAGATTTCTTTTAAGGGGGTGAGGATGTAACACCTCACAAAATCGCGACCAATATAATAAAGACACGTGTAATGAAAGTTAAATGTGTAATGAATTGATCTTGAGGGACTACAATTGTCAAACAATGTAAATATGTAAGTAAAAGGATCCAAAGTGTCAACATGCCAATCTTGCACCTCTGATTGACCTCACACGACGTTCGTACTCTTTAATGAATAAATTGTCGGACATAGAAAGTCTTTTGTGCTTAAATTAAAGATTTTACGAAGCATAGGGGTTAAAAGTGTCACCACGTTAAATGTTACCTCTGAGTGACCTTTTAACGATCCCAAAAGCATTGTAACAATTGTATATTTTGCTCTCAAGAATAATTGATAGTAATTTCAAGGAGTTTCGATGAAAACAAGACTTTTCGGGTGATCTTACATCTAACTGGGAGCTTAACGAAGTTAATAATGACCCAAGACACTTGAAAGTTAACTTTGGGGGTTAAAAGTGCAGTAAACGAAAGTTATTTAAATTAAAAATGGACCAGGGATTGAAACTGCAAAAAATGAAAAATGTTAACCGTTTGTAGAGAGCCTCGCGGGGCGCGTAGACATTTTTTGAAGTCTACACGGCCCACGACAAAGGTGCCAACAACAAAAATCTGCACAGCTGCTGGTTCAGCCAGTTCCACCGCCTTTGCATGCTAGTTTTCGATTCTAGGGGCTTGTTTGATGGTTTCTTCTGCCACCACAACACCTGTAAACATCTGGGAGCCTCCCTAAATAGGTGTAATGATCTTGGCAACTTCAAATCTCCTATAAATGGCCCCCATTTTGATCACTTAGAACTTGCACATTTGAGTTTTCATTCAAAGCTCACTCTCTGAAGCCTCCTGGAGCTCTAGGAAGCTTTCCTCAGCTCAAATTTCATGATAAGGATTCTTGTAAGCATTCTTAGCTTCTCTAGTTAAGTTTTACTTAGCTTAATGACCGAAAGTCAAAGCTATCGTAATTAAGCTTTGACTTGGTGATTAATCACTAACGGTCCAGCCATTTTAGAATTGAAAGTGGCTATGAGTTGGTAATTATGTAGGTAATAAACCCTTAAAAGGGCACCTACTGATTATCACTTTTACTTGGTCAATTGTCGGGTCAAACTACTTAATAAAAACTCCAACGAGTCAGTTTTTATAAAATAATCCATAACTAATAATGTAGAAGTTCTGGAACATGTTTTAACACTAAAATAACTTGGTAAAAAATATAAGAACATGTTTAGGCATGTTCAACCCGACAATTCTGAGTTTAGACTCGGTTCGCAACTGAAAGTCGCAAAAGTAGACTTTTGCTTTGACTTTCAGTTCTGACCCGATTTAGCTTAGTTTAGTTATGCCTTAGGGTTCTTTTGGGACCACATTACATGTTAGTATAGGTTCCATAAAAATCTGATTCATATGCATCTTCCCGTTAAATGCTTAAAATGGACCATTATGCCCTTTTTTTACCATTAAAACGAGATTTTTGAAAATGTGAGTGGACAAAAATATTTATTACTGATATTTAAGTATGTCCTAAAAATTTGACATAAGTTTATGGTCTAAAATAGAAGTTATGCGAGATATCGTAAAATGAAAGCTTTTTATTAATTAAATGGTATTTTTAGTATAAATCACATTTAAACCCAAGTTTTGACACCAAACATTCTACCCACTGATGTAATATAATATTTAGGAATTTTTGGAGATTTTTATTAAATTTTAAACTGATCATAACATAGAGTTCTTGCATAGGCTCGGTAATTGACGATAATGCCCTTTTCACTAATAAAATGGGTTTTACACATCAATTGCATGTCAAAGCTTTTTATACTAATTTTAAACATTAAATAAAATATTTTAAATAGTTGAGACTGATCAAACTCTCAGATTTCCTTAAATAACCTGAATATCGTCAAATACCGACTTTTATGCGATTTAGGCGCATAGTATGGTTTAAAACCATATTTGGCACCTAAGACTTAGTACCTACTGATGTTATGAATAAATTTTTATACTTTAACATTAAGTTCAAGTTTTGAACTCAGATTTCCGAATTTAACTCTTAAATCATATTTGAAATGACCAAAATGCCCATACGGTGCATAGTTTGGCCATAAATGATAAATTTCACATATGTATGATATCTTACTGATATAACTTGTTAAAATAAATACTTTTACTTATTGTTTTACACCAGAACCTCATATTTCTATTTAACCTCTTTTATAAACTTTAAAATGACCAAAATACCCCTACGGGGCAAAAATTGGTTTTAAATTTGTTTTAGGCACAATGGAAGATATCCTACTGATATCATAACATATTTTAAGCATGATAAATTATGGAACATGTTCATGACTCATTCGATTACCCGTTATGCATATACGTGTTCGGTACGGTTTTTGTAACTAGTTTGCATAAATTAGCCGAAACGGGTCAAACATTATCATTTTTACCTCAAAATCCAGAATGTTTTTAGTTTACCCATTTTATACAAGTCTTCATACTTGTTGGGTCTGAATCACATTCTAATCCAGTTTTCGCTTAATCTTGCGTTTCGAACCGTAAACCTTTCATTAAAACTAACCGGTCTAAGTTAAGACTTAAATAAGACCCGTTAGGAATCTAATAGGTTATTAAAACCTTCGTTCCAGATTAGGAGCCCAGTAAAAGCTACTTGTACTTGCTGATTTGATATACGGCTGAGAATAAAGTTATATTTTAGCTCAGGTAAATACTTTTAACTTATTTTCCCTTATACGGGCTTGGGATACGGTATTATAATAATACCGCTTGGTCGGGTATTGAATGTTTAACCGATTAGTGGTTAAACCATTGAGATAACATGTTTTAATCTGTCTTGTTTGATGCAATGCCTTTGGGGGGTTAATGACCATGTCCTGGATATCCTCGGCTCATTCATTAGAAATGGCCACGGCTTAAGCACAGGGTGTAGGCATACACCTGACAGTTGCATAGGTATAAACGGTATCTCACTCTCTTGTGGGCCTATACTTGTGGTGTGTCTATTAATCTAATCCGGCTCTTCTAACCGGGTCCCGAATGGACGACAAACATTTAAAACTGTATACAAGATTATTTAAATAATTGTCCCAAGTTATAAAAGAATACTTGTGCCTTGTGCATTTAAATCAATTTTTATAAACACTTTTCAAAAGAGTTAGTTAATTGTATTTTCCAGTGTAAACTGACGTATTTTCCAAAAAGGTTAAGTGAAGGTACTACGCGTAATGGGCTAGAAACTCCTGAGTGATTAAATAAAGAGTCTTGCAAGCTTTTATCACTTTAAGTCTGTTGAACAATATTTCTTTTGTTTTGATTCGCCTGTGGATCCATCTTACAATCCGTTGTGTAATATTTTATTATACTTTCGAATTGGTTTGTATAAATTATTTTTAGACTTCCGCTGTGCATTAAACTATGATTAATTGACTATGATGATATCAACTACGTCACGATACTCTCCACTGGGCCCACCGGTAGTACGTGGAAATATCGGGGTGTGACATGTCCACACTAGGATGAATGGAATACCGTGATTTATGCGCTTTGTTCATCAAAAGAACATGAAGGTCATCACTGTTTGGAACCCAAATACGGTAGAGATGTCGATTTGGATTTGTAAGCAACGAAGGCGGTCGGTTACGCGAATGCTATGAGCCTTGACCTGACTCTTTTGACTAAGAGCATCAGTCACGATATTCATTTGTTCTCGGATGGTAGCGAATTTCAAAGTTGAAGCCGTTCAACAATTCAACCCATCGTTTCTGACGCATCCGGCTCTTCTAACCGGGTCCCGAATGGACGACAAACATTTAAAACTGTATACAAGATTATTTAAATAATTGTCCCAAGTTATAAAAGAATATTTCTGCCTTGTGCATTTAAATTAATTTTTATAAACACTTTTCAAAAGAGTCAGTTAATTGTATTTTCCAGTGTAAACTGACGTATTTTCCAAAAAGGTTAAGTGAAGGTACTACGTGTAATGGGCTAGAAACTCCTGAGTGATTAAATAAAGAGTCTTGCAAGCTTTTATCACTTTAAGTCTGTTGAACAATATTTCTTTTGTTTTGATCCGCCTGTGGATCCATCTTACAATCCGTTGTGTAATATTTTATTATACTTTCGAATTGGTTTGTATAAATTGTTTTCAGACTTCCGCTGTGCATTAAACTGTGATTAATTGACTATGATGATATCAACTAGGTCACGATACTCCCCACTGGGCCCACCGGTAGTACGTGGAAATATCGGGGTGTGACATGTCCACACTAGGATGAATGGAATACCGTGATTTATGCGCTTTGTTCATCAAAAGAACATGAAGGTCATCACTGTTTGGAACCCAAATACGGTAGAGATGTCGATTTGGATTTGTAAGCAACGAAGGCGGTCGGTTACACGAATGCTATGAGCCTTGACCTGACTCTTTTGACTAAGATCATCAGTCACGATATTCATTTGTTCTCGGATGGTAGCGAATTTCAAAGTTGAAGCCGTTCAACAATTCAACCCATCGTTTCTGACGCATGTTGAGTTCCTTTTGGTTGAAGATGTGTTGGAGACTTTTATGGTCAGTGAGGACCACACATTTGGTACCACAAAGGCAGTGTCTCCAAATCTTGAGAGTGAAAACCACTTCACCGAGTTTGAGATCATGAGTGGTGTAGTTCTTTCTGTGGATTTTCAGCTGCCTTGATGCATAGACGATGACTTTGCCTTGTTGCATAAGAACAAAATTGAGAACTTGATTGGAAGCATCATGTTGGTGCATGTTATGTGACAACAGCTTCGTTTATGGACTTTGGAAATAAAATGTCATTCTTGGAAAATATTAAGGACTAAACATGTGAAGGTTGTTAGTTATTCTTGGTGTAAGGGTTTGGGATAGAAGGAGTCAGAGTTGACAAGGCCTAAGGGTTTATAAGTGTGGACAAGGCTTGGCCTAAGGGTTTATAAGTTTGGACAAGGCTTCAGGGTTTACAAGGAGTAAGGGTTTATGAAGGAGTAAGGGTTTATGAGAGTAAGGGTTTATGAAGTACTCTTATGGTCCAAGTTTCTTCATAACATCAAGGAGTCAAAGTTTATTATCAAGCCTTGGAAGTCCGAGTTTGTCAAGCCTCATGGTCCGAGTTTGTGAAGTTTACAAGAAGTCCGAGTTTACAAGATCATGTAGTCCGAGTTTTTGTTTTGTCTTTTGTATATTGTTCGGGTCTTTGTGTATTATGTACGTGGGCCTATCCCAATGTGCATTTTTGGTATATAAACACTGTGCACTAGGGTTTTAGACACCAGTCCTTAGCAGTTTGTAAGAAGTCTAGAGAGAGAGAATATATGCAGTCATTCAGAGTAAAAGTAGTGATTGAGAGAATACACAGAGATTGATTGAGAGAATGATTGTAAAGACTTTGTTTTGATAATCATAGAAGGTCAGTTTAATAGTATTTTCATTGTGTTCTTCATCTTTCTTGTTTTCTGTGTTTTGTTTGATCCGTCAAGGGGATTCCACACCCATGATCGATTGTCAATCTCGTTACAATCCATGTGAAAGGGACCTACAATTGGTATCAGAGCATTTTCTCTTATTGTACGGTTCGAGATTGAGACACATAAATTAAGTTCTTTTTTTTCTTCATTCTTTTGGTTGAAAAGTTTATGTCGTCATCATCTTTTTGGTTGTTAGGGTTTCTAAATTTGTGGGTAAACACACATTACAGTGCAGTCACTGTTTTGGGTTTTTGCCAAAAACACACAAGTTTAGGAAGTACGGAGCTTGACATTTGTCTGGCTTTACCATCTGTCTGCATTTGTCATCCAAATTAGAGTGAGTAGTCCAGATTTTTATCACTTGTCAGTACTTCAATTTGTTCCGAACTAAGCACACTTTTTATTTGACCGAGCTTATAGTTTGTCCGGCCTTATTATCTTGTTCAGAACTTAAAAGGGTGTACGAGTTTTTTGTATTCTGAATTTTGAATCAAAGCCCGACTTTAAATTGTGTTGTCCGTATTTAAAGAGAAAGTTCAGGATTTATTATTAATGTTCCACTTTTGTCCGTGGTATTCTTTTTTTGTCTGGCTTTTAAAGTGTTCATAAGCTATTCCGAATTAATTAAAAGTTCTGTCATTCATTTAATATAATTGTCCAGATACATGTCCACATTTATTTCCTAGTATATTGAATGCATTAGAGGTTTTCTTAATTGTCCGACTTTTAAAAGAAATTATTCCGAGGTCTGCGCATATTACATTAAGAATTACAGTTTTTGAGTTTATGATTTCTACCTTATCCGGATTAAAATACCCATCAGATTATTAGCCCATACATATACCTATTAATTTAGGTGTTTGGCCCACTTTCCTATTTTCTAACAGCGCATCTAGTGTTGTGGTGTCATTATATAGAATTCTCAGACATTTCTCCTCTCCTCCCGCTTTGCCGGCGGTTCGACGAAGGCAGTGTTTGCTAGGTTAAGCATGCGAGGTCGCCTGTTTTTTCTGGCTTGACCTCTCATTCTAACCCTTCGGGCTGTTGTTCCATTCGCTTCCGGGGCCGGAGTTCTCTCTGTTCCGCGTTCTCACCGGACTTTCTTCAGGTTAGCTTAGCGGGTCTGATATTGGTCGCATCTATCCCGTATAGAACATCTAGACTGATTCGAATCCCCTTAACACTTCGTTGAAGTTGTGTCCTGGTAGTCTGGCTTGCTGGGTGCTCTTCTTTCCCTTTTGCTGAGTTTCTGTTTGGTTCCATGCATTACGGGGATAGGAGGGGTTATTTTGGTAAGAATAAGTTCATCAGATCCGACGGTTGGAACAATGTCTTGAGCAAAAAACAAGTTAGGCAGGAGAAAGCTTTTTTCAACAGGGAAGCCCGACTCCGCAATGCTACCTCCTTTTTCTTGTCCAATCTTCCTGATTCCTGTAATCGGGCGACTTTGTGGAAGGCTTTTGGTCACTTAGATAATCTGGAAGATGCGTTTGTGCCGTTTAAAAAGGATAGAGGTGGGAATAGATTCGGTTTCTTAAAACTTTCGAACGTTCAGTTATCAACGTGAATTTGGCTAAATTCAACAGGGACGGGTCGAAGACGGGAAGGAAGGTTGTTGGAGAAAGAGTCTCGATGTTTGATAGATTGAATGTTGGGGCTCCAGCGATCCTGGGAACCCGGAATGTTAGATCAGAACCAAAGGTGTTTAAGGACAATTCCTTTGTTGCTGGTGGAAGGTCCCACTGTTCCGTTCTAAAAAACCAACAAGAGCCGGGGATTTCGCAAGTTAGTAAGAGGGTGGAGCTCCCTCCGGTGAATACGGACTCAAAGAAAAATCAAGAATTTAAGTCTCTAGTTGGAGAAACTAAGGACATTGATATCCTTAACAACCTGAAAGATACGTTGGAGGAAGGATTGGTCCTTAGATATTTGGGGGGTCTTAAGGTGCTCATTACTTTCGGTAGTGCCAGTGAAGCGAAAGATTTCTTAAGACTGAGGTGTGAAGAGTGGGAACAATGGTTCTCTAGATTGTATATGTGGGAAGGGTTACCACCGGTGTTTGAAAGAGTGGCTTGGATAAAGGTTCTGGGAGTCCCCGTGTCCTTATGGGATTGTCATGTTTTGAACAAAATAGGTGAAAGGTGTGGTCATTTGCTGGTTAAATCCGAAGCTTCCTTCGAAGATGGAAATATGGCGGAAGACCGAATGGCAATTATTACCCATTCGGGGAATAGAGTTTCGGAAGAAATGACTTTGTCTTGGAAGGATCACAAGCTAAAGGTGCAGGTTGAAGAAATCACGGGGCAATGGTGTCCTGCTTTTTTGGAGAAGAGTGAGACGGAAGATGATGTTGTGTCATCATTTTTTGGAGACGAGTCCCCGGGAACCCACAGTCTGGCCAGATCCCTGGAAGGTGGAGAGTCAATGGGTTCCGGCGAAGAGAATTTGAACAGGTGTTTTTCGGATGCCTCACCTACGTGCATGGGAAACCAACCCAATGATGATTCTGTGCATGAGATGGCGGCTAAGAATCATAGGGAACAGGAGGTGGGGACATGTGTAGTAAATGATGAGAGAAGGCATGTGGATGATCCGTTACATGATGTTGGGTCGGAAGCAGCGTTTTTATGGGCCTGAGTCTGAGCCCACTCGCCTAAGCTTTATTACTTTGAGACCCAAACTTAAAAAAAAATTAATGCCAAGGAGGATATGGCCCATCAGTTCAAGACCCCAGACCTTAACAATACGGCAAAAGCAGGTGAGGATACTGACCCTTTCAATCTTGAGGAGAGTTTTCGATTAGAGCAAGAGAACAACAGGGGAGAGGTAGAGATTCAAGAGAGTTGTGCTCAAGGGGAGATGCCAGACCAGAGATTAGGGGATCTTGAAGCCGAGGTCTCTCATACCCTCAATTTCGATGAGAAAATTGGGATCAATGTCTCTGGGTTTGAGAACCACGTGAGAAAGCTTGTAAGTGGGGAAATGGCGCTTCCAGGTTTCTGATGAATTTTATTTCTCTCAATATCAATGGAGTAGCTGAAGGGGCAAAAGGTCTTTGGGTGAAAAAATTGAAAGACAAGATTAAAGAGGATGTTGTCGGCTTACAAGAGACTCATAAATCTGGGTTGACCGACATCGAGATGCGGAAGTTTTGGGGCAATTCTAATCTTAAAGTTGTTTCTATGGACTCAAGAGGGAGGTCTGGTGGCTTAGCGTTATTATGGAACCCAAATGTCTTCAAGGATGGAGTTATTTTGAAACATCAGAGGTATCTCATGGTCGTTGGCAAAGTTTTAGGAGTGGAGGATAATGTTAATATTCTGAATATTCATGCCCCAAACGAAGCCAGGTTTAGGAAAGATCTGTGGAATGAGATTGCTGAGTTGATCCAGCGATTCGAAGGCCTTTGGGTCCTGTTTGGAGATTTTAATGATGTTCAGACGAGTGAGGAGCGGGTTGTCACAACTGTCAAAAATCCAGGTATCCGTACAATTAATTAATCTTGATTAATGCTTAATGACTGTGCTGAATTACAAATTAACTGTTTTTTGATTACTTCCATACACATACATTTGCATCATACATTGTTTAATTTCATAACAATATTGCATGTAAGCTATATTGCCTTGAATGATGCATTAAGCACAGTTAGCACAGTAAACGGATAAATCAGCAAATGCTGATAAAGCTCAGCACATAGACAGACAGTGTTTTGAGACCCAGAATGAGCCAGAAACCAAGTACTACACTAGTATAGAGTATAGGGAAGTAAGGATCCCAAAACTTCTTTTCTAGGGGATAGTTTAAGTGCCGGAAAGTGCCTAAAACTCAGCCAAAGTGCTGAATTCAGCAAAATTCAGCATAAATCAGCATTTTAACATACTTATTTTATGCAGAAACATGATAAAATGGTCCTGAATGCTTTCCTAAGTGTCGGGAATTAAAAGTGTCACAAAAGGGTACATAAAGAACACTAAATTGCAAGTTTAGCACTTAAACAAACCCGTATCCAACCGAACAACCGGACACTACCCGAAACATGAAAATTACACTAGAAGCACTGTTTTAATGTTTCCAAGCTAGTTATGATCCCCGAACATCATAACACCTCGTAAAAATATCTAATAACTGAAACACGTAACGAACACTTGGAATTGAACTATTAAGTAACTAAAGGTTTAAACCAAAGCTAGACCCCCCACCTATGGACGGCCATACCTCACCTCCATGCTTGTAGATTTTATTTCTATATTAAATAAGATCTTGTTGTGCTTTTTAGAACATATTACACATAAGATAAATGGAGAACATGGTTTATATAAAGAAATGAAAGGTTCATGATCATATTACTCCACACACATCACACACACTTGATCTCTCTCCCTCCCTTGCTCTCACTCTCGGCCGAACACAAGCACAACCACCACCACCTCCAATCACTCATCTTCATCCATTCTAAGCACATACAAGGGTGTTAGAGTTCATATAAGGAAGCTTGGTGGCTTTGGATCTTGAAGGACCTTCTCTAATTGCTTTTATCCACTCACTTTCTACTCTTGAATCATCCCTAGCCTTGTGCTAGTGGTAAGATCCTTGTACACACTATGTTACATCTATTTTTAGTGGTTAATGATGAATCATGATAAAAAATATCAAGAACACTAAAGAATCATATGAAGTAAACATGAATATAAGCTTGTTTAGTAAAGATATCTTCATGAATATGAGTTGTAACGCTTGTTGATTATTGATTGTTTGTAAAGATGATGTTGATCATCATAACATCTAGCTAGATCATGATTAGAAACATAGTTTAGCAAGATAAGAAAGTAACATGGTTGTAGGATGAAAGATCATCCACACTTGAATCATTAACTTGAAAAGAGTACTTTGGTTTCTTGAAAAATAATAATCAAAGTGAGTTAATAATCATATAGATCTAAAATTTATGAAAGGTTTTCCAAAAGAACCAAGCTTAAAATATGAGTTTTAGTAGATCTTGGTTCATACATAAACAAACACTATTTTTAATGGTTAAACAAGTGTAGAAACACTTGTGTAACAAGAAGATTACATAAAGAAGCATTCTTAGAAAATATGTTTTGTAGTTGTAAACATCCAACTTCTTTAAAAATGAAGTTTCTAAAGAAGTAAACACATTTTGAAGGGTAACTAAACTAACTAAACACACTACCAAGTTACTACAAATTTTCATAAACTTTCAAGTTCATGAAGTAGTAGAATAAGCATGATTGTGGCAAGATCGGTAAGTAAAGATTGTTTAGAGTTGATTGTAAATTGATTGTGATGATATTTACAAAAGAAAATGATATGCTTGAAAGCATGGAGACCTCCATTTTTAGGGGAAACTGTGGCAAAATTTTCTAAAAATATTAACACTTAGAAAAATATTTTTAAACAAATATTTACAAGTGTGTTTTAACCATGAGACTTCCATATAAACTTTGCCATAATTTTTTGTTACAAAACTACAAATATTGGAGGTTGGTTTTTATAAATAAAAGTGGTTAAATATATATTTAGAATATATATATATATATATATACAATGAAGACACACATGTGTGATTATTTGTATACTTTGTGTAATAGTTGTATTATGTTAGGACTTGAAATAATATAACTCACAAAAATGCCAAGGATTACCATCCAAAATATTCCTGTAATCGGGCGACTTTGTGGAAGGCTTTTGGTCACTTAGATAATCTGGAAGATGCGTTTGTGCCGTTTAAAAAGGATAGAGGTGGGAATAGATTCGGTTTCTTAAAACTTTCGAACGTTCAGTTATCAACGTGAATTTGGCTAAATTCAACAGGGACGGGTCGAAGACGGGAAGGAAGGTTGTTGGAGAAAGAGTCTCGATGTTTGATAGATTGAATGTTGGGGCTCCAGTGATCCTGGGAACCCGGAATGTTAGATCAGAACCAAAGGTGTTTAAGGACAATTCCTTTGTTGCTGGTGGAAGGTCCCACTGTTCCGTTCTAAAAAACCAACAAGAGCCGGGGATTTCGCAAGTCAGTAAGAGGGTGGAGCTCCCTCCGGTGAATACGGACTCAAAGAAAAATCTAGAATTTAAGTCTCTAGTTGGAGAAACTAAGGACATTGATATCCTTAACAACCTTGAATGATGCATTAAGCACAGTTAGCACAGTAAACGGATAAATCAGCAAATGCTGACAAAGCTCAGCACATAGACAGACAGTGTTTTGAGACCCCGAATGAGCCAGAAACCAAGTACTACACTAGTATAGAGTGTAGGGAAGTAAGGATCCCAAAACTGCTTTTCTAGGGGATAGTTTAAGTGCCGGAAAGTGCCTAAAACTCACCCAAAGTGCTGAATTCAGCAAAATTCTCAGCATTTTAACATACTTATTTTATGCAGAAACATGATAAAATGGTCCTGAATGCTTTCCTAAGTGTCGGGAATTAAAAGTGTCACAAAAGGGTACATAAAGAACAATAAACTGCAAGTTTAGCACTTAAACAAACCAGTATCCAACCGAACACTACCCGAAACATGAAAATTACACTAGAAGCATTGTTTTAATGTTTCCAAGCTAGTTATGATCCCCGAACATCATAACACCTCGTAAAAATATCTAATAACTGAAACACGTAACGAACACTTGGAATTGAACTATTAAGTAACTAAAGGTTTAAACCAAAGCTAGAAACCCCCCCCCCCCCCACATATGGACGGCCATACCTCACCTCCATGCTTGTAGATTTTATTTCTATATTAAATAAGATCTTGTTGTGCTTTTTAGAACATATTACACATAAGATAAATGGAGAACATGGTTTATATAAAGAAATGAAAGGTTCATGATCATATTACTCCACACACATCACACACACTTGATCTCTCTCCCTCCCTTGCTCTCACCCTCGGCCGAACACAAGCACAACCACCACCACCTTCAATCACTCATCTTCATCCATTCTAAGCATATACAAGGGTGTTAGAGTTCATACAACGAAGCTTGGTGGCTTTGGATCTTGAAGGACCTTCTCTAATTGCTTTTATCCACTCACTTTCTACTCTTGAATCATCCCTAGCCTTGTGCTAGTGGTAAGATCCTTGTACACACTATGTTACATCTATTTTTAGTGGTTAATGATGAATAATGATAAAAAAAATATCAAGAACACTAAAGAATCATATGAAGTAAACATGAATATAAGCTTGTTTAGTAAAGATATCTTCATGAATATGAGTTGTAACGCTTGTTGATCATTGATTGTTTGTAAAGATGATGTTGATCATCATAACATCTAGCTAGATCATGATTAGAAACATAGTTTGGCAAGATAAGAAAGTAACATGGTTGTAGGATGAAAGATCATCCACACTTGAATCATGAACTTGAAAAGAATACTTTGGTTTCTTGAAAAATAATAATCAAAGTGAGTTAATAATCATATAGATCTAAAATTTATGAAAGGTTTTCCAAAAGAACCAAGCTTAAAATATGAGTTTTAGTAGATCTTGGTTCTTACATAAACAAACACTATTTTAAATGGTTAAACAAGTGTAGAAACACTTGTGTAACAAGAAGATTACATAAAGAAGCATTTTTAGAAAATATGTTTTGTAGTTGTAAACATCCAACTTCTTTAAATATGAAGTTTCTAAAGAAGTAAACACATTTTGAAGGGTAACTAAACTCACTAAACACACTACCAAGTTACTACAAATTTTCATAAACTTTCAAGTTCATGAAGTAGTAGAATAAGCATGATTGTGGCAAGATCGGTAAGTAAAGATTGTTTAGAGTTGATTGTAAATTGATTGTAATGATATTTACAAAAGAAAATGATATGCTTGAAAGCATGGAAACCTCCATTTTTAGGGGAAACTATGGCAAAATTTTCTAAAAATATTAACACTTAGAAAAATATTTTTAAACAAATATTTACAAGTGTGTTTTAACCATGAGACTTCCATATAAACTTTGCCATAATTTTTTGTTACAAAAATACAAATATTGGAGGTTGGTTTTTATAAATAAAAGTGGTTAAATATATATTTAGAATATATATACACAATGAAGACACACATGTGTGATTATTTGTATACTTTGTGTAATAGTTGTATTATGTTAGGACTTGAAATAATATAACTCACAAAAATGCCAAGGATTACCATCCAAAATATTACCAAAATCTCAAGGATTAAGTATATAAGTTACACACAAAATATTGATGAAACCGAACAAGAAATGTAACTTACAAAATATTCCGAAACTTAATTCGCAAGTATATTTTGGTAAATAATATTTTAGACACAAGGAAACGAAAGTATGATTTTTATGATTATCACAAGAGTATATCATATTTTGACAAGAAGGAAATATATGATTTTTGGTGAATAAAAATATATATTTTCCTTGGAATTATTAGAAGATATACTACTTTTGGAAAAATTTATTTTCTTGAGTAAACTTGAAATACATTATTTTTGGATAAAAATAAGTTTATATATATATATTTTCTAAGTTAGACTTGAAAATATATTATTCTGGAACTACAAATATTTTTGCCTAGAGAAAATTATAAATATTTTTTCTAAGTAATATTTCTTAAATATATATATTTTGAAAATATATATATTGGTGGACTTTTATTAGAAATAATATTCCGGAAAGTATAATATAAATTTAAGTATATGAATACTTAATGAATACAATAAAATACGTATTCTCACACGTATAAATACTCACCAGAATACAACACCAAAACATGGCAAGAATATACAAATACAAGAATACGAATACACATTTACAAGATACCCCCATCCTTGTGAAGGAAATACAAGTATTAATACTTGGGAAGTATTAAGTTAATATATATTGTTTAACAATTATTCCAAAATTTAATAAATATAATTTAAGTTAAAATATTAATTATTTTGACAATAATTATATAACTTGGGATAATATAAAGGCATAAAAGGAACGTAACTCAGAAACGTTAATACTAAAACAAGGCACGGCACGTTCGTCTAATAGACATTAGTACGTTGTAGGTAGTCGTGTTTAGTGGAGAAGCTCGAGTTACAATTATTGAAGACGCAAGACTGTGAGTTTCGTGTTCCCCCTTTTTCTTTAACTGTTTTCAGTTTTATAACTTCGGGGGTGAAGTACATGTTACAACTGTTTACAAACATTATTATTTGGTATGGTTAGCTAAGAAAGGGTACACTTAGATCATGTGAGAGGTGGGCATAACGCTTAAGGCCATCAATCCTCGTTGTAGGACCGAGGGACATGAGTCATAGATCTATTTGGGTGTAGCGAGCCCCGCCCATGTTGGACCAGGATTGGCCCATGGGTAGACTATGTCATACAACCGGAAGCCCGGTGCGAAATTTGCTAGGTTTGAGCTTCCTGCATCACGTCACACATATCAATGGCCTTTCAACCCATTGGTGATCTGTTTTTCCTTGTTGCTTTCATACCGGGATTTATAAACTTACATACATACTTACAATGATTTCAAAGGTTTATTCATACACTCAAACAAACACACGAACTCGCTCAACTTTTGTTGATGTTTTCAAACTACATCTATTTCAGGGAATTAGTAAGTGGATCTGGCGGGCGTTGGAAGTTTTATGCTGCGTTAGGAATAAAGATGTCATTCATGGTCTTTGGGTTTAGTCAGTGTGTCTTATTCCTGGACAAGACACGTCTTCCAAACCTTGGTTTCATTTATTATCTTTTGATGAGTCCTTAGTGAACTCATAAACAATTCGTATGGTTGTAACTTGAATTTGAAGTCTACGTTTCAAAACAATGTTATTATGTTTTAAACTTAATTAATGGATGAACATCTATGGTTTTAATCATATAGTTGTTGTTATGATTGAATGCAATGGTATTAAGAAAGTCACACCATAATCACGCTTCCGCAAAAGTCAGGGTGTGACAGCTTGGTATCAGAGCTTCGATTGTAGCGAACTAGGATTCTTTCTCGAGTCTAGACTACAATCATTAGGGCTCTCACGAAAATGTTTTCACAACCTGTTTTCATTGCATATACAAAACGCCCAGATCCAGGAAACAAACATTTTTACACACAAAAGACACGAAACACTTTTCAAAGTTTATGTTTATGATTCAGTCTGAGAGGCTAGGTAGTTCAGTCTGGGAGACTGGGAGATTTAGTCTGAGAGACTAGGGAGTTCAGTCTGGGAGACTGGGAAGTTCAGTCTGAGAGGCTGGGTAGTTCAGTCTGGGAGACTGGGAAGTTTAGTCTAAGAGACTAGGGAGTTAAGTCTGAGAGACTGGGAAGTTTAGTCTGGGAGGCTAAATGGGTAGTCTTGGAAGACTAGGATGGATACGTGATTACATTGTTATTACCTACATGCTTAATGATGTTTGTTGATATATGTGCATATGTTGTGATTGTTTTGTCACAGATGCTATGTCTTCATCTGAGAGTGGACTGTCTGATACTGTCGACCCCATGGCTATCGTTTCGGACGATGAGATCATCTTAGAGCCAGAGCTTTTTACCTCCGACACAGAGAAGGACCCGGAGATGATGTCGGATGACAACGATGATTTCCAGCCTTTTGCACTACCCGAATTTGGCGATGATTTACCGCATGCTGATGGTTTACCCGACGAGGATCCCTTTCTTATTCCTATTCCTGACCAGGACCATCTCATCCTCGGATATCCCGATGGTGAGCATGTCGTGGCTCCGATCCTCGCCCCTTTCCCTCTTGCGGCCTTTTCTTTCGAGGATTTGCCTTTTGATGATTTGTCTGATGACGATGTTGATCTTTTTATTGATGGTCCCACTGATGATGCCCAGGGTGATGGAGTTTTAGCTAAGGATGCCATTGTTGTTCCACTCATTGAGGTTCCTATTATTGAGGTTTCCTCTGATCACTCTGTTCCAGATTCCTTTGAGTCTGTTTCATCCTCCACCTTGCATGCATTAGGACTACAACGTTATCCCTCTGATTCTGATACTGATACGGCCCTGTCTATCGCACCTACTCCTCCACACGACTTCGAGCTTGACCTTAAGCTAGACATTGCCCCTGACGATCAGCCTGTTGATGCACCCGCTGATCCTGAGCCGAAACCAGCACCCGAGCCTTTACTTGATCATGATCCTATACCTTTAGGTATACCTGACATTGCACCACTCATACCAGATCCGATTCCTGCACCCGCTGACCCTACTGCCTTTGCCAGCCAGGTAGACCCCCGATACGCTTTCACCAGCAATGGGTGGATAGATGATGATGATTATGTTCCTCCTTTTATTGAGCCTGTTACTCCCCCACATACACATGCACCTGTTGATGTTGCCCGTTTTCATCCGGTTGGGTCCGATGTTCACCGTGCCGACTTACCTATCACTTTCTTGCAGGACATTCCCGCACCCCGTCCAGGGGAAGGCCCGTCTAGCCAGCAGCCTGGCCATGACCCACATGTGACAGCAGCATTTCCTCACATGCCTCGGTATACACCTACTTCTCATTTTATTTCTTCACCACTAGGCGAGCCACTCATATGGTTCCCACCATACACCATGCCAGTTTCTGATCCCCACCATCCTTCGCATTTTGCTGGTTACACGAGGGATGAGTTACTCTTGTCATTGCAACTTCCGCAGGAGATCCTGTGTCGTAGAGTTATGGAGCTTGAGAGGATTCCATGTCCTCCACCTTGTTCATGTCCATCACCTTTTGCGACTCCACCTGCTCCTCTTTTGCCCTATCCAGATTTTGATGTTCGATTTCTCACCATGGTGCAGCAGATCAGTTATCTGTTGCGACATGTTTATGATCTTGAGGAGGAGCTAGCGCATGTGCGCAACTTGATTTTTGTTCTTCCACCTCCTCCTCCACCACCATCAGCATAGCCGGTTTTTGGTTTTATGTAGGTAGCTTGCTTTTGATGAGAGCACCGCTATTGAGCTGGGCTAGTGAGACTTTTGGAGACCACTTTTTGTATGACTTATGATAGACACTTTGGACAAGGGTAGTGTGACCCTGTAGTCCCTTTTGATGTGATACTTTGTAAAACATGTAACTGTATTGTGGTCGATGATTAATGAAAGCTCAATCATAATGTTCTCATTAAATACGTTGTTAATTCACTTTCTTATTATATGATTGCATGCTTACCTGTTATGACAAACACTATTATACACATACTACTTACAATATACATAAGACCTGACCTATACAATCTTCTTTATAGAAGATGCCTCCTCGTAGAAGCAATCAGTTGCCCACAACAGAGGCTGAACTGCAAAAACGGATTTCACAAGCAATCGCATAACATGAGGCCTTGCGCTCTGAACACAGCGGAGGTACCTCAGGAAATAACCCACCTCATGGTAATGTTTAAGTCACTTAAGTCACATTATAATACGTTAGGACATTCCATGTGCGTTTGCTAATGCTTTTTGTGAATGATGTTGCTTGTACAGGCTGTACTTACAAGTAGTTCCTTGACTGCAAGCCTCTGAACTTTGACGGCACTGGAGGTGCTGTAGCTTACATTAGATGGGTTGAGAAAACCGATTCGGTGCTGCGGATGAGCAAGTGTGCGCCTGAGCACCAGGTTACTTACATTTCTGGACTTTTCTTAGACGGAGCTCTATCTTGGTGGAACCTTCAGGTTCAGACTCTGGGAGAGGAAGCTGCATATGCTATGACTTGGGACGAGATGAAAGAACTTATGCGCAAGAAGTATTGTTCAAGGGCTGAGATTCAGAAGTTGGAGACTGAATTCTGGAATCTTAAGATGAATGGTCCGAAGATTGCTGAATACGTGCAAAGATTTCATGACTTATCTCGTGTTGTTCCTTACATGATTGAACCGGAGTTCAAGCGCATCGAGCATTTTATTTGGGGATTGGCACCCCAAATCATGAGCATGGTGACAACATCAAAGCCTCCAAAGATCACTGAGGCCATTGATCTGAGTGTGGCATTGACTGAAGAAGCGATTAGATTGAACAAGTTCTCAATCTCTGACGGGAAGAAAAAGGAGACTCATGTCGAGTCATCTGGAGAGAACAAAAGGAAGTTCTCGAACTTCAAGAAGGGTACTCAAGGAAACAACGGTGGTAACAAGAAGAGAGATGCGAACCCACCAGCCGAGGTCAAGACTGGTGCAGCAAGTTTTGAGAATAAGGGGAAAGGATACATGGGCACCTTGCCTAAGTGTGATGTGTGCCAGTTACATCATGCCGGCCCATGTAGGTACAGGAAGTGTGAATCTTGTGGGAAGAATGGTCATTCAAAGGAGACGTGTTGGGCTGGTAATGGTCGTGGAAATGGTAGCCAGAGAAGTAATGGTAGTGGCAGTGGAAACCGTGGTGGAAACGGTACTAGGAATAGAAACAATCAATGAGGAAATGGCGGTAATGGTAATCATGGTGGTACTAGAAACCAAGCCGGTAATGGAAACCGCAACCAAAACAACAATCAGGGTGGTACTGGAAACAAGCAAGGATGCTTTAGTTGCGGAGATGCTGGCACTTCAAAAGAGATTGCCCAAAGAACAACCAAGCTCAGGGGAGAGTTTTTAACATAGGAGCGAGGGAAGCTCGCCAGGATCCGAACGTAGTCACGAGTACGTTCCCTATCAACCAACACTTTGCATCTGTACTGTTTGATACTGGTGTCGATTATAGCTTTGTATCCCTAGAATTTAAGAATATACTTGGGTTGGTAGCAAGTAAGCTAGATATTCCGTACTCGATAGAACTAGCTAATGGAAAGCTAGTAGAAGCAAACGAAGTAATTACAGGATGTGTAATAGATCTTGGGGAGCATGAGTTTACGCTTGATCTTCTGCCAGTCAAGTTGGGAAGCTTTGACGTGGTAGTTGGAATGGATTGGTTGTCAAGTAACCGAGCTGAGATCGTATGTCATGAGAAGATAATCCGAATCCCGTTGATAAATGGAGAAACGATTGTAGTGCATGGAGAGAAGCATGATACGTGTCTAAGGATTATCAGTTGCTTGAAGGCACGAAAGTGTTTGCAGAAAGGATGTGTTGCCTTCTTGGCTCACGTGGTGGATAAAGAGGTCAAAGAGCCGAAGCTGGAAGATATCCTAGTGGTAAGGGAATATCCTGAGGTCTTCCCCGAAGACTTGCCAGGATTGCCGCCGTAAAGACAAGTCGAATTCCATATTGGCTTAGTTCCAAGCGCCGCGCCTGTAGCCAAAGCACCTTATCGACTTGCGCCTTCCGAGATGCAAGAGTTGTCGACACAACTTCAAGAACTTTTGGACAAAGGATTTATAAGACCAAGCTTCTCGCCTTGGGGAGCTCCAGTTTTGTTCGTCAAGAAGAAGGACGGTAGTTTTCGCATGTGCATTGACTACCGAGAGCTAAACAAGTTAACCATCAAGAATTGGTATCCTTTGCCAAGGATTGATGATCTCTTCGATTAACTTCAAGGTTCGAGTTACTACTCCAAGATCGATCTTCGATCAGGATATCACCAGTTAAGAATTCAAGAAGAGAGTATACCGAAGACTGCCTTCAGGACTCGTTATGGACACTACGAGTTTCTAGTAATGCCGTTTGTGACAACTAGCACAAAACCGGTAATTTCCGTACAATTTAATTATTATTTAATATCTGCAATTATGTGCTTAAATGTCAACATTTTCTGATTACATGCTATACATGTGAATTCATGCAGGTTTTATACTTCAAATATTGCTTTATGCATTACTGTTAAGCGTTGCGTCAGAAAGACTAGTAAACTCACCAGTAAGACACACTATCTCAGCAACTCTGCAGAAAGCAGTCAGATAATGGAATTAGGGCCAAGGAGTAGGTCCAACGACTAAAATACATTAAAACCCACGTATGGATTCAAGGGTTAACATATAGACCTTCCGGAAGCTAAAATATGAATTAAAAAGCACCCAAAACACACCTTAAATGCTGAATTTTACATGATTCAGCAATAATTCAGCTCCAATCAGCATTTTAACACTGAAATATCATGCAGAATTTATGTCTTGTCATCCAAAATAACTTACAAAGTGTCGGGAATTGAAAGTGTCACAAAAGGGTTCATAAAGGACACTAAACGACGCAATTTAGCACTTTAATGAACCGGTATCTAACCGAACAACCGGACACTACCCGAAACATCAAAATTATACTAGAAGCATTGTTTTATTATTTCTGAGCTAGTTATGATCCCCGAACACCCTAACACACTATATAACACATCATATGCATAACACCTAAACACTACACTTAGAGTTCTAACTAATTAACTTAACCATCCATTAAATCACAACCAATACCCCCCCCCCCCCATGGTGGACGGTCACCAAGGTGGCCCCACCCTTGATCTTGTGTGATCTTACTTGATTTCCTTAATCTTGTGAAGATTTGTTAAAGATCTTGTAGTGTACATAATGAACATATGATCCATTGGATAAACACTTAAACTTGCATATAAGATAAAAATGAAGGATCATTATCATCACCCACATTTCTCACTCCCTCCCTTCTTCCTCACGGCCGTAGCCAACCACCCACACCACCATCATCACTCAATCTTGTTCAATCATTCCATATACTCACAAAGGTGCTAGAAGGTGTCTAAGGAAGTGTGGAGCTTGTGGATCTTGAAGGACCTCTCCCATTTGCTTTTATCCAACACATTTATCATCTTCAACTTCTTGAGTTCATCCCTAGCCATAGAGCTAGTAGTAAGACCCTTATAATCTCTTGTTACTTCTAGTTTTGTTGGTTAAAAGATCATATATGTTGTTAATCTTGATGAACACTAAAGAACATAATCATGAATCTTTAACATAAGCTTAATAACATAAGAATACATGTTGAATAGTGTTGATTTGCTTCTTGATGATTGATGATTTGTGCTAGTGATGTTAGACATCATAAGAAACCTACTAGATTGTGATTAAACACATGATCTAGTAAGTTAAGATAATGATCTTGTGAAAGACCAAGATGATCATACTTTGTGTAGACATGAACTTGAATAATATAAGTTGTTTGCATATGATGATGATTTAAAGAAAATACAAGTCTTGTAAGTGGATGATTTCTAAAATAGTTTTCCAAGGAAACCAAGTTAAATGACAAGATTTACATAGATTTGGTTCTTACTTAAACCTACACTATTTTTGGTGATAAAACAAGTGTATAAACACTTGTGAAACAAGAAGAGGTCATAAAGAAATGTTTTTGTAAAACATGTTTACAAGTTGTAAACACCTAAATATTTCAAGAATGAAGTTTATAAAGAAGTAAATACATTTTGGAGGGTAACTAAACCTACTAAACACACTACCAAGTTACTACAAGTTTTTATGAAAGTTTGAGCTCATGATTGTTATGTAAATAGCATTGTTTTGGCACTTGGTAAGTGTATGTTGTTTAGGTTTGATTGTTTATTGTTTTGATGATTGAAAGGAAAATAAACACATGTTTTGAAAACATGGGAAACCTCCATTTTTAGGGGAAACCATGTCAAATTTTTTATAAAATTTTGACACTTAGAAAAATATAAGTTTTGGTGAAACTTATTCCCTAAAAATTTATCAAAAAATACTTACCAAGGTTTCCCTAATTTTTGTGTAAATTTCAAAGTTAAGAAACGATGATTTCTTCAAGATAAGAATTGATATTAAGTATGTATATTTTTGAGGAAAATATATATATCTATTGGTCACCAAATTTTGTGCTAAGTGTATGTAATATGTATTATATGTAATTGTGTATTAGGACTTGAAAATACACTAAATACTCCTAAGGAGTAAAAATACAAAAAATACACATACAACGTGCATAGACAAATACAAGAGAATATATTTATGAAAATATATTTCTTAATAGATTATGTAACTTGGCCGAAATTATATAACTCGGGTGGATAACAAGATTAAACACATACATAAAAGATGGTGACTTGTACTTGTGCGATACAAGTCTAGTGACTAACGTTAATAAAGCACGTATTGGTCACAACGCTATATAAGCAAACCCGGTGAAGTTTACGGCACAGGATACGCAAAGTTGGGAGTTCATGTCCCCACTTTTAAACTTTTATATGCTTTCTAAACTTGAGGAAAATACATGTGTTATGGTATGTTGAATACAAAAACTAAGGAACGATACTTTAGATCATGTCATGAATAGGGTGCCATAAGCACCATTAATCAGTTACATACCAAGACCACGGAACAAAAGGTTAGATCTAATGGGTTTCAGGCAGCCACACTCTTGGTCACTCTAGTACCAAGCAGTGCTTTTGTGTCTCTAGTCGTGAATCGACAGTCGTGGATTCGACAGCTAAAAATGCATATGGTTTGGACGCTTCCTATGTCGTGTCACATGTTATTGGCCTTGCAAACCATTAGCGATCTCGATTTCCTTACATTTACAGAAATACTTGTTTCATACAAATTACATACCAAGTTTTCATTCAAGTATACAAACGTTCAATACAAAAACTGCATGAATTCACATGAACATTATGTTGACGATTTTCCAAAACTCACATGTATTTCAGGTAACTAAAGTGGATGTGCGCGCGGTCTTACTCTTGCTCCAAGATGTCGCTTTTGATTTAGTCATGTCGTGTCAAGACTCCGATGCATGTTTTGTGGGATTTGGTTACTAGATTCCTTCTTGTGTGGGATATAAGAACCAAAACCTTTATGTTCGTTTTTAAATAAAGTTGTAAACTTTTCAGACAATATGCTGTCTTGTGATGTAATCACTTAACTTATGTTATGTTTTAATTATGCAATGGCATTTGGAGTTATTTTACGAGCATGTAGTATGTTTACCTTTCGTATGCAATGAGAACCTTTCAAGATCACACCTCATGCTTCCGCCTTAGAAAGGGGTGTGACACCGTTTGGGTTGAGAAACGCGCCGGCAGTATTTATGGATTTGATGAACAGAGTCTGCAAGCCATATCTCGATAAATTCGTGATTGTGTTTATCGATGATATTTTGATTTATTCAAGGACGAAGGAAGAGCATGAACAACACCTCAGAGCCATTTTAGAGTTGCTCAAGAAGGAAAAGCTATACGCAAAGTTCTCGAAGTGCGAGTTCTGGTTGCGTGAGGTACAATTCCTCGGTCATGTAGTAAACGAAGATGCAATCCATGTGGATCCCACCAAGATCGAGGCGATTAAGAATTGGGAAACTCCTAAGACGCCAACAGAGATCCGTCAGTTTCTAGGTTTAGCTGGGTACTATCGCCGATTCATTGAGGATTTTTCGAAAATCGCTCAACCGCTGACCTCCCTCACTCAGAAGGATAAGAAGTACGAATGGGGGGATAAACAAGATGAAGCTTTTCAGTTGCTCAAATACAAGCTTTGCGATGCACCTATTTTATCCCTACTCGAAGGCACCGATGACTTCATGGTATACTGCGACGCATCGCATCAGGGATTAGGATGTGTGCTGATGCAGCGACAGAAGGTTATCGCTTATGCTTCACGCCAGTTGAAAGTTCACGAGAAGAACTACACCGCACATGATTTGGAACTAGGTGCTGTGGTGTTTGCATTGAAGATTTGGCGACATTATCTGTATGGCTCCCGATGCACAATTTTTACTGATCACAAGAGCTTACAACACATATTTGGTCAGAAGGAGCATAATATGAGACAACGACGATGGGTTGAGTTGCTAAATGATTATGATTGTGAAATCAAATATCACCCAGGAAAGGCGAATGTGGTGGAAGACGCCTTGAGTCGAAAAGATAGGATTAAGCCCATAAGGGTTAGGGCTTTGGAGATGATTATACAAACGGACCTCTCGTTGCGCATTCGTGCTGCGCAGAGAGAAGCTCTTTATAAAGAGAATCTTAAGGACGAATATCTCCATGGGATGGAGAATCAGTTGGTACCCAATGAGGAAGGAACATTGTGTTTCATGAAACGAATTTGGGTTCCCCTCTTTGGTGGTCTTAGAGACGTGATTTTTGTTGAAGCCCATAAATCGAGGTACTCGATGCATCCTAGATCGGACAAGATATACCAAGATTTGAAGGATTTCTACTGGTGGCCGAGATTGAAAGGTGATGTGGCAACTTACGTAGGAAAATGTTTGACTTGTGCCATGGTAAAGGCCGAGTATCAAAAGCCTTCAGGTCTTTTGCAGCAACCTGAGATACCCATATGGAAATGGGAGCAGATTTCAATGGATTTTATAACAAAGTTGCCAAAGACACCCAGAGGTCATGATATGATTTGGGTAATCGTAGACCATCTGACAAAATCTGCGCACTTTTTGCCAATCAGAGAAAAGGATAACACTGGTAAGCTAGCTGAGCTGTACCTAAGGGAGATAGTTGCACGTCCTGGAGTGCCTATCTCGATTATATCTGATAGAGATGAAAGATTTGTGTCAAGGATTTGGCAATTCTTCCAAGAAGCGTTTGGTTCCAACGTCTAAAATACATTAAAACCCACGTATAGATTCAAGGGTTAACATATAGACCTTCCGGAAGCTAAAATATGCATTAAAAAGCACCCAAAACACACTTTAAATGCTGAATTTTACATGATTCAGCAATAATTTAGCTCCAATCAGCATTTTAACACTGAAATATCATGCAGAATTTATGTCTTATCATCCAAAATAACTTACAAAGTGTCGGGAATTGAAAGTGTCACAAAAGGGTTCATAAAGGACACTAAACAACGCAATTTAGCACTTTAACGAACTGGTATCTAACCGAACAACCGGACATTACCCGAAACATCAAAATTATACTAGAAGCATTGTTTTATTATTTCTGAGCTAGTTATGATCCCCGAACACCCTAACACACTATATAACACATCATATGCATAACACCTAAACACTACACTTAGAGTTCTAACTAATTAACTTAACCATCCATTAAATCACAACCAATACCCCCCCCCCCCCCCATGGTGGACGGTCACCAAGGTGGCCCCACCCTTGATCTTGTGTGATCTTACTTGATTTCCTTAATCTTGTGAAGATTTGTTAAAGATCTTGTAGTGTACTTAATGAACATCTGATCCATTGGATAAACACTTAAACTTGCATATAAGATAAACATGAAGGATCATTATCATTACCCATATTTCTCACACAACTCTCTCTCCCTCCCTTCTTCCTAATGGTCGTAGCCAACCACCCACACCACCATCATCACTCAATCTTGTTCAATCATTCCATATACTCACAAAGGTGCTACAAGGTGTCTAAGGAAGTGTGGAGCTTGTGGATCTTGAAGGACCTCTCCCATTTGTTTTTATCCAACACATTTATCATCTTCAACTTCTTGAGTACATCCCTAGCCATAGAGCTAGTAGTAAGACCCTTATAATCTCTTGTTACTTCTAGTTTTGTTGGTTAAAAGATCATATATGTTGTTAATCTTGAAGAACACTAAAGAACATAATCATGAATCTTTAACATAAGCTTAAAAACATAAGAATACATGTTGAATAGTGTTGATTTGCTTCTTGATGATTGATGATTTGTGTTAGTGATGTTAGACATCATAAGAAACCTACTAGATTGTGATTAAACACATGATCTAGTAAGTTAAGATGATGATCTTGTGAAATACCAAGATGATCATACTTTGTGTAGACATGAACTTGAATAATATAAGTTGTTTGCATATGATGATGATTTAAACAAAATACAAGTCTTGTAAGTGGATGATTTCTAAAATAGTTTTCCAAGGAAACCAAGTTAAATGACAAGATTTACATAGATTTGGTTCTTACTTATACCTACACTATTTTTGGTGATAAAACAAGTGTATAAACACTTGTGAAACAAGAAGAGGTCATAAAGAAATGTTTTTGTAAAACATGTTTACAAGTTGTAAACACCTAAAGCTTTCAAGAATGAAGTTTATAAAGAAGTAAATACATTTTGGAGGGTAACTAAAACTACTAAACACACTACCAAGTTACTACAAGTTTTTATGAAAGTTCGAGTTCATGATTGTTATGTAAATAGCATTGTTTTGGCAATTGGTAAGTGTAAGTTGTTTAGGGTTGATTGTTTATTGTTTTGATGATTGAAAGGAAAATAAACACATGTTTTGAAAACATGGGAAACCTCCATTTTTAGGGGAAACCATGTCAAAATTTTTATAAAATTTTGACACTTAGAAAAATATAAGTTTTGGTGAAACTTATTCCCTAAAAATTTATCAAAAAATACTTACCAAGGTTTCCCTAATTTTTGTGTAAATTTCAAAGTTAAGAAACGATGATTTCTTTAAGATAAAAATTGATATTAAGTATGTATATTTTTGAGGAAAATATATATATATATCTATTGGTCACCAAATTTTGTGCTAAGTGTATGTAATATGTATTATATGTAATTGTGTATTAGGACTTGAAAATACACTAAATACTCCTAAGGAGTAAAAATACAAAAAATACACATACAACATGCATAGACAAATACAAGAGAATATATTTATGAAAATATATTTCTTAATAGATTATGTAACTTGGACAAGTTATGAACTTAAAATGTAATTTTGGACGAAATTATATAACTCGGGTGGATAACAAGATTAAACACATACATAAAAGATGGTGACTTGTACTTGTGCGATACAAGTCTAGTGACTAACGTTAATAAAACACGTATAGGTCACGACGCTATATAAGCAAACACGGCGAAGTTTACGGCACAGGATACGCAAAGTTGTGAGTTCATCTCCCCACTTTTAAACTTTTATATGCTTTCTAAACTTGGGGAAAATACATGTGTTATGGTATCTTGAATACAAAAACTAAGGAATGATACTTTAGATCATGTCATGAATAGGGTGCCATAAGCACCATTAATCAGTTACATACCAAGACCACGGAACAAAAGGTTAGATCTAATGGGTTTTAGGCAGCCACACTCTTGGTCACTCTAGTACCAAGCAGTGCCTTTGTGTCTCTAGTCGTGAATCGACAGTCGTGGATTCGACAGCTAAAAATGCATATGGTTTGGATGCTTCCTATGTCATGTCACATGTTAATGGCCTTGCAAACCATTAGCGATCTCGATTTCCTTACATTTATAGAAATACTTGTTTCATACAAATTACATACCATGTTTTCATTCAAGTAGACAAACGTTCAATACAAAAACTGCATGAATTCACACCAACATTATGTTGACGATTTTCCAAAACTCACATGTATTTCAGGTAACTAAAGTGGATGTGCGCGCGGTCTTACTCTTGCTCCAAGATGTCGCTTTTGATTTAGTCATGTCGTGTCAAGACTCTGATGCATGTTTTGTGGGATTCGGTTACTATATTCCATCTTGTGTAGGATATAAGAACCAAAACCTTTATGTTCGTTTTTAAATAAAGTTGTAAACTTTTCAGACAATATGCTGTCTTGTGATGTAATCACTTAACTTATGTTATGTTTTAATTATGCAATGGCATTTGGAGTTATTTTACAAGCATGTAGTATGTTTACCTTTCGTATGCAATGAGAACCTTTCAAGATCACACCTCGTGCTTCCGCCTTAGAAAGGGGTGTGACACCGTTTGGGTTGAGAAACGCGCCGGTAGTATTTATGGATTTGATGAATAGAGTCTGCAAGCCATATCTCGATAAATTCGTGATTGTGTTTATCGATGATATTTTGATTTATTCAAGGATGAAGGAAGAGCATGAACAACACCTCAGAGCCATTTTAGAGTTGCTCAAGAAGGAAAAGCTATACGCAAAGTTCTCGAAGTGCGAGTTCTGGTTGCGTGAGGTACAATTCCTCGGTCATGTAGTAAACGAAGATGCAATCCATGTGGATCCCACCAAGATCGAGGCGATTAAGAATTGGGAAACTCCTAAGACGCCAACAGAGATCCGTCAGTTTCTAGGTTTAGCTGGGTACTATCGCCGATTCATTGAGGATTTTTCGAAAATCGCTCAACCGCTGACCTCCCTCACTCAGAAGGATAAGAAGTACGAATGGGGGGATAAACAAGATGAAGCTTTTTCATTGCTCAAAAACAAGCTTTGCGATGCACCTATTTTATCCCTACCCGAAGGCACCGATGACTTCATGGTATACTGTGACGCCTCGCGTCAGGGATTAGAATGTGTGCTGATGTAGCGACAGAAGGTTATCGCTTATGCTTCACGCCAGTTGAAAGTTCACGAGAAGAACTACACCACCTATGATTTGGAACTAGGCGCTGTGGTGTTTGCATTGAAGATTTGGCGACATTATCTGTATGGCACCCGATGCACAATTTTTACTGATCACAAGAGCTTACAGCACATATTTGGTCAGAAGGAGCTTAATATGAGACAACGACGATGGGTTGAGTTGCTAAACGATTATGATTGTGAAATCAAATATCACCCAGGAAAGGCGAATGTGGTGGAAGACGCCTTGAGTCGAAAAGAGAGGATTAAGCCCATAAGGGTTAGGTCTTTGGAGATGATTATACAAATGGACCTCTCGTTGTGCATTCGTGCTGCGCAGAGAGAAGCTCTTAAGAAAGAGAATCTTAAGGACGAATATCTCCGTGGGATGGAGAATCAGTTGGTACCCAATGAGGAAGGAACAATGTGTTTCATGAAACGAATTTGGGTTCCCCTCTTTGGTGGTCTTAGAGACGTGATTTTTGTTGAAGCCCATAAATCGAGGTATTCGATCCATCCCAGATCAGACAAGATGTACCAAGATTTGAAGGATTTCTACTGGTGGCCGAGATTGAAAGGTGATGTTGTGACACCCCCGGAAAATCAGGAAAACAACGCAACTTAACTAGCTTCCTCAGTAACCACGCGCTAAATTTCGGGTCGAAATTCTCTTAACAGGGGGAGAATGTGAAAACCCTCATAATTCCATGTATTCCATACAATTTATTAATAATAATTAATGTGCTTGACGACTGTGTGGAATTATGTAACCGCTTTCTGATATCTGTGTTATATTTACATGCGCCTGTTAACACACTAGTAATGTACAGAAAAGTCATTAAATAGTCCGTTATGATTTCCTAAGTGTTAGAAATTAAAAACGTTACAAAAATATATACATAGGACACGTTACGAATTAATTAAGCACTTTAACTGAACAGTATCCAACCGTACAACCGGACTCAAGCCGGAACATAAATATATTGTCATTGACACTATTTTTCCTTTTCTGAGCTAGTTAGGGTCCCCGAATACCCTAACCCCCTTTATATATTATAACACACTAAGTAACTAATCTAGTTACCTAACTAAACATAAGTTAGCACTAACTAGAATGGTTATATTCCAACCAATTACCCACCCCATGAACCGATCCCCCCCCCCCCCACATGGGACACACTTCCTACCATTTTGATTAATTTATTCACATTGTTACATATCTAGGGGGCACTTTGTTTAATGGGTAATAGGAATGTGGTTATAAATAAATCACAAAGGATAAGAACTTGTTTTACATCAAAACACTTAACACAAAAGTTCATTCTCTCTTTCCCTTCTCTTTGTGCTCGGCCGAGACTCTTCACATCCATCCATCCATTCTCAAAATTTGATCTTGTTATTTTACCTACATTCAAGTGTGAAGGATCTCATACAAGGAAGCTTGGTGCTTGCGGATTGCCAAGCACCTCCCTACGACGCTATTAACCACCCGTTTTTCGTCTAGTTACTTCCCTAGCCTCGAGCTAGTAGTAAGTGACTCTAAACACCCTATTGTTCATATCTAAAGTGGTTAATAAGAAATTTGTCGGATATAAACCATGAACACTAGAGAACAAAACTAAAAGTCTACTAAAATGATGAACATGTTGGTTAAAGAATGAATATTAGTGTAAAACTCTTGGATCTTGTTTTGTTATGATTATTGGTTGATTATCTGATGTTTTGCTGATTAATATTAGTGTTTGATGTTGTTGTGGTCACTAAACATGATTAACGGAATCAATCGAACACAAGTTAGTAAGTTAAAGGGTGAAAACAGAATCTGTCCCGGTTTTACAGCCAACTTCAGTTGGCTGTAAACAGGTCATAAACTCTACGAAAAACTGATATTTTGAGTCTAAAACGTGTTATTATGAAATACGGTTCTAATGGCACCGGAATCGTAATTTTTGGACTTCGTTTACTATTTTTAAAGCGTCATTTCGTAACAGCAACAAGAGCTGCATTTTTCTGCTGAAAATATATGTTTTGTTTCCTGTCATAACTCGGGTTCTGTGTAGAGTTGGATCCTGAAACTTGTACAGTAGATGACCACCGATGTATTTGTAATTACCCCACTGGAATTTTGTAAATCGGACGGTCGATGAATTTTTAATAAATTATCCCGTGGACTGTGGTCAGAAAAATATAAATCTGAGTTCAGTCCGGAAAATGAATTTTTATAAAATATTGGAAATGAACCGGACCCCGATATTTTTACACAATAAAATTTGGAACGATTAAGACATTCGGTAAAAATTTGGGAATTTTTGGAATAAGTTAACTATTTTATTAAAATGTCCAAAAACAGCCGGTTTTGAATATTAATGCTGAAATGACATAAGTTGTGACTTGCGTGTCTAAATGTAGAGTATGCTATCTGTGAATGATCTAACATGTTATATGTGTTATGTGCATTATCGTATGTTTGTTTATGAGTGGGGAATGGATGGGAAACTTGTATGGGCATAAACCGTTAAAGTGATGCATGTTATGTGATAGATACGTGTAGGAACTTTGTGCTCTATTTGAAACCACTAAATGACTAACTGGTAAATCATATTAGGACGTGATTGACCGACCTTGACTGTTAGCTATATTTGAGAGTCTAACCGAGCAAACCGAGGTGAGTTCACACTTTTCTACAAAGCATGGTAAATTCCCGGTGGGAATGGGAATGGGTACAGGAATAGGGATTCCTCGTCCTTTGAGACGTGTTCAGGATTGTAAATTCCTCGTCCTGTTGGGACGTGTTAGACTTACTGGACTAGAACTCTATCAGCGAAGTCCCTCCCTTTTTGTATCGACTTAATCGCCGAGGCTATGGCGAGCGGGTCATTAGTTAATAGCGCTATTAGGTTTAACAAACCTCACACCATGCCAGTTGGACGGGTGTGTACTAATGGACTATGGCACGTCGGTGGTGATAGAACACCGACGCTAGGGCACAATTGATTTTTGTTAGTAGTCGATATGATAAACGAGTCTGGTCGTTTAAAATACTGGGGTAGCTCCCCACAGCCAAAGTGCCGGGCTGGATAGCCAGGGAAGGTGGACATGGGATGGTTAACTAATAAACGTTTTCGAACTATGGGGTAACCCCCACGGCTGGATAGCCGAATGAGATTAAACTATGTTTTTGGAAACAACTCTAAAATGGACAACCAACCGTGAACTCACTCAACTTTGTTGTTGACTCGTTATTACATGCTTTGCAGGTCATTAGATGCTATGGAGCTTGCATATGGAGGTGGTCATTGTGGGATGCGAACTGATATGTCCCGTACTTAATGAATAAACTTTATGAACTTATTAAACCTACGTTTTGGACTTTAAACTTATGAACTATGGACTTATGTTTCGAACTTATGTTTTATGCTTCCGTTGTTAACCTAAAATCGGTTTACTTCCTCTTGGTCACCAATCGTATTGTGTTTAGTTTTATTTACTTAATTATGTTGTTCAATGTGATTGGTGGCTCGATCCTGGTCACGTCACGCCTCCAAGCGGTGGTACTCCGCATGGTGGATTTTGGGGGTGTGACAGATTGGTATCAGAGCCATTGGTCATAGTGAACTTGGTTTTTAAAAGGGAAAAGTTTTTTATAAAACCAGACTATAACCAGTACAGTGCTCAACGATCCACAACGACGCTACGCTCCACGTGCAAGACTCGACACCATAAGTGGTATGATTTATGTTATATTATCGGTTAGATAGTTCTCACTGTGCATTAGATAATGTGGTAGTTGCTATTTGAACCTTGTGTGCTTACTCTCTATTGTCGTCCCACACTTACGCACTTTCGCAACACTTTTCTCACCTACGTTGCTTCATTATGAAGATCATGAGCGGACGCGGAGGACGTATCAACCTCACTCAAGCCCAGTTGACGGCTTTGATCAACGAACAAGTTGCGGAGGCACTTGCAGCAAATCCAGCAGGAGGTATAACCTGCTATATCAACCCACCTTAGGACGTTTAGATCCTACCTTCACAAACCAACCCTCATGCTTAATTTTGTCCTTTATTCTCGCGCAATAGGTCAACATGCTCAACCTCCTGTGTGCACGTTCAAGACGTTCATGGACTGCCGACCTACCACTTTCAGTGGCACCGAAGGAGCAGTGGGCCTTCTTCACTGGTTTGAAAAGCTTGAGTCAGTTTTTGAGATGTGCGAATGCCCCGAAGACCGTAGGGTGAAATATGCTACCAGAACTCTTGAAGGGGTAGCGCTCACATGGTGGAACGCTCAGGTTCAGCTGCTGGGGTTGGTTGCTGCTAATGCCACCCCATGGAACGGTTTCAAGGAACTGATCAAAGAGGAATATTGTAGTCGGGATGACATCCACAAACTGGAGGTGGAATTTTTCAATCTGAAGATGACGGGGTCTGAGATTGAGGCGTATACCAAGAGGTCGAATGAACTGGCCATCCTGTGCCCTACTATGGTGGACCCTCCCATCAAACGTATTGAGCTTTACCTCAAGGGCCTTGTACCCGAGATTCAGAGTCACGTGACTTCGGCCAACCTGGGTACCATTCAGCAAATTATCAAGTTGGCTCATCGTCTCACCGACCAGGCGGTGGAGCAAAACAGGCTACCCAAACGTATCAGTGCCACAGCTACTTCTGATGCACCTACCGACAACAAGCGAAAATGGGATGGGAATTTAGGCAAAGGTTCTACTTCAGCTCAGTCCCAGCAGCGAAAGACAGATGAGTACAGGAGCCCCAGTCAGCAGTCTTCTGGGAATCAAGGTCAGGGTGGATACAAGGGAAATCACCCCAAATGTAACCGCTGTAACTTGCACCACAGTGGGCCATGTGGTAAGGGCAACTGTCATCGATGCAACAAGCCTGGTAACATGGCAAGGGACTGCAGGAGTCAGCATCCGGCAAATTAGAACCGGCAGCAACAGCAAGCCCTACCCAATCAACGCCAGCAGCGGCAACAACAAGGTAACAACAAAGGGTGCTTTCAATGTGGTGTTGAGGGCCATTTCAAGAAAGACTGCCCCCAGTTAAATCAGAACCAGAACAACAACAATAATGGAGGAAACAATGGAGGCAACAATGGAGGTGGCAATGGGGGAAACAACAATGGCAATGGGGCAAGGGGTCGTGTTTTCGTACTAGGTCAGGGTGATACAAGGAACTATCCCAACGTTGTGATGGGTAAGTTTCTTCTGGACGACTTCTTTGTTACTGTTTTATTCGATTCAAGTGCCGATACTAGTTATGTGTCCGTAAAAGTTAGCCAAATGCTTAAGCGCACTCCAACACTCCTGAACACCAAACACACGGTAGAACTAGCTAACGGTAAAAGTCTTGAAGCCACACACATAGTTAAAGGTTGTAACCTCGTCTTAGCTGGTCAGACTCTCTCTATCGATCTTATTCCTATCACACTTGGTAGTTTCGACGTTGTTATTGGGATGGATTGGCTATCTCATCATAAAGCGGAGATTGTTTGCAAGGAGAAAATCGTCCGCATTCCTCGTTCTGGTGAAGAACCTCTCGTGATTCGTGGCGACAAGAGTGGTGCTGTCGAAGGCATCATCTATTTCCTTAAGGCCCAGAAGTGTTTGCGAAAGGGCCACACTGCCATTCTAGCGCTCGTTACTGATACATCAACAGAAGACAAGAGAATTGAAGACATTCCTATTGTGCGCGATTTTCCTGAGGTATTTCCTGAGGAGTTGCCTGGTCTTCCGCATCATCGTCAAGTTGAGTTTCAAATCGAGCTAGCTCCTGGAGCAGCGCCAGTAGCTCGAGCACCATATCGTCTAGCTCCATCAGAACTTGAAGAACTGTCCACACAACTACAAGAACTCTTGGAAAAGGGTTTTATACGTCCTAGCTCTTCGCCCTGGGGAGCTCCAGTCTTGTTCGTAAAGAAGAAAGATGGTACTTTCAGAATGTGTATTGACTACCGTGAACTCAACAAGGTAACTGTGAAGAATCGTTATCCTCTTCCACGTATTGACGACTTGTTCGACCAGTTGCAAGGGTCGAGCTATTACTCTAAGATTGATTTAAGATCGGGATACCATCAGCTGAGAGTCCGAGAGGAGGACGTCTCCAAAACAGCATTCAGAACTCGATACGGCCATTACGAGTTTCTGGTTATGCCATTCGGGCTGACAAATGAACCAGCGGTCTTCATGGATCTCATGAACCGAGTGTGCAAGCCTTACCTGGATAAGTTCATTATTGTGTTCATCGATGATATCCTGATCTATTCTAAGAGTCAGGAGGAACACGAGCAGCATCTGCGACTTATGCTGGAACTTCTTCGAAAAGAGCAGTTGTATGCCAAGTTTTCGAAATGTGACTTCTGGCTTCGTGAAGTCCACTTTCTAGGCCATGTGGTAAACAAGGATGGAATTCATGTGGATCCATCTAAGGTTGAATTGATCAAGAACTGGCCTGCACCCCGCACACCAACAGAAATCCACCAATTCTTGGGTTTGGCAGGATATTACAGAAGGTTTATCAAAGATTTCTCCAAGATTGCGCAACCTCTCACTTCACTGACTCAGAAGGGTGTCATCTATCGTTGGGGTGATGCACAGGAGTCCGCATTTCAACACCTAAAGGATAGACTTCGTAGCGCGCCTATCCTCTCATTGCCTGAAGGCACAGATGATTTCATGGTTTATTGTGACGCTTCCATCCAAGGACTGGGTTGCGTATTGATGCAACGTGACAAGGTCATTGCCTACGCATCGCGCCAACTTAAAGTTCACGAAAGGAACTACACTACACATGACTTGGAGCTGGGAGCAGTTGTTTTCGCACTTAAGATATGGAGACATTACCTGTACGGTACCAAGTGCACCATTTACACCGATCACAGGAGTCTCGAGCATATCTTCAAGCAAAAGGAGTTAAACATGCGTCAACGCCGATGGGTTGAGCTCTTGAACGATTATGAATGCGCAATCAAGTATCATCCGGGCAAAGCCAATGTTGTGGCCGACGCCCTCAGTCGAAAGGATACTATACCTAAGCGTGTACGTGCGTTACAGCTTACCATCCAATCTAACCTTACCGCTCAGATTCACGATGCTCAGGTCGAAGCATTGAAAGCAGAGAACATCAGGGCTGAATCCTTACGAGGATCAAGGCAGCGGCTGGAACTAAAGGAAGACGGTGCCTACTATGTTAACGGACGCATCTGGGTTCCATTTTATGGCAACTTACGCGAGCTTGTGATGGATGAAGCACATAAGTCTCGTTATTCAGTGCACCCTGGTTCAGATAAGATGTACCACGACTTAAAGATTACGTATTGGTGGCCTGGCATGAAAGCCCACATAGCAACCTACGTCAGTAAGTGCTTGACTTGTGCGAGAGTCAAGACTGAATATCAGAAACCATCAGGCCTACTTCAACAACCGGAGATCCCGAAATGGAAATGGGAGCAAATTTCCATGGATTTCGTTATTGGTCTGCCCAGATCTCAACGCGGAAACAATACCATTTGGGTGATCGTAGATCGACTGACCAAGTCTGCACATTTTCTGGCTATCAAGGAAATGGATAAGTTTTCTACTCTTGCAGACATTTACCTAAAGGAAGTGGTATCAAGGCATGGAGTTCCAACCTCTATTATATCTGATCGTGACGCGCGCTTTACCTCTGAACTGTGGCAAGCTATGCAGAAGTCCTTTGGCTCACGTTTAGATATGAGCACCGCTTATCATCCACAGACGGATGGGCAATCTGAACGCACCATCCAAACCCTTGAAGACATGCTTAGGGCATGTGTAATCGATTTTGGTAATGGCTGGGAAAAGCACCTCCCGCTAGTGGAGTTTTCGTATTACAACAGCTACCACACCAGCATTCAGGCCGCTCCGTTCGAGGCATTGTACGGACGCAAATGCCGATCACCTCTCTGTTGGGCAGAAGTTGGTGACAGCCAAATCACTGGCCCAGAACTTGTGGTAGATACCACCGAGAGAATTGCTCAGATACGACAGCGAATGGCGACAGCTCGTGACCGTCAGAAAAGCTATGCTGATAAGGGAAGAAAACCACTCGAGCTCCAGGTTGGGGATCGAGTGCTACTCAAAGTCTCACCTTGGAAAGGTGTAGTCCGCTTTGGCAAACGAGGCAAACTCAATCCGCGTTATGTCGGAACATTCAAAGTCACCGAGAAAATTGGCAAAGTCGCCTACAGGTTGAATCTACCTGAAGAACTCAGCGGAGTTCACAACGTATTCCATGTGTCGAATCTGAAGAAGTGTCTATCAGATGAGACCCTCATAGTTCCTCTCAAAGAACTCACTATCGACGACCAGCTGCGATTCGTCGAGGAACCAGTAGAGATTACGGATCGAGATGTTAAGATCCTCAAGCATACCAGGATACCTCTGGTTCGAGTTCGTTGGAATGCTCGTCGTGGCCCAGAGTATACCTCGGAACGAGAAGACCAAATGAAACTCAACTATCCCCAGCTGTTTAAGAAAAACGCAAACACTACTGAGGCTGAAGCTACTGCAGAATTTCGGGACGAAATTCCAAATCTACGGGGGGGTGATGTGACACCCCAGGAAAATCAGGAAAACAACGCAACTTAACTAGCTTCCTCAGTAACCACACGTTAAATTTCGGGACGAAATTCTGTTAACATGGGGAGAATGTGACAACCCTCATAATTCCATGTATTCCGTACAATTTATTAATAATAATTAATGTGCTTGACGACTGTGTGGAATTACGTAACTGCTTTATGATATCTGTGTTATATTTACATGCGCCTGTTAACACACTAGTAATGTACAGAAAAGTCATTAAATAGTCCGTTATGATTTCCTAAGTGTTAGAAATTAAAAACGTACAAAAATATATACATAGGACACGTTACAAATTAATTAAGCACTTTAACGGAACAGTATCCAACCGTACAACCGGACTCAACCCGGAACATAAAAATATTGTCATTGACACTATTTTTCCTTTTCTGAGCTAGTTAGGGTCCCTGAATACCCTAACCCCCTTTATATATTATAACACACTAAGTAACTAATCTAGTTACCTAACTAAACATAAGTTAGCACTAACTAGAATGGTTATATTCCAACCAATTACCCACCCCATGAACCGATCCCCCCCCCCCCCCACAAGGGACACACTTCCTACCATTTTGATTAATTTATTCACATTGTTACATATCTAGGGGGCACTTTGTTTAATGGGTAATAGGAATGTGGTTATAAATAAATCACAAAGGATAAGAACTTGTTTTACATCAAAACACTTAACACAAAAGTTCATTCTCTCTTTCCCTTCTCTTTGTGCTCGGCCGAGACCCTTCACATCCATCCATCCATTCTCAAAATTTGATCTTGTTATTTTACCTACATTCAAGTGTGAAGGATCTCATACAAGGAAGCTTGGTGCTTGCGGATTGCCAAGGACCTCCCTACGACGCTATTAACCACCCGTTTTTCGTCTAGTTACTTCCCTAGCCTCGAGCTAGTAGTAAGTGACTCTAAACACCCTATTGTTCATATCTAAAGTGGTTAATAAGAAATTTGTCGGATAAAAATCATGAACACCAGAGAACAAAACTAAAAGTCTACTAAAAATGATGAACATGTTGGTTAAAGAATGAATATTAGTGTAAAACTCTTGGATCTTGTTTTGTTATGATTATTGGTTTATTATCTGATGTTTTGCTGATTAATATTAGTGTTTGATGTTGTTGTGGTCACTAAACATGATTAACGGAATCAATCGAACACAAGTTAGTAAGTTAAAGGGTGAAAACAGAATCTGTCCCGGTTTTACAGCCAACTTCAGTTGGCTGTAAACAGGTCATAAACTCTACGAAAAACTGATATTTTGAGTCTAAAATGTGTTATTATGAAATACGGTTCTAATGGCACCAGAATCGTAATTTTTGGACTTCGTTTACTATTTTTAAAGCGTCATTTCGTAACAGCAACAAGAGCTGCATTTTTCTGCTGAAAATATATGTTTTGTTTTCTGTTATAACTCGGGTTCTGTGTAGAGTTGGATCCTGAAACTTTTACAGTAGATGACCACCGATGTATTTGTAATTACCCCACTGGAATTTCATAAATCGGACGCTCGATGAATTTTTAATAAATTATCTCGTGGACTGTGGTCAGAAAAATATAAATCTAAGTTCAGTCCGGAAAATGAATTTTTGTAAAATATTGGTAATGAACCGGACCCCGATATTTTTACATAATAAAATTTGGAACGTTTAAGACAATCGGTAAGAATTTGGAAATTTTTGGTATAAGTTAACTATTTTATTAAAATGTCCAAAAACAGCCGGTTTTGAATATTAATGCTGAAATGCCATATGTTGTGACTTGCGTGTCTAAATGTAGAGTATGCTATCTGTGAATGATCTAACATGTTATATGTGTTATGTGCATTATCGTATATTTGTTTATGAGTGGGGAATGGATGGGAAACTTTTATGGGCATAAACCGTTAAAGTGATGCATGTTATGTGATAGATACGTGTAGGAACTTTGTGCTCTATTTGAAACCACTAAATGACTAACTGGTAAATCATATTAGGACGTGATTGACCGACCTTGACTGTTAGCTATATTTGAGAGTCTAACCGAGCAAACCGAGGTGAGTTCACACTTTTCTACAAAGCATGGTAAATTCCCGGTGGGAATGGGAATGGGTACAGGAATAGGGATTCCTCGTCCTTTGAGACGTGTTCAGGATTGTAAATTCCTCGTCCTGTTGGGACGTGTTAGACTTACTGGACTAGAACTCTATCAGCGAAGTCCCTCCCTTTTTGTATCGACTTAATCGCCGAGGCTATGGCGAGCGGGTCATTAGTTAATAGCGCTATTAGGTTTAACAAACCTCACACCGTGCCAGTTGGACGGGTGTGTACTAATGGACTATGGCACGTCGGTGGTGATAGAACACCGATGCTAGGGCACAATTGATTTTTGTTAGTAGTCGATATGATAAACGAGTCTGGTAGTTTAAAATACTGGGGTAGCTCCCCAAGGCCAAAGTGTCGGGCTGGATAGCCAGGGAAGGTGGACATGGGATGGTTAACTAATAAACGTTTTTGAACTATGGGGTAACCCCCACGGCTGGATAGCCGAATGAGATTAAACTATGTTTTTGGAAACAACTCTAAAATGGACAACCAACCGTGAACTCACTCAACTTTGTTGTTGACTCGTTATTACATGCTTTGCAGGTCATTAGATGCTATGGAGCTTGCATATGGAGGTGGTCGTTGTGGGATGCGAACTGATATGTCCCGTACTTAATGAATAAACTTTATGAACTTATTAAACCTATGTTTTGGACTTTAAACTTATGAACTATGGACTTATGTTTTGAACTTATGTTTTATGCTTCCGCTGTTAACCTAAAATCGGTTTACTTCCTCTTGGTCACCAATCGTATTGTGTTTGGTTTTATTTACTTAATTATGTTGTTCAATGTGATTGGTGGCTCGATCCTGGTCACGTCACGCCTCCAAGCGGTGGTACTCCGCATGGTGGATTTTGGGGGTGTGACAGATGTGGCAACTTATGTTGGAAAATGTTTGACTTGTGCCATGGTAAAGGCCGAGTATCAGAAGCCTTCAGGTCTTTTGCAGCAACCTGAGATACCCATGTGGAAATGGGAGCAGATTTCAATGGATTTTATAAAAAAGTTGCCAAAGACACCCAGAGGTCATGATACGATTTGGGTAATCGTAGACCGTCTGACAAAATCTGCGCACTTTTTGCCAATCAGAGAAAAGGATAACACTGGTAAGCTAGCTGAGCTGTACCTAAGGGAGATAGTTGCACGTCCTGGAGTGCCTATCTCGATTATATCTGATAGAGATGAAAGATTTGTGTCAAGGATTTGGCAATTCTTCCAAGAAGTGTTTGGTTCACAGCTGAATTTGAGCACGGCATTTCACCCACAGACAGACGGTCAAAGTGAGAGAACAATTCAGACGCTTGAAGGTATGTTATGAGCTTGTGTAATGGACTTGGGTGGCAGTTGGGACACTCACCTACCCTTGGTAGAGTTCTCCTATAATAACAGCTACCATACAAGCATTCAAGCTGCACCGTTTGAAGCACTTTATGGACGCAAGTGTCGATCACCGTTATGCTAGGTAGATGCTGGTGATAGACAACTTGTTGGTCCTGAATTGGTTCAAGAAATGACAGATATGATCATACAGATCCGAGAGCGCGTTAAGGAGGCTCGTGATCGACAAAAGAGCTATGCGGACCAAAGAAGGAAACCTTTGGAATTTGAAATGGGAGATATGGTTCTGTTAAAAGTCTCACCTTGGAAAGGTGTGGCACGCTTTGGGAAGCGTGTTAAGTTAAACCCACGATATATTGGACCATTCAGAATGTCACACCCCGATCGCATTAAAACAACAAACCGCGGCGGAAACGTCGGGGAGTGTTGTAACAGAATCATTGTTTCATAACACATGGATTGAAGTTCTGTTTTATTGAATTAAATGTATTACATTACATTGAAATTAGAAACAAAACAAGAACAAATAGACTTTTATTGTTATTAAGTCACTAAGGCCTCGTCCGTTCCTATGTGAGCATGCATCAATATCATCATCAAATATCACCAACTATGGTACCTGAAACACATGTGAAATTACGTCAGCATAAAAATGCCGGTGAGTACATAAGTTTTATGTGAGTGTCAGATTCATGGCTCGTTTACATGTTGCAATACCTAATTAAAAACCTTATTTTGAAAAGTATAGTATTGCGACATAATTAACCAGCTCAAATCAAGTTGGTTATAATTTATAAAATCTCGTAGTCATGATTCTTAACCCAAAACATTTATTTTATTAAATCAAATTGTAAAACATCTTGTAAAAACTCGTTGATAAAACTCGAATGGTTTACATTATTAGAAAAACCTTGTAATATAACTTCGCTTTGATAACCTTACCCAAGTGATCTAGATAACGCAACGATATATAATGTGTTAAAAGCACTTATATATAGGAAGTACCAGCGGCGTATCCACCATGCTTTTAACACATTACACCCGCCCCGTTACCTAATCACTTCCCTAACCCAACGATTCAAACAGATTCAAACGGTTCACATAATCAAACGGTTACAAACGGTTCACATAATCAAACGGTTACAAATGGTTCACATAATCAAACGGTTACAAATGGTTCACATAATCAAACGGTTACAAATGGTTCACATAATCAAACGGTTACAAATGGTTCACATAATCAAACGGTTACAAACGGATCACATAATCAAACGGTTCACATAATTAAACGGTTACAAACGGATCACATAATCAAACGGTTCAAAACAATTCAAAATGTAAAACAATGTGTCCATATATTGGATGAACATATGCAACAAAATATAACACGAAAATCAATGTGCTAGCATGCTAAGAGAACATACATAGCAAAACACAATGAAATCATGTACTATATACGTACTAATGAACATAGCGAGTATATAATATAAAAGCACGAAAAGCACGAAAGTAACAAGTAGGCACATGTGTATCACCCCAAAACAGTTTGAAAACAGTAAAAGAGGGGACTATGTACTCACCTGAGGATGCTTAGAAGTCTTGACTAACAACCAAGCAAAGCTAGAGGGATAGTGGAAACAAACGGCACCTAATATAGGTAACTATGTAAGTAAACTAGACCTAAATCGGAGCATCGGATAGGATGAGGTTTTGTAAACAAAATGAGTATTGGAACTCATATGATATGGTTTAACAAAGCCTACATACTAAATCGAAACCTAACCTAAGTGCTTACGACCCATTATGACTCGTTAAGGTAGCTTAAGCCACTTTAACGCGTCGTTCGTGTAAAACACGTTCGGACCGCCTAACTAGTCCTATGACAAGTATTATATGCCTTAACATGTCTAATAATGTTGCCTAATCAGTTTAGATGTCAAAATTTAGGTTACATATGCTTAAAATGAATTTATGCGTAAAAAGGGCATTTTGGTCATTTTCCTAAGACATATAAACTACCTATCATACAACTAACTAAACGAAGTGACCATAAGGTATAACCTCGGAAGATTATTCCCTATACAACTATGGTCACTAAACATGCTTGTTTGGATCCTAAAGATCGACCAAACGGGTCGGGTTCGAAAGTCTAAGCGGTTGTTTAGACCGCTTATCTTACGACCCTATATAATCACTAATCTAAAAGTGACGAGCTAAACATGTTAAAACATGCTTAACGAAGTTTGAAAACAAGTTTGATATCAAGACAAAGGGTCTGGATACCCAAGAATAGTTTGGTTGCAAAATACGCAAGAATACACATTTTGACCGAAACTACGACTCGTCACTACACCTAAATAACGTGGTAATCAGTAGGTATAGTCACAAGAGACTATAACCATCGTGATTACGCTCACGTTATGAAGTTCAAACGAACTTCGTGTTGACCATTGACTGGTCAAAGTAGAAAGTCAAACACTGTTTGACTTTTACGCTTAAAAACGCATAAAAGAACGAAAGAATACTCACAAAGGATCCAAGTAAGGTAATCTTGATCCAAATTGCTCAGGTATGAGGTGCCAAGCCCCAACTTAGAGCAAAAAGGATCAGATTTGTGAGGAACAAGAATGAGGGTGTTGGGTATGTATAGGATTCGATCCACCGTTAAGATCGTCTCTCGATTCCCGAGCTTTATTCTCAACCTTACACTTGCACCCACTGATTTGTATACCATGGGCACCCCTAAATGAGCCCATAGGATGATAAAAACCATGTACAAACCCAGGTAACAGCTGGAACAGGCTGTAAACTGATTTTTGCAGATCTAGGAATTTTAGGCGGGCCGCGTAAGAGTTAAGGGAGTCTTACGCGCCCCTCCTGAGCTGATTTTGGCAGATTTACAACTTTGGTCCCTGCATTTGTGAAACTTGTATTTTGATGCATATTTGACACTTTTAAGCCCCGTTAACCTCATTTCAAAGCTCTAAAATGAAGTTAAAGTGTAGGGAACTTAAAATATGCTCAAAAACATCTCGGATGTCGGTTCATTTGGCCGTACGGTTGCGTTGTTCGGTTAATTACGACGGAAGTCGTAACGAACGCAAAAACGATCCAAATTAAGCGACGGATGGAATTTTATCAAGACAATCACTAAAATAAAATATTTTAATGATTACATAAATTTTTGGATGTCCGGATATGTTCAGAACGTAAGATATGCGCGAAAATGCAAACTTGTGCACTTTTTGACGCTTTAAGTCCCTATTGATCAAGAAAGTTTATTTTTGCACACCAAACACCTCAAAGCCTATTTCTAAGCTATGTAAAGGATATTTAGGGCATATTTAACTTATGATCAAGTTCCATAATGTTCGTTACAGTACGAATCGGCATACTTTCGCAGTTTGTCGAAATTAGTCCCTGTAAGCGAATAAACTTGATTTTGCCATACCAAACCCTACAAAACTTATTTCTAAGTTATGTAAAGGCACTTGTATACAAGTAAGGAGATGGGTTGGTGCTGCTTACAGATTCAAGTGTGCTAGGCTCACACTAACTCGTGCGAGACACGAAGACTCAGGGACCGGATTGTTCTACATACAAAGTTTTATAAACACAAAGTTTTCAATTGAAATGCCGATGAAAATGATTTTATTATGTTTTCTCAACAATATTTAAACCGGTTATCAAAAAGATTTATTTTAAATCTTTTTCAAACAAACTATGAACTCGCAAACTTTATGTTGATTTTTCGCATGTTCAGGTTCCGATTTCAAACTATGGAACGGTTGTAATAGGAGAACTCATGGGGATTCGAGTACTTAGCAGGCGTTCATTTTCTAGAAGTCTTAGAACATTATACTTCCGATGTTCTGACTAATATCTTCATTGCACATCGGAAGTATAATGTTCTAAGACATCTAGAAAATGAACGCCTGCTAAGTACTCGAATCCCCATGGGTTCTCCTATTACAACCGTTCCATAGTTTGAAATCAGAACCTGAACATGCGAAAAATCAACATAAAGTTTGCGAGTTCATAGTTTGTTTGAAAAAGATTTAAAATAAATCTTTTTTATAACTGGTTTAAATATTGTTGAGAAATTCTGATGTGCAATGAAGATGGTAGTGAATACTCATTTGCTTCATTCTTGATAAATTCATATGTTACACACTCATTGTTTGTTACGCATGTGGTTTCACACCAAATTGTTGCTTTATCAAAGTTCAAATATTGTTTCGCTATTCTCGAGTTTTGCGTTGTGATTTGGATGACTGCATTATTGTAAGTGTTGGCTCCTTAATATCGAGTCAACAAACTCGTTGAAACTCCTTTTCTTTTCGAGTTACATACATGGTTTTTGGTTGTAACCATGTCGAAAATTTCGTGTCGATACATGTATTCATTGTTGGATTGTGCTTAAACCAAGTTCAATTGTTTGAACTTGCTCGCAATATATATTCAATTCAAGGTCCCATATGATAGATTGAGGCCATCATGATGTATTATAAAATACATCCTTTATCGTGTTTAGTTTGTATATATTTCGCTTAGTTTGTTTCAGTTTTTAGTTAGAATTCGTTTCTTTAGTTAGTTTGTGCGTTTTTAGGTCGTTATTGCTGAAAGTCGTAGAAAACGTTGAATAATCTACTGATTATGAAGCTGAAATAGGAGTCGGATCGTCACATAGCTGAACGGGAATGAAAATTGAAGAAATCTGGAGAAAATAAGCCTTGGCGCTATGCGACAACAACATGGATTTGCCTTGGACAAGCGCGACGATTTAAATAATATTTCCTGGATTTTGAAGCTTGGCGCCACGGGACCATAATTTGGGTTACCCGTCGCGTAGCGCGACGGGGTTTATTGTCGCCAATTCTCATCCGTTTGAACAAGGGTTAACTATAAATAATCATTAACTTCAAACATCAGCCATCTTAAGAATCAGCAACTTCATGGGCAAATTTTGGACATTCATTGGAGCGTTTTTGAGATCTTAAAGCTGCCGGTTGAAGTACAGAAGCTTAGGAAGTCATCCGGGTCGTTGTTCTGCTATTCAGGTGTCTTTATTCTTCGTTTCTATTTTAACTATGTTTCTCGTGATTGAAAATAATTTGTTTTTGAATTGTTTAAAGACTATGATTGGCTAAATTCTCTATACTACCTAGATTGGATTAATGGTTATGTAAAGTTTTGATTTTTATAATGGATAATTAGTTATTTATGGATTGTTTGCGAAAGTACTCGACTTGATTATTGTTTAGATGTATATGCATGCTTAAAAGTGTTTGAAAACTGTTTATTGCTTCGTGTGAATCTTGGTGACTGTCTATATGCTAGATTACGATTTTTAATTGTGATCTTTAGGGTTAATTGGCAAATATACCTTAGAAGTAATATTCGGTAATCAAATAAATTTAAATGTTCTACTAATCTCAATACCTGAGAGGTGCGAGGTTATTGTAGGTCTAAGTCATTAAATTGCTAGGTAGGAGCTTCGAGAGGTGTCTGAACTAGTTTACCTTTTGACCTCTGTCTAACAAGTCTAATCAAGAACTCGATTCTATCCTAGGTTTATGTCCTGAGAGGGAGTGAATCAAATTAGGGTACTTCCGTAAACCATTTAGATGTCCTGAGAGAGAGAGAGTCTAACAAACTTGTGTTCATAACAGCCTCTAGAGTGCCATAAGTGTCTTCCTGAGAAGGGTCGGGGGTCTGGTTCGGTATTTTGAAAGGTTTAGTATTAGAAGATCCCGGTTCCATAATAACTAATATCCTAATAATATCATTACTGATGCAAACCAGGATTCTAGTCTAGGTAGTTGCTTTCACCATCTTAGTAAAACCCAAGTTAATTCGTAATCATTAATTTAGTTAATTAATTTAATTTAATAGCAATTTTTAGGAAATTAAGAACCCCCCCCCCCCTAAACATAAAAACAGTTAGTTTTGGGTTAGTTTCAGTCTAAATAGAGTTGTTAACGTAGTTAAATAGAGTCTCGTGAGTTCGATATCCGGACGTACTTAGCTTTACTAAAGTCGATCGGTTCACTTGCCAGTTAGTAGTTTAGTCGAGTTTAGAGAGTCTAGAGTATTACTTTTGTGTCTATATTAGGTTAGTTTTAGTTGTTCTATTAAACTACTTTTAGCACATCAAGATTTTAGCACCGTTGCCGGGGACTCTTTGGAAATTGCGTTGATTACTTAGTTTGGACTTACTTGCTATCATACGTGCTATTTGTTTGTTTGAGTCATAGGAGTCTAAATAATTTTTGGGTCTTTTAAATTTTTTGAGTCTTTCGTTAGAGTCATCTTACTTGTTTATTGTCGGTTTTGCAGTGGATGCCCCATACACGTTCGCAAGGACCACTGCGAAGCCGTCAACGGACAAGCCTACCTCCTCGTCTTCGAACCCTAAGGTTAGTAAAACTTCTTCTTCATCTTCAGCCCCTTCTGATTTTACTCCATAATCTAAAGCACCAGCCTTTGAATTCACTCCGAAGTCGTCACCCCATAATTCCCCACCACCCTCACGCCCTCCGAGTCTACCACCCGTAGTCCAAACGGTCCACAACCAAACTGCCCAACAACGCTCTACCGCCGGTTTCACCGGTGCGAACTCACCAATCACCCTTCCCGCCATCGCCAATGAGAAATCCTGGCAAATCCCGTCTTACATCATGACTGCTATCACCAACTCGTGTCAATGTCACGGTCGTGATGACGAGGATGCTCCAGCTCGCATCAACCACCTCACCCGCCTCTATGGTACCTTCTCTATAGAAGGTGCCAACATTGACGCCCGTTTCCTCCAAGTCTTCCCGTTTTCACTTGTGGGCTGCGCAGCCACCTGGGCTATCCTCCGAGATGCCTTCCTTGCCAAATACTTTCCACCCACCAAGGCATCTCGTCTTCGTGATCAGATCCATTTGTTCCGGATGGAGCCTGACGAACCCTACCATTTAGCGTGGGAAAGATTCCAAACCTTGCTCTCCCGTTTGTAACACCCCAAAAATATTAAACTATATATATATATATGTGTGTGTGTATACATGTATAATTAATAATATTGATAATTAATATGTGAAAATAAAACTAGGGGTATTTAACCTAGTTAATTATATGTTATAAAAAGATAAAGAATCAAGGGATTCTAACCATTTTATAAACCCTAATACTACAGGGACCAAATTTAACATATTTGAAAGTCATTTTTTTTAAAACACCCATTGGTGTATTCCCCTGTTCGATCACAACAACAGAACCAGAGAGTGTCCTTCAAAACCCTAAATTCACCAAATAACACTTAATTTCAAAGAGAGAAACCGATTTGAAATCGATTCTAAGAAAAATTTGTGATCACTATAGTTGGAGGATCACAAGGTATGTTTAATTTTGTTCTTTGGTGATGTTTTGATTCTTCATGAATTCTCAAAAATGAAATTATTGAAGGATTGATTGATGTTATGGAAAAATTTGGATGTTTACAAGTCTAGGAACAAACACTAGATAAGAATTTAATAAATTCATGTCATAACTTAGTGATTTCAAGATTTATCATATATGTGTTATATGGTTTTGTTAATGATAGGATAAACACTGGAATTATGATGATGAATTGGTGTTAATTGAAGTTACGATGCAAGTTAGGTGTCGTTTCATTCATACTAGACATATGGGTATGAAAAATGATGATTTCATATGGTTAACTTATTAATCATGAACATGATCATGTTAGAATAATAATCTCGCCCTTAAGGTGTTCGACAAAATGTCTAAGTGATCTTGAATATTTGAGAAATATGAAGTAATCACTTAAATGATTAGCTAGACACATTGTATGTCGAATATTGAAATATGAGTTCTAAGCGATATATTCGAGAGTAACCAAGGCGGAACGGATAACCGTTTAAAGGGAAAGCTTTAAAGGTACGTCGCTATATGCTTCGTAGATTTTCGTTATTATTTTACGTTCATTTATATTGAATGATAAAGGTATCATTATGAAGTTCGGTTGATATTAAAACGGTGGGTTCCGTATAGACAAACCGAATGGATTAATTAAGAGTTTAACGTTATGTTAGAAAGTAATAGTGATTGATTTCACTATAATGGTCAAACGGGTCAACTTGACTCAAATTACAAATGTTTGATGATATAAAGCGATGGATGTCACTAACAAAAACAAACGGTTCAAAATAACCATAGTAATAGGACTTCGGTGAAATAAAGCGATGGATGTCGCTAAGAAAACTAAACGTGTCAAACGAATGTCTTGATGCAAACCGGGAAGGTTGCACGATTAAGACGTCGAAATGATGCCGGATTTTGAAATAATAGACATTATAGGCATTAGCCGAGAATTCAGAGACGCATAATAAAAGTCAAAACTCAGGTATTAAGTATGACTAAAATTTGCACTATTCTGTATAAAGGAATTTATGTAATGAAGGTTCGACTAGTTGTAGTCGAATGGGTCAAATAAGTATCGTACTTATTATATAACGGGTGTATAAAGTTTATACTTAACGCCTTAGTAATAGTAAATATCCATTGTTGTGATGTTAGTGTAGTAATGAAAGTTATTTTGACGAAAAAAAAATATGTTTAAAACATGAACGGGTCAAAATAAGTTGAAATAATAATAAGCAAATAGCTAAAAGTTATGAAATTTGTTAATCCGGATATCGGATTTTTAATCCATATGATAGGAAATCAAATTACGATCGCGTAGGAAGAAACAGATTGTAATTCAGATCAAAATTCAGCAAGTTACGCTCATTTTGGTAAAACATAGTTCGGCTGAGAATATGCAGGTCTGAGATTGAAACCTTCTGTCGAAACTAGGGTGTCGCGTCACGCGACGGCAAAGGAAAAGCCTGTCGCGCAATGCGACGATGCTCGCGCCTGCGACCAAATAAGCTACCCCTTATCGCGCCCCACGACAACAAAATTTCAGCAATAATGTTGCTTGTTGTTTGTTTTTAGCTTATGGACTTGTTAACACACATCTTAACCTCTCATAACTAATATTTTGATGATTTTGGTTATAGGTAATTGATATGAACTTGCGGATGACGATCAAGCATTGTGAGAGAACCGAACACGCACACGAATGAAGCTTCCGCAACTGAATGATGTCTTTTGTTACAAAACTTGTTTAACCATCTTTCAAATGTTTTCTTAAACTTGTGTAAATATTGTTTGAAGGTTTTGCATGTTAAGTAAATGCCGTTATATCGATGTATTTGAAAAGTGAAAACTTTTTATATATATAAATCCACAACATATTACACGAAATGTTCAATGTTTTGTAAGGGTCTTACAAGTTGGTAATCAGAGCCTCAGGTTAAGAGAAAGTGTGTTCGTTTCTAGGCTTGATCAAAACATGCGGTAAGAATTAATTATAAACGAGTCTAGATTGAAAGATTTAAATGAAGTAAAAGACGTAAAAGTGTCTAGGATGAGTGTATTAATTCGACATCTCACTTAACTGAAGAGATGAAAGACAAGATTTCCGAGGAGGTTGGAAAGGCTTTAGAAACTAGTCTACCATAATTTATTGATAGACTACAAACCACAATCTTGTCGGTGATGAATGATAAGATGAACGAATTGAAAGAAAGTCTCACGCAAGAAAGAGACAAGGGTAAATCGAAAGCATGTCCATATAAAAAATTTATGGCATGTAAAGCCCCAATCTATAATGGTGAAGTTGATCCAATCATTTGTCAACGATGGATTAGTGCCATAGAAATGGTATTCGAAAGAACCCATTGTGATGAGACTGATTTCGTGGCATACGGAGCCGGTTAATTAAGAGGCCAAGGGAAGGATTGGTGGGATAATCTGAAGAAGGAACAAGGAACTGAGGCCACGAGAAATATGACGTGGGAGGAATTCAAGACACCGTTCCTTAGACACCATAGCCCAAAAGTTGTGATCAACAAGATCAAAGAAGAGTTTATTCAGCTGAGGCAGAGGGGTGAGTCGATAGATAAGATCACGGGAGTGTTTCTTGACAAGCTCAGGTTTTGTGATGAGCTAGTTCAAACAGAAGAACAGAATATCTATTATTACTACAACATGTTAACTGCGGAGTATTGGGAGTTTATGGCTCCTTCGAAATACGGACATCTTACGAAGATCGTAAACGCCGCATGCGAAAGAGAGATCGAGTTAAAGAAACAGATTGAAAGAGGCAAAAGGAGGGTGTTGGATGTAAATCCAAGCCTCACAAAGAAACAAAAGCCTAATGAAGTTCCGAAGAAAGGAATTATCAAAGGGGGGTTACCTCAGTGCAAAATATGTGGAAAAACTGATAAGGGCAAATGCTATTTTAAAAATAAACCATGTCCTACTTGAGGAAAAGTGGGACACATGGTTGCTAATTACCCAGGAAAAGTGTCGATGTGTTATAAATGTTACAAACCGGGACATAAGAAGGCTGAACGTCCAGAATTGGTTGGAAACAAAGAAACAATTGACACAAAGTCCGTAGCCCAGAAGTCAAGGGCCAGGTCTTTCCACATGACGACCGCAGAGTCCAAAGTTGAACCTAATGTGGTTTCAGGTACATTTCTTGTAAATTCAATTCCAGCACGAATTTTATTTGATACGGGTGCGAATAGATCTTTTGTTTCAAATCGATTTATTCAACACCCTACATTCACCTTAACGAAATTACATGTGCCTCCAGATGTAGAAATAGGTAATAATAAAAGTTTTATTGTTTGTGATATGTGCTGGAATTGAAAATTGAGCATTGAAGATGAAGAATACTTCGTCGATTTAATTCCCATGTCAATGGGAGAATTTCAAGTGGTAATCGGGATGGATTGGCTCGCTTGATATCACGCAAAAGTAATATGCTACCGTAAGGAGATACAATTAACATCTCCGAGCGGGAAACATGTTACTATCTATGGGGAGAAAAGTTGTAATCCTATAGTATGTTCGTTTATGGAAGCTTATAAGCTTGTTCAACATGGATGTAAGGCGTATCTGGCTTACATACATGATTCGACTGAAGAGTCCCCAAAAATTAAAGACGTACCAGTCGTACGGGAGTATGAAGATGTTTTTCCGGAAGATTTACCGAGGTTACCACCCGAGCGTGAGGTGGAGTTTGGAATCAAGTTAGTTCCAGGCGCAAAATCAGTAGCTAAAGCACCGTATCGATTAGCGCCATCGGAATTATTGTCGCAACTACAAGATCTACTCAACAAAGGATTTATTCGGTCTAGCGTCTCTCCGTGGGGAGCGCTAGTATTATTCGTAAAGAAGAAAGACGGAAGCATGCGAATGTGTATTGATTACCGGGAGTTAAATAAACTCCCGGTAAAGAATCGATACCCGCTTCCGAGGATCGACTTCTTGTTCGATCAGTTGTAAGGCGCAACTTGGTTTTCAAAGATCGACTTAAGGTCAGATTATCACCAGTTGAAGGTAAAAGATGAAGACATACCGAAAAAGGCATTCCGAATGCGTTACGGACATTACGAATTCTTAGTAATGTCTTTCGGATTAACGAATGCACCCACGGCTTTCATGGACCTCATGAACTTCGTTTGCAAACTAATGCGAGAGAATTCGGTGATAGTATTCATCGATGACATTTTTCGTATATTCAAAGAATGAAGCGTATCATGCACGCCATTTGCATGAAGTACTAGAAACGCTAAGGTAGGAAAGACTTTACGCTAAGTTTTCGAGATGTGCCTTTTGGCTACGTGAGGTACAGTTTCTAGGGCATGTTATAAGTGCCGATGGAGTGTTAGTGGACCCGTTCAAAATAGAAGCTGTGTCTAAATGGAAACCTCCGAAGAATCCATTGGAGATTAGGAGTTTCCTAGGTCTTGCGGGTTACTACCGAAGATTTATACAAGATTTCTCCAAAATCGCGACGCCACTAACTAAGTTGACCCGTAAGGATGAGAAATTCGTATGGGGAAGCGCACAAGAAGATGCCTTTCGAATACTCAAAGCAATGTTGACTAGTACACCGGTATTAACATTACCAGGTGGAACTGATGACATGGTCGTATATTGTGACGCATCCCAGCTTGGTCTCGGGTATGTACTTATACAAAAAAGAAAAGTGATCGCGTATGCTTCAAGACAATTGAAGGTCCACAAAAAGAAGTATCAGACACATGACCTTGAATTGCCGACTGTGGTTTTTGCCTTAAAGATTTGGAGGCATTACCTGTATGGTGTGAAATGCACTATTTTCACTGACTATAAAAGTCTCAAGTGCTTCTTTGATCAAAAGGAGTTGAATATGAGACAAAGAGGTTGGCTGGAGACGATAAAGGATTACGATTGTGAAATTCACTATCATCCAGGAAAGGCCAACGTAGTGGCAGATGCATTAAGCCGAAAAGAAGAATATTCACCCATTTGGGTGCAGTCGATGCAACTAGTAATGACCTCACGTTTACTTGAACGAATCAGAGAGGCACAAATGGAAGCTGTAAAAGATGAGAATTTAAAAAGTAAAGAATTATAGGCCAGCTCGAAGACTTGGTAGATGGTAATAATGGATTGAAAACCCGTTTCGATAGAATATAGGTTCCAAACACATGTAGTGTTAAAAAGCCTCTTCTTGATGAAGCTCATAAGTCATGCTATTCTATTCATTCGGGAGCTACCAAAATGTACCAAGACTTGAAACAAAAATACTGGTGGCCCGGAATGAAGCGAGATATAACTAAATATGTCGAAAAATGCTTAACTTGTTTGCAAGTAAAAGCAGAACACCTGAAGCCTTACAGTAATCTTCAGCCATTAGACATTCTGGTATTGAAATGGGAGCATATCACTATGGATCTATTAACAAAACTACCAAGAACAACATGTGGACTTGACGCCATTTGGGTAGTAGTTGATAGATTGACAAAGAGTGCTCACTTTATTCCGATTCGTGAGACATGCACGTCTGAGAATATGTCACAAGTATATACGACTAAAATCGTATCTCGCCATGGGGTGCCGGTGTCCATCGTGTCGAATAGAGATACTCGGTTTACTTCAAACTTTTGGCATGATTTTCAAGAGCAGATGGGTACTAAGTTGGTTATTAGTACCGCATATCATCCGCAGACAGACGGGCAAAGCGAAAGAACTATTCAAATGCTTGAAGACATGCAACGAGCATGTATTATTGATTTTGGTGGTAGCTGGGATGTCTATCTACCACTAGAAAATGTCAAACCCCGGTATATTGGAGCGAAGTGGGTCCTCGTGAACTTGGCCACAAAGACGTAGTCAGGAACACTAATGAGAATATTGAAATGGTCTGGGAACATTTGAAAGCTGCCCAAGACAGACAGAAGTCTTACGCTGATAAAAGACGAAGACCAATCGAGTTTCAAATTGGTGATATCGTTATGCTCAAAGTATCTCCGTGGAAGGGGGTCATTCGATTCCGGAAGAGGGGGAAGTTGAGCCCAAGGTTTATTAGGCCATTCAAAATCGTTGAACATGTGGGTAAAGTAGCTTACCGACTCGAATTTCCAGAAGAATTGAGTAGTATACACAGCACTTTTCACGTTTCACATCTTCAAAAGTGCCTAGCTGATGAAACTGCTTATATAAGCTATGACTACATCGAAGTTGACGATAAACTGAACTATGTCGTAAAACCTATTGCATTCCTTGATCGGAAGGTTAAAGGATTAAGGAATAAAGAAATCAACCAAGTAAAAGTCGAATGGGAACATCGGAAATGATCGGACACCACTTGGGAGTCCGAATAAGAGATGAAATGCATTTACCTTTCCTTATTTTCTACGTATTACGATTTCGAGGACGAAATCCTCTTTAAGGGGGGGGGGGGTAGACTAGTAACAACCCAAAAATATTAAACTATATATATATGTGTGTATACATGTATAATTAACAATATTGATAATTAATATGTTAAAATAACACTAGGGGTATTTAACCTAGTTAATTATATGTTATAAAAAGATAAAGAATCAAGGGATTCTAACCATTTTATAAACCCTAACACTAGAGGGACCAAATTTAACATATTTGAAAGTCATTTTTTTTAAACACTGGATAAACTCAAACCACCCATTGGTATGTTCCCCTGTTCGATCAAAACAAATAAACCAGAGAGTTTCCTTCAAAACCCTAAATTCACCAAATAACACATAAATTCAAAGAGAGAAACCGATTTGAAATCGATTCTAAGCAAAATTCATGATCACTATAGTTAGAGGATCACTAGGTATGTTTAATTATGATCTTTAGTGATGTTTTGATTCTTCATAAATTCTCATAAATGAAATTATTGAAGGATTGATTGATGTTATGGCAAAATTTGGATGTTTACAAGTCTAGGAACAAACCCTAGATAAGAATTTAATGAAATCATGTCATAACTTAGTGATTTCAAGATTTATCATACATGTGTTATATGGTTTTGTTAATGATAGGATAAACACTGGAATTATGATGATGAATTGGTGTTAATTGAAGTTATGATGCAAGTTTAGGTGTCGTTTCATTCATACTAGACATATGGGTATGAAAAATGATGATTTCATATGGTTAACTTATTAATCATGAACATGATCATGTTAGAATAAGAATCTCGCCCTTAAGGTGTTCGAAAAAATGTCTAAGTGATCTTGAATATTTGAGAAATTTGAAGTAATCACTTAATTGATTAGCTAGACACATTGTATGTCGAATATTGAAATATGAGTTCTAAGCGATATATTCGAATTGAATTCTATAGGCAATTTGGGTGGATAACCGAGTAACCAAGGCGGATCGGATAACCGTTTAAAGGAAAAGCTTTAAAGTTATGTCGCTATATGCTTCGTATATTTTCGTTATTATTTTACGTTCATTTATATTGAATGATAAAGGTATCATTATGAAGTTCGGTTGATATTAAAACGGTGGATTCTGTATAGATAAACCGAACGGATTAATTGTCAAACGGGTCAACTTGACTCAAATGACGAATGTTTGATGATATAAAGCGATGGATGTTGCTAACAAAACCAAACGGGTCAAAACAACCAAAGTAATGGAACTTTTGTGAAATAAAGCGATGGATGTCGCTAAGAAAGTTAACCAGGTCAATTGATTGTCTTGATGCAAACTGGGAAGGTTGCACGATTAAAGACGTCGAAATGATGCCGGATTTTGAAATAATAGACATTATAGGCGTTAGCCGAGAATTCGGAGACGCATAATAAAAGTCAAAACTTAGGTTGAGTATGACTAAAATTTGCCCTATTCCGTGTAAAGGAATTTGTGTAATGAAGGTCCGACTAGTTATAGTCGAATGGGTCAAATAAGTATCATGCTTACTATATAACGGGCGTATAAAGTTTATGCTTAACGCCTTAGTTGTGATAACCGTCAATTTTCCATGTAATTCCGTACATGTTAAACAGTAATTTATGCTTTAATAACTGTGCTTGATTTGAATTAATGGCATGAATGATTCTGATTATTGTCATATACATACAAGTGCATTACATGTTGCTTGATTTCATATCATTATTGCATGCAACACAATATGATTCAATTAGTGCACGAAACAAAGTTAGCACAATTATCAGACAAACTAGAAGTACTGACGGGAGTTCAGTACTCAGATAGACTTGATAATTAGACACAGAAGGAGCCCGAAACCAAGAGTTACACTAGTATAGTGTGTAGGAAAGTAGGGATCGTAAAACTGCCTTCCTAGAGATAGTTTAAGTGTCGGAAAGTGCCTAAAACTCACACACACTGCAGAATTCTGCATTTTTCAGCAAAAATAAGCATTTTAACAACACAATATAATGCAGAATTATAGTTTAAAGGTCCAGAATACCTTCCTAAGTTTCGGGAATCAAAACTGTCATAAAAGGGAACATAAAGCACACTAAACTGCGAAATTTAGCACCTTAACGAACCGGTAACCAACCGAATAACCGGACACTACCCAAAACACCAAATTTTCACTAGAAGCATTGTTTTATCATTTCTGAACTAGTTATGGTCACCGAACATCATAATACTTCTTATAATTACATGACACATATAAACACTAAACTATATACTTAGAAACTTACCTAACTTATCTAACTAGCCATTACATTGCAACTACAACCCCCCCCCCCTTATTTTCACGGTTACAAGGGTGGACCCACCCTTGATTTTCTTGCCATTGTTTAATAGATTTGTGTCATGCTTTGGAGACATTATGACCATTAGATAACACTATGTTGGAGGATCATTACTTAAAGACCACAAGTAACTACAACTAGCTCATTTTCACAACTTCACCTCCTCTCCCTCTCCCCTTGCTCTCGGTCGTGAAGCACCACCCACATCACCACCACTTTCACTTCAATCTCTTGCATTCCAAGGTGATTCTAAGGTGTAAGAAGCAAGATTAAGAAGCTAGGAGGCACTGGAGCTTGAAGGACCATTCTCTAGAGCTTTTATCCACCTTGTTCATCATCTTGTTCATGTTTGATTTCTTCCCTAACCTTGTGCTAGTAGTAAGACTCTTGTAACTTTATTTTGTTTCTCATTTTGTTGGTTAAAAGATTATGTAAGCGGTTAAACATAAAGATCATGAGGAAACAAGAAGATGAACTCTAACATAAAGCTTAAAATCATAAGAATCTATGTTGATTTAGTGTATGTATGAATCTTGATTGTTGATTTCTTGTGATTATGGTGTTGATCATCACAAGAAGCTTGCTAGATTGTGATTAAACACATGATCTAGCAAGTCAGAGGATGAATCTTGTAAAAATCAAAGTGATCATCCTTTATGTTTCACATGAACTTGAATATGAAGATGTTTTTGTGTATGATGATGATGAATACATGTTACAAGACTTGTAAATGGATGATTTCAATAATGATTTTCTCACGAAACTAAAGTTATTTGCAAAATTTACAAGACCATGATTTTTAAAGAAGTTAAACATGTTTTAAGTGTTTAATCAAAGCTAGAAACATGTTTGTAACAAGAAAAATACAAAAGAATTATTTTTAGAAAAATCATCTTGTTAGTTGTAAAAGACTAAATCTTACAAGAAAGGGATTTATGAATAAAGAACCATGTTTTAAAGGGTAACTAAACCTACTAAATAACATACGAAGTTACTATAAGTTTTTACAAAACTTCAAGTTCATGTTGTAGTGTAAATTGCATGATTTTGGCTCATGGTAAGTCTTGAATGATTTGTTGATGATTGATGATGATTTTAAAAGAAAATGATATGCTTTGAAAGTATGGAAACCTCCATTTTTAAGGGGAAACTACGGCAAAATTTTTGTAGAGTTTAATCACTTAGAAAAATATTTTTTTTAAACAAATGTTTACAAATAAATTTTGAACATGATGTTCATGTAAAAACTTGCCATAATTTTGTTACAAAAGTTACAAACTTTGGAGGTTGATTTTTGATAAATAAAAGTGACTAAGTATATATTTAGGAAAATATATATTTAGATGTCACAATTTGTGTGATTATTTTTATATTATGTGTATTAGTTATATTATTCTAGGACTTGAAAATAATATAATTCACCAAAATACAAAAATTATAACACAAAATATTACCAAGAATTTCAAGAAAATGAATATATAATTTATACCCGAATATTGGACAAACCGAACAAGGACTATGGACGATATATATATTCCGAAATTAAATTCATAAATATTTTGACAAATGAGTTAAACGGTATTTTGGAAACCAAAGAAATGGAAAATATGATTTTTACAAGTATTACAAGATATATCATATTTTTTTATCAAGTAGAAAATATATTGTTTTGAGTGGAGAAAAATATATATATTTTCTTGAACAATTAGAAAATATACTATTTTTGAAGAAAATATACATTTTCTTAGACAAATTAAGAATATATTATTTTGGGTGAAAAATGGAAGTATAAATATTTTCTAAGTTAATCTTGAAAATATATTATTTTTGAGGTTTATATAAAAGTATAATTATTTTTGCCAAGGAAGATTTATGGATAATTTTCTATAAAAGTTTTCTTAAAATACATATATTTTAATAATACAAATTGGTGTTTTTAGTTGATTACAAATAATATTCCAAAAAGTTTAAATACAAGATTAAGTATAAAATACTTAATAAATACAAGAAAATACGTATTCTCGTACGTACAAATACACACCGGAATACGCCACCAATACTTGGCAAAATACACAAGTCTCAAAATATACAAGCATAATTATACCCATCCTTGGGGTAATATTCATGAAGGAGTACAAGGCAAAATAAGTTAAAATATATTATTATAACAAATATTCCAAATATTTGATAAATATAATTTAAGTTAAAATATTATTATTTTAACCAATAATTATATAATTTGAAATAATATAATGTACAACAAGACGTAACTCAAAGAATGCTAAGTCATGACACATAAGACTAATAGTCATTACATGACCTAGCCGTCTAATAAAACATAGCACGTGTGTAGGTAGTTGCACGACTTCAGGATAGGATCTTTGAGTTACACCAGATTGCAGGATGCAAGATTGTGAGTTCATGTCCCCCTTTTGTTTTAACTGTTTTCAGTTGTATAACTTCGGGGGTCAAATACATGTTACAAATATTTCAATGATTACAAATGGTATGCTTAGCTAAGGAATGAATTTTAGATCATGTGAATGGGTAGGCATTAACTTGAGACCATTAATCCTTGAATAATGACCGAGGGGCATGAGTGATAGATCTATTTGGGTGTTAAGAGCCCTACCCATGGGTCCGCGAGTTGGCTGCATGTGGTGACTATGTCGTTCTAGCCGGGAGGCCCGGTATGAAATACGCAAAGGATTGAGTCTTCCTATACCGTTACACATATATTAATGACCTTGCAAAACATTAATTGATCTGTTCCTAGTTGCTTTCATACCGGTTTACAAATACATACCTACAAATGTTTACATGGTTATTCGTGCACACATACAAAACACATGAACTCGCTCAACTTTTTTTGATGTTTTCAAACTACATGTATTTCAGGAAATTGAGATGGATCTGGCGGGCATTTAAATTTTACAAGATGTTAATACGAGGAATGATGTCATCCCATTTTGAAGGGTTTGAATTGTGTATCCTATCTTTGATAAGATACATGAATCAAAGCCTTGTTTTATTTATGTCTTTTGTCGAAGTCCTTTATGGAACTTAAAACATTTGGTTGGTTGTATTTTAAACTCGAAGTCATGGTTTGATTGTAAACAATGTGGGTTGTAATCTTTTGAAACTTAGTAATGGATGAACATCATGGTTTCTATCATATAGTTGTTTGTTATAATTGAATGCAATGATATTAAGCAAGTCACACATCACACGCTTCCGCAAAAGTCAGGGTGTGACAGTTTGGTATCAGAGCTTCGATTGTAGTGAACTAGGATTCCTTCTCGAGTCTAGACTACAATCACTAGGGCTCTCTCACGAAAATATTTTCACAAAATATTTTTCATTGCATTTACAAAACGCCAAGATCCATGGAACAAACATTTTACAAAGGAAAGACAAGAAACACGAGCAATGACCATTGGCTAAATGGTCTAGGTTGCATGGAGTAAACTTGTTAAGTTAGAAAAGTCTCACGTAGGATAACGTGAATACATGATTAAGTGATACCTGTCTTTGTTTACATACACCGAGTGTTAGTGGTTAACGTACGTGCACATGTCATGATTGTTATGTTACAGGTACACATGTCCTCATCCGAGACCGGTTTATTAGAGGAGCACGATCCGATGGCGATTGTCTCTGACGACTAGGTAGCGCCTATAACAGAGGTTTTGACTTCAGACACCGACAGCGACCCATAGATGTTATCTGATGATGACGATGACTTTCAGCCCTTCGCCCTCTCGGACTTTGGAGATGGCGCACCAATAGCTGATGGCATTCCTGTCGAGGACCTTTTCGATTTCCCTGCTCCTATCCATAACCACCTCATCATCGGTCACCCCAATGGTGAGCATATTGTTGCACCTGTCCTCGACGTTGTTCCATTAGTGGTCATTCCCCCTGAGGGTTGGCCCTTCGACGATCTTTTTGACGATGATGTCGACTTGTTTTTGGATGGTCCCCCAACAGATGCACAGGGTAATGGGGAGGTTGATGATGTTGCTATACTGGATGTACCCCCTCCCGTCATACCCGTTATCGAGATATCTTCTGACTCTAGCATGCACTCAGTTGCAAACTTCTTTGAGTCTGTGACTTCGTCGGCCCTGCAGGCGGCAGGACTTTAGCTTTACGCTACTAATTTAGATGATGACGATGCGATGTCTGCTGCACCGTCATCTCCCTTTCAAGTTCCTACACCCCCTCACATCCCAGAGCTTATTCCTGATCTTAACACTGTTCAGTTTGGCGTGCCCGATATTGCACCTCTTATCCCAGAGCCGGTTTCTGCACCATTTGATCTCCCACTTGTTGATCCCTATATACCACAGCCCCCACCTGTCAGTGTTGCTCCCCCACCTCTTGTTATGTCTGATGCTCACTGTACTGATCTTCCGATCGTATTTCTACAGGAGATCCCTACTCCCCGACCAGGGGAAGGTACCTTGGGATAGCCCCTGAGTTTTGATCCGTTTGCTTCAGCAGATTTCCCTCTTATCCCTCACTTTTCACCGATTACACCAGCTTCATTGGATGAGCCTTTCAGGTGGTTTCCACCATACTCTATGCCTATATCTGACCCTTACCATCCCTCCCATCACGCTGGCTATACTCGTGATGAGTTACTTTTGTCGCTTCAGTTGTAGTTCGAGATCTTGAGTCGTAGAATTCTCGAGTTGGTGTTCGGTGAGGGTGCAACACCATCACCCTGTCCCTTTCATCCTACTTTTGTCCCTCCACCGTCATCGTCAGCTTCATTTGTACCTCCACCTGCTGCTCCCGCACCTATTCCGGGTTTTGATGCCCGCTTTCTCACCGTCGAGAAGCAGATTAGCTTTTTGCTTCATCGTGTTTATAAGCTCGAGGAGGAGCTCGCTCATGTCCGCAGTTTGCACTTCTTTCCTCCTCCTCCGCCGTCTGCATTGTAGGTTTTTGGTCTTACACAGGTACACTACTTTTGGTGAGAACGCTACAATTGAGCCGAGATGGTGAAGATATGAAGACCATAATTTAATTATTACTTTTGCACATTGACAAACCTATCTGACAAGGGTCGTGTGACCCTTTGTCTCTTTTGATATGATACACTTTGAAAACAATGCAACTTGTGGTTGGTGGTTAATGAAAGCTCAATAGCCGTGTTCTCATTAAATAGATTGTTGGTTCACATGTTCATGATGTGATTATGTTATCGCATGGTTGTTTGCTATGATGATTGCTTATATATATATATATATATATATATATGTGTGTGTGTGTGTGTGTGTGTGTGTGTACATACGACTCTTAGACAATTATTTATTTATTTAACGAATAAGGACTGACCTATCCGATCTTCTTACTAGAAGAACAATGTCGCCTCTAAGAGACACCAAAAACGACAATGTACTGCCAAGGACTGAGGCAGAACTACAAGAGCGCATCTCACGAGCTATTGCCCAGCACGAGGCCAATCGCTCTGAACATAGCAGTGGTTCCTCTGGAAATAACCCCCCAATCGGTAATGTTAAGTCACCTAAAACACATTACAACACGTTTGGATATTTCCAAAAGTGCTTTGCTAATGCTTACTGTGAATGATGTTGCTTGTGTTACATGTTGTACCTACAAATAATTCTTGGACTGCAAGCCCCTTAATTTCGATGGTACCAGAGGTGCTATTGCGTTTGTACACTGGGTGGAGAAGACTGACTCTGTATTAAGGATGAGCAAGTGTGCTCCAGAGCAAAGAGTCACGTATATTTCTGGGTTGTTTCTAGACGGAGCGCTTTCGTGATGGAATCTTCAAGTCCAGACGTTGGGTGAAGCTGCTGCGTGCGCATTAACATGGGATGAACTCAAGGAGTTAATGCGCAAAAACTATTGCTCGCGAGCGGAGATTCAGAAGTTGGAGACGGAATTCTGGAACTTGAAAATGGATGGTCCAAAAGTAGAAGAGTACATTCAGCGATTCCATGATCTGTCTAGGGTTCTTCCTTATCCGGTTGAGCCAGAGTTTAAAAGGATCGAGCGTTTTATCTGGGGATTGGCACCTCAGATTGTGAGAATGGTGACAGCTTCCAAGTCCCCAACTATTTATGAGGCTATTGATTTAAGTGTGGTGCTTACTGAGGAAGCAGTTCGGTTGGGAAAGTTTTTGATTTCTGAAACTAAAAAGAAGGAGACTCATGTGGAGTTGTCAGGGGATAACAAAAGGAAGCTCACTAACTTTAAGAAGAGCACTCGAGTGAACAACAACAATGCCAACAAGCGTAGGGATACCAACCAGCCAGCCGGTTAGGACTGGCGCTGCAAACGCTGAACCCAAGGGAAAAGGATACATGGGTACCCTACCTAAGTGCGACATCTGTCAGCGTCATCATACCGGGCGATGCAGATATGGAAAATGTGAGAACTGTGGCAAGGTGGGGCATGCCAGGGAGGCATGCTGGTATGGTGCTGGACGTGGAAATGGAGGGCAATGAGGTAATGATAATGGTAATGGTAACCGTGGTGGGAACGGAAATCAACATGGTAATCAGAATCGGGGTGGAAATGGGAATCAAGAGAGAAATGGAAACCGTGGGGGAAATAACAACAACAACAACAACCAGGGGGCAATGGAAATGGACGCGGCCAAGGATGTTTTGGTTGCGGTGATTTGGGGAACTTCAAGAAAGACTGCCCAAAGAACAATCAGGCTCGCGGAAGGGTGTTTAACATTGGCGCCAGGGAAGCACGCCAGGATCCAAACGTGGTTACTGGTATGTTCCCTATTAATCAACAATATGCATCTATGTTGTTTGATACTGGTGCCAATTTTAGCTTTGTATCCCTAGAATTTAAGAATATACTTGGTTTAGTTGCGAATAAGCTAGACGCCCCGTATTCGATAGAACTGGCTAATGGAAAGTTAGTAGAGGCGAATGAGGTAATTAAAGGTTGTATTTTGGAGCTTGGTGAGCGTGAATTTTCTATAGATATTCTACCAGTTGACTTGGGAAGTTTTCATGTCGTGGTTGGGATGGATTGGTTGTCTAGCAACCGTGCGGAGATAGTGTGCCATGAGAAGATCATTCGCATTCCGATGGCGAATGAGGAGACGATCGTGATTCATGGAGAGAAGCATGATACGCCCTTGCGGATTATCAGTTGTATGAAAGCACAGAAGTATCTAAGTAAAGGATGCGTTGCCTTCTTAGCTCATGTTATGGATAAGGAAGCCGAAGAGCCGAAGATTGAAGATATCCCAGTGGTGAGGGATTATCCTGAGGTCTTCCCCGAAGACTTGCCAGGGTTACCTCCACAACGACAAGTCGAGATCCACATTGACTTGGTTCCAGGCGCCGCGCCTGTAGCCAAGGCACCTTATCGACTTACGCCTTCCGAGATGCAATAGTTATCCACGCAGCTTCAGGAGTTATTAGACAAGGGATTCATAAGGCCGAGCTTCTCGCCTTGGGGAGCTCCGGTGTTGTTCGTTAAGAAGAATGATGGTAGCTTTCGAATGTGTATCGACTATCGGGAGCTGAACAAGTTAACTATCAAGAACCGGTATCCATTACCAAGGATTGATGACTTATTCGACCAACTACAAGGATCGAGCTACTACTCCAAGATTGATCTTCGATTGGGTTATCATCAGTTACGGATTCAAGAGGAGAGCATACCAAAGACTGCATTCAGGACTCGTTATGGACACTATGAGTTCCTTGTGATGCCGTTCGGATTAACTAACGCGCCAGTAGTGTTTATGGATTTGATGAATCGTGTATGCAAGCCATATCTTGATAAATTTGTGATTGTATTCATCGATGATATTCTGATCTATTCACGGACAAAGGAAGAGCACGAGCAACATCTCAGAGCCATTCTGGAACTACTAAAGAAGGAGAAGCTCTACCCTAAGTTCTCGAAGTGCGAATTCTAGATTCGCGAGGTACAATTCCTTGGTCATGTGGTAAATGAGAATGGTATATATGTGGATCCCACAAATATTGAGGCAATAAAGAATTGGGAAACTCCTAAGACACCGACTGAGATTCGGCAATTTTTGGGATTAGCAGGCTACTACTATAGATTCATCGAGAATTTCTCCAAGATAGCTCAACCGCTGACTTCCCTTACTCAGAAGGACAAGAAGTATGACTGGGGAGACAAGCAAGAAGAAGCCTTCCAACTGCTCAAGAGCAAGCTATGCGATGCACCGATACTATCCCTACCCGAAGGCATGGAAGACTTCGTGGTATACTGTGACGCTTCGCATCAGGGATTGGGTTGCGTGCTCATGAAACGCCAAAAAGTCATCGCTTATCCTTCGTGCCAACTGAAAGTACATGAGAAGAATTATACCACTCACGACCTGGAGTTAGGCGCAGTGGTATTTGCCTTGAAGATTTGGCAACATTATTTGTATGGTACTTGATGTACTATCTTCACAGATCACAAAAGTTTGCAGCACATATTTGATCAGAAGGAGTTGAATATGCGTCGGCGACGAAGGGTTGAGTTGCTGAATGATTATGACTGCGAAATCAAGTATCATCCTGGAAAGGCAAACGTGGTAGTAGACGCCTTAAGTCGAAAGGAAAGGGTTAAGCCCATAAGAGTTCGAGCTTTAGAAATGACAATTCAGGCGGATCTCACCTCACGCATACGTGATGCGTAACAAGAAGCTCTTAAGAAGGAAAACCTTAAGGTTGAATATCTCCGAGGAATGGAGAAGAAATTAGTGCCAAATAAGGAAGGAACCTTATGCTTCATTGGACGCATTTGGGTCCCACTCTATGGCGGTATTAGAGAGGTTATTTTTTATGAAGCTCATAAGTCAAGGTACTCGATCCACCCAGGATCGGACAAGATGTACCAAGATCCGAAAGATTACTACTGGTGGCCAAAGCTCAAGGGTGACGTAGCTATTTATGTTGGGAAATGCCTAACCTGTGCTAAGGTTAAGGCCGTGTATCAGAAGCCTTCTGGTCTTTTGCAACAGCCTGAAATACCCATGTGGAAGTGGGAGCAAATTTCGATGGACTTTATAACGAAATTACCCAGGACTCCTAGAGGACATGATATGACTTTTGTAATAGTGGACCGATTGACAAAATCTGCACACTTCCTACCTATTCGAGAAAAGATAGCACTGGAAAGTATATATTTAGGAAAATATATATTTAGATGTCACAGTTTGTGTGATTATTTGTATATTATGTGTATTAGTTATATTATTCTAGGACTTGAAAATGATATAATTCACCAAAATACCAAAATTATAATACAAAATATTACCAAGAATTCCAAGAAAATGAATATATAATTTATACCCGAATATTGGACAAACCGAACAAGGACTATGGACGATATATATTCCGGAATTAAATTCATACATATTTTGACAAATGAGTTAAACGGTATTTTGGAAACCAAAGAAACAGAAAATATGATTTTTACAAGTATTACAAGATATATCATATTTTTTTATCAAGTAGAAAATATATTATTTTGAGTGGAGAAAAATATATATATTTTCTTGAACAATTAGAAAATATACTATTTTTGAAGAAAATATACATTTCCTTAAACAAATTAAGAATATATTATTTTGGATGAAAAATGGAATTATAAATATTTTCTAAGTTAATCTTGAAAATATATTATTTTTGGGGTTTATATAAAAGTATAATTATTTTTGTCAAGGAAGATTTATGGATAATTTTCTATAAAAGTTTTCTTAAAATACATATATTTTAAGAAACAAATTGGTGTTTTTAGTTGATTAAAAATAATATTCCGGAAAGTTTAAATACAAGATTAAGTATAAAATACTTAATAAATACAAGAAAATACGTATTCTCGTACGTACATATACACACTAGAATACGCCACCAATAATTGGCAAAATACACAAGTCTCAAAATATACAAGCATAATTATACCCATCCTTGGGGTAATATTCATGAAGGAGTACAAGGCAAAATAAGTTAAAATATATTATTTTAACAAATATTTCAAATAATTGATAAATATAATTTAAGTTAAAATATTATTATTTTAACCAATAATTATATACTTTGGAATAATATAATATACAACAAGACGTAACTCAAAGAATGCTAAGTCATGACACATAAGACTAAGAGTCGTTACACGACCTAGCCGTCTAATAAAACATAGCACGTGTGTAGGTAGTTGCACGACTTCGGGACAGGATATTTGAGTTACACCAGATTGCAGGACGCAAGATTGTGAGTTCATGTCCCCCTTTTCTTTAACTGTTTTCAGTTTTATAACTTCGGGGGTGAAATACATGTTACAAATATTTCAATGATTACAAATGGTATGGTTAGCTAAGGAATGAACTGTTAGATCATGTGAATGGGTAGGCGTTAACTTGAGACCATTAATCCTGGAATAAGGACCGAGGGGCATAAGTGATAGATCTATTTGGGTGTTGCGAGCCCCACCCATGGGTCCGCGAGTTGGTTACATGTGGTGACTATGCCGTTCCAGCTGGGAGGCCCGGTACGAAATACGCAAAGGATTGTGCCTTCCTACACCGTTGCACACATATTAATGACCTTGTAAATCATTAATTGATTTATTCCTAGTTGCTTTCATACCGGTTTACAAATTCATACCTACAAATGTTTACATGGTTATTCGTGCACACATACAAAACACATGAACTCGCTCAACTTTTGTTGATGTTTTGAAACTACATGTATTTCAGGAAATTGAGATGGATCTGGCGGGCGTTTAAAGTTTACAAGATGTTAATACAAGGAATGATGACATCCCATTTTGAAGGGTTTGAATTGTGTATCCTATCTTTGATAAGATACATGAATCAAAGCCTTGTTTTATTTATGCCTTTTGTCGAAGTCCTTTATGGATCTTAAAACATTTGGTTGGTTGTATTTTAAACTCGAAGTCTAGGTTTGATTGTAAACAATGTGCGTTGTAATCTTTTGAAACTTAGTAATGGATGAACATCATGGTTTCTATCATATAGTTGTTTGTTATAATTGAATGCAATGATATTAAGCAAGTCACACATCACACGCTTCCGCAAAAGTCAGGGTGTGACATTAGTAATAGTAAATATCCATTGTTGTGATGTTAGTGTAGTAATGAAAGTTATTTTGACAAAAAAAAATTATGTTTAAAACTTGAACAGGTCAAAATAAGTTGAAATAATAATAAGCCAATAGCTGAAAGTTATGAAATTTGTTAATCCGGATATCAGATTTTTAATCCATGTGATAGGGAATCAAAGCACGGTCGCGTAGGAAGAAACGGATTGTAATTCGGATCAAAATTCAGCAAGTTACGCTCATTTTGGTAAAACATAGTTTGGCTGAGAATATGCAGGTCTGAGATTGAAACCTTCTGTCGAAACTTGGGCGTTGCATCACGCGACGGCAAAGGAAAATCACGTCGTGCAACGCGACGATGCTCGCGGCCCGCGACCAAATAAGCTGCTACCCTTTGTCGCGCCCCGCGACAACCCAAAATTTCAGCAATAATGTTGCTTGTTGTTTGTTTTTAGCTTACGGACTTGTTAACACACATCATAACCTCTCATAACTAATATTTTGATGATTTTGGTTATAGGTAATTGATACGAACTTGCGGATGACGATCAAGCATTGTAAGAGAACCGAACACGCACACGAATGAAGCTTCCGCAACTGAATGATGTCTTTTGTTACAAAACTTGTCTAACCATCTTTTGAATGTTTTCTTAAACTTGTGTAAATATTGTTTGAAGGTTTTGCACGTTAAGTAAACGTCGTTATATCGATGTATTTGAAAAGTTGAAAATTTTGATATATATAAATCCACAACATATTACAGGAAGTGTTCAATGTTTTGTAAGGGTCTTACACCGTTGCTCTCAACATGGTCAATCTGATTGGGAACTTGTAGAGAAATTCTACAACGGTCTCACTCCCGAGACTCAAGCCTGATTCGACACTTCAACAGGAGGCCACCTCATGGGTAAGAAATCGGTGGCTGATTGCAATGACCTTTTCAAGAGCTTCACACATTCTGATATTGATCATCGCACTACCACCAGGACTTCCATTCCTATGTCTAGTACTCCCTCGGCTGGTCGAGGGATACACCAAGTTAGCTTGGAAACATCGATAGCCGCGGTGATGGAGAACCTTGAGAGAAAGCTTACTAAGGAGATTCACGAGTTGAAGGCGAAGGTAGATAGGTGTGAGGTGTGTAGAGGAGGTCACGACAATATTGATTGTCCCATACTCACTCTTGAGCAAGTCGAGTTCATTGCGTGTCAAAACCGAGGACCAACGAACCCTTTCAACAAGTCAAACTTCAGTTTGAATTGGCGTAGTAACAACAATTTATGTTCTTCTTGTAACCCCCTTGGTTTCCAAACAAGTTCAACTCAAAACAGGGGGCAGGGTCAATTCCAAACTGGGGGTCCAAATATTTAGCTCAGGGGGTTCAAATAGGCAATATCCTAGTGGGGGGGGGGTCAAACAGTCAAGGTTCAAACAACCAAGACTTGGGTAGTAGTCTAGATGAAATAAAATCCATGTTATCCCAAATCCTTGTTAAGGATCAAACCACCCAAAGAAACTTAGATGATCATGCCACACTCTTAAAGAATAACCATTCCAACTTTTTGGACCTTCAAAAGCAAATTAGTGACATTGCTTGCCAGTTGCAAGAAAGACCTTCCGGTCAATTCTCAGGCAAAACCCAACAAAACCCATCCGGCCAACTGAAGGCAATCACTACTCGAAGTAGTAGGTCGTTAGGAGAGGTAGTTAGAGAGAGAGTTGAAGATGAGGAGGAGGAACAAGTAGATGAGGAAATCTAGGTGGAGACTCCCGGTAAGGTGCAAACTAGGCTAGACCCAGCAATTACCGCACACACCAAGGAGCCTCAAGTAGAAAAGAGCGTAGAAAACTGACCAATAGGGGTTAGACCATCACAACTCATATATCATTCAAGCGTCTCATACCTTGCCCGCCTTAAGCATCAGAAATATTCTAAGCAATACGGGCAATTTCTCGAGATGTTCAAGAAATTAAAAGTCAATCTTCCGTTTATTGAAGCTCTTCAGTCCATGCCAAAGTATGCGAAATTTTTAAAGGACCTTCTTAAGCGTAAAGATAGGATAGGCGAGCTTTCGAATATTCCATTGATCGGAGATTGTTCCGCGGTGGTTTTGAACAAACTACCGGAAAAACTAACCGATCCGGGCACCTTCACCATTCCATGTCTATTTAGGGGTGTCGTTACTCCCGCTTATGCTTTAGCCAATCTAGGTGCTAGCATCAACTTGATGCCATTCTCTCTCTACGAGAAACTAGGATTATGAGAGCTCACTCCCACTTGCATGACTTTTTCGTTGGCCGACTGCTCGGTCAAATATCCACGTGGTATTATAGAAAATTTGCTCGTTAAGGTCGATAAGTTTGTCTTCCCCGTGGATTTTGTTATTCTAGATATGGAGACCGACGAGAGAGTTCCCATCATTTTAGGTCGTCCATTCCTTCGCACTGCAAAGGCAATCATAGATGTCTTTGACGGCAAGATCACACTTCGTGCAGGCGACGACAACATCACATTCGAAATTGATAGGGCTATGCAACACTCGAGTGGTAGAGATGAGGATAGTGGTCTGTGTCATACAGTTTATTTTCTAAACTCATTCATTTCATGTGTGGATTCGTGTCTCGAGTACATTAGTGGAGCCGACTTGGTGAGTGAGGGAGAAGTTGACGAAGAGGTTGAAGAAGAACCCCAATTAGAGGAGGATGAGTTATGGGTTCCTGAGACTTTGGAACTCAAGGAGATTAGTGAGGAAAGTGCTCCTGAAGAGATTCTGCCCCCTTAGAGCTTGAGGTCCTTCCTTCACACTTAGAGTACGCGTTTTTAGGAGAGAAGTTTGGTATCCCCGTTATCATTTCTTCTAAGTTGATGGAGGAGGAGAAGTCGAAATTACTTGAGGTGTTGAAAACACACAAGGAGGCTATTGCATCGAGGCTATCGGACATAAAGGGGATAAGCCCCACTTTTTGCACGCACCGAATTCTCATGGAGGAGGTCTACAAACCGGTGGTGCAACCGCAGAGGCGCCTCAATCCAAACATGCAAGAGGTAGTGAAGAAAGAAGTGATGAAGTTGCTAGATGTCGGGTTGATATACCAACTTCTGATTCCTCTTTGGTGAGTCCAACTCAAGTTGTCCCAAAGAAGGGATGGATGACGGTAGTTATGAATGAGAAGAATGAACTCATCCCATCACGCACGGTCACCGGTTGGCGGGTATGTATTGATTATCGAAAATTAAATGACGCCACCCAGAAAGACCATTTCCCTCTTCCGTTCACTGACCAAATGCTAGAGCATCTGGAGGGGAAACAATACTATTGTTTCCTCGATGGATTTTCCGGTTACTTCCAAATCCCCATCACACCGGAGAATCAAGAGAAGACGATCTTTACATGTCCCTATGGCACATACGCGTACCGACCCATGCCGTTTGGAATATGTAACGCTCCGGCCACTATTCATCGGTGTATGGTTGCCATCTTCCAAGATATGGTTGAGAGTTCCATGGAGGTCCTTGTGACAACCTGCACACTCCGTTTTGTATCGATTCCAATCTCGATGTAACCCCGTTAATTAGTAACTGATATGAATATAATAAGGGTTTTTGAATATTTGAGACTTATGTGGTAATGATAAATGGTCGATATTATTAGTGTTGGTATTATTATTTCCATAACAAACCAACCGCACATCAATATCTAGCATCAAACACTTCACATTTAATTGGGTCATTCATCCTTGAACCTGTTAATTATGCACACCCAAATTAAAGGCCCAAGAGTCAAGCCCATTTCCCACCATTTGCCCTAGTTTTATCGCACACATGATAAGAAAAGCACACATAAGTGTGCGACCATACTCATGTTTAGTATAAAAAGCAAACAGCCGACACCTGGGCTCTTGTTGGCTACTATCATAAGGCTAGAGGGTATGGGGTTCGTCCCCACCCCCGTCGAGCTCCGGCGATGCCCGCACACCATCCCCCCCCCCCCCCGGCGTCCCGTCCTCACCGGCTTGTGCTTGACGTTGGCGACGGGCACTAAATGCCAAAAAATGTGGGGACCGTTTGACAAATATGACCATTTAAAAAAATTTTCAAATTCAGAATTTTGATTTAATAAATAACTGCTATAATTCAAATTTATACCCAATTCACTCCCACTTTTATAAATACTCACCTCTTTTACACCATTTTTCACAACTTTTCACCCACTACAATCTCATATCTCTCTCACATTTTATAACCCCTCTTCCCTTTTTATAAAAACTCATCAATTTTTATACCATTTTTTACCCGCTACCACCCCATCTCTCTCTCTCAAAAATTATCATGGCTTCACTTTCTTCCATTTCTTCATCTTCTTCGTCTACGTGGTATTCATCATCTTCGGAAGAGGATGCAATGATGCACAACATGATTATGAACGCGGCTCAGGTTTTCATGGCGGGTGATGAAGCGTCGTCCCAACGGCTAACTAGACGAGCAAAATTAAACCGAGACCAAGAAGTTACTTTACTATTTTTTCCTTATGTTTTATATAGATTTGAAAATGTATTTTATAATTAATTTCATTTATGTTTCGTTTTAAATTTATAGCCGCCCACGATAAACTAGTAGCCGATTATTTTTCCGACGAACCCGTGTACACACCCGAGATTTTTCGACGTCGGTTCCGCATGAGTCGTGCACTTTTTTTATGTATATCAGGCGACATGGCCCAGTCTGATCTGTTTTTTACACTGCGAAACGACGCTAGGGGGTAAAGGGGTTTCAGTAATTTACAAAAATGTACGTCGGCCATTCGCCAACTAGCATACGGTTACGCACCCGATGCATTAGACGAGTATATAAGGATGTCTGAAAGAACCGCACGTCTAGGTTTGCACAAGTTTTGCGAATGGGTTGTCAAATTGTATAGCAAGAGATACCTGCGGAGACCGAATGCAAACGACGTTCAAAAATTATATCAAGCACATGAACAGAGACATGGTTTCCCAGGAATGCTCGGGAGCATTAATTGCATGCACTGGCCGTGGCAGAACTGCCCAGTTGCCTGGCAAGGTCAGTATACTAGGGGAGATCATAGACATCCGACTATTATTCTAGAGGCTGTTGCGTCACAGGATCTCTGGATCTGGCATGTTTTTTTTGGTCTACCTGGTTCGCTCAATGACCTTAACATCATATACCAGTAACAGATATTAGACGATGTAGTGGCGGGTACAGGTCCAGACACAAGTTTTACGGTTTCGGGGGTGGAATACAGGCGAGGTTACTATCTAGCCGATGGAATATAACCAACGTACTCGACAATCGTTAAAACTATTCCGCACCCGACAGACGAAAAAAGAAAAAAATTTGCGAGGTATCAAGAGGGTGCGAGAAAATATATTGAACGGCCTTTTGGTGTTCTACTAAAAAAATGGCAAATCATTGAACATCCAGCACGTTCGGCTACACCAAAGAGGTTACGACACATTATGTACGCTTGTATCATCCTTCATAACATGATCATTGAAGACGAAGGTAGAGCGATATGCGAGTACGACGAAAACGCGTCTACTGGAAATTCTGTTCCGGTTAGTGGGGAACAACAAGATTTGAACATGTTCGCTCTACGTAACGAGTACACGCATCATAACCTACAAGCGGACTTGGTGGAGTACATTTGGAACAACGCTCAAAACGAACCCAACGACGACATGGAGGACGAAGACTAGTAGCTTATTTTAATATATTAGGATTTTTTTAAGTTTATGTTTTTTTTAAGTTTACTTTTTTTTTAGTTTAAGTTTTTTTTTTAAGTTTATGTAATGTTTTTTAATATTAATGAAAATATTTTGTTAGTTTATTTGTTAAATGTTAAAAAAAAGTAGAAGATTAAAAAAATAAAAAACATAAAAGTGGTGGGGTAGGATTATCTGGGAACATCCTCCATACCCTCTTGTTTTGTGGGATGGACCATCATTGGAAAGACTATGATGTGACGCCTACGCGACGGATCATCCTCCCTTGAAGACCATCACCATAATCCCAAAAACATTCCTTTCATCCTCTATCTCAGTAACTTCTCTCTCTCTCTCTAAGACCTGCAACACAATACCATCTCCATCTTCCTTGGAGACCTCCGGCGATATCCCCTCACTCCAGCCAATTAGACCGCAGACCACTCCGGACGAGTCGACGGTAGCTCACGACGTGCTATCCGAAAACTTCATTCTTCTCTTCACTCAGCTTCCATTTCCGTTAAACACCCCCAACTCCAGGTTAGAGCATGACCCTCATTAAGTTTTTTAACGAACATGATTGTCCGGAATCCGTTAAGTTTTTTAGCTAGTAGATCGTAGGCTTTTTTATTACATGCTTTAACTTGCACCTTCTCCAATGTATCATCTTCTTCACTTTCATTTTGTCTGTAACTATGGCACCTCTCGGAATTATTCCGGTGATCGTTTTTTGCACTTTTTTCTTTATTCTTTTCGCTTCATTTATTTGTCAACTAAAAATCTAAGGGGTCAAGATACAAAAACTCAGTAGGATGACGGATTAAAGGTTACATGACCGGCCAGTGACCGGAGGGTCAACGGACCCTCCGGACCCCCCTGTAGTTCCGCCGCTGGTCCGGATTGACTTACTGTTTGATGATGTTATACGTATTAATGTGATGAAAAGGTAGTAGGATACTGATGGTGAGTGTCACCTGTTAGCTTGATAATAACACATTTGTGTGATGAAATGATATATTGATGAATGCTCTGATCATACTAAGGATGAAACAAATAGAAAGTCATATGCTTGCTTTGCTCGTAATGATGTTTGTGAAACTGGGTTTTTCTTTGAATGTACAACTGCCTATGCTTCGAGTACAACCTGGCCGTGCGTGTTTTGAATGATCGTTTATGAATAGAACAGTGATGTGGGGATTCTGTTGAAATAATGATGATTCATGTTAATGCTTCTGTATCACGTTGATGTTCATGAATTAAATATTGAAGCTGGGTTTTCTTGTTTTCCTTGAATGTACAATCAATGATGCTTAGAGTACAACCGGGTCATGCATTTTTGGTGACATTGTTAGTATAATTCTTGTGCCTGCAATATTGTTGGATGAAATGTTATTCTAATAATGAAGAAGGTGATGACTGTTAGGTTAGAAATGGGTTTTCATAAAAAGTACAAATATAGATACATAAGGTACAACCCATATAAGGATGGCATGATTTGAAAGTTGGATGTTAAATGCTTTTGTCGTTTTCGGTTTGATCCATAACGATGCAAGGAATGTTTGGTTAGGTCCGTACACATCTGATCGCACAATTGAAGGCCTTGCCCCCACCACTTGTTTTGTATACCATTAAATTCAGTCGCACAATTATCTTCCAACGTACACTTCATCCTTTGCACATGCACACACTAGTGGACTTTAGTTGTTGGGCCACACAACCACAGCTTGGGCCGTACATGGGTAAGAAAAACCCATGTTTTGAGGATTTGGTCGCACACTAGTGAAATCATACTCCTGATCTTTATTTTCAATCGCACACTTTGTTCTTGGTCGCACAAACTGCCCCAATCACACACTAGTCTTTTGAGACATGCAAATCAGTTTTGGGCCTCACCCTTGTGGACTACATGAGCCTAGTTGGGCCGAAATCATGTTAATAGAAAAAGCTGCACACTATTCGATCACATTTCTGATTTTTCAATCGCGCACTTATAAATAAAGTCCCAGTCGCACACCGTGTTTAATCGCACACTCACGCTTGGGTTGTGTGTTCGATGGGCCGCACATCTGGGCTGCTTATATTGGATCCATGTTCAACAAGTCGCACACAATCGACACCGTTCTCATCTACTTTATGGGCCACTCCTATCGTTATAATACTCGTGGAAACTTACTTGTATAAACATACGTGTGGCACAAAATCCATGTTAGATATTGCTTGTACACTACTTGTGAAATACGTGTTATATGCGAACTACTTGCATATAGTCCTAATGATGGGTAACCGTTATAGGACGTAGTTGACCGAGTTTAGGATAAAGGTATTATCTACCGAGCAATCTATGGTGAGTTCACACTAAACTAAAAGCATGCATTCCCGATGGGATGGGATGGGAACTCCAACTACATTCCCGTTGGTACAGGAACTTCATACATTCCTGGTGGTTTGGAAACTTCACATATTCATGGTGGTTGGGAACTTCATACACTAAATGAACTTCTACCATAAAAGTCCCTTATTCACTTATAACGATTAATCGCCGTGCGAGGCGGACATGATATTAGTTGATAGCGCTATTAGGTTTGACAACCTCAAACTGTGCCTCTAGAGGAGGACGGGCGTGAACTATTATCTAGGAACTCTGGTCAATGATGGTAGACATTGATCAAAAGGGCAAATAACAATTACGTCAAAGTTTCGGTATTGCATAGTTTAGTGGATTGATTGGTTCATTTATACATTTGGATGGGGTAGCACCCCACTGCACGTGTTGATTACATGGTAACTTCATAAAACGATATTTTGGATAAACGAGAAAAACTTTTCGAAAACCGTGAACTCGCCAACTTTATGTTGACACGCTACTGCCTGCTTGCAGGTCCGTAGATGTTGCGCTGTAATTTGCTTGGAGCGTTGTGGTGGTCGTCTAGAATCCATTATCGGATTCTTACATTTGAACTTATGTTTTAAGCTACTTATGAACTTAATGCTTCCGCTAAGCACTCGAACTTTATTACATTAAACTTGCTATGTTTTGGAACTTTATTTCAAACCTACTATGTTTTAGACTTAAATGTTTCGTCACCAGTCATGTTGATGATGGTTTTATTTGGTTTATGATAAATGTTCAATGTGATTGGTGGCTGGTGGCTGGATCCCGGGCAGTCACACGCCTCGCAGTGATACTCCGCATGTGGAATTGGAGGGTGTGACAGTCTTCATGGATGACTTTTCGGTTTATGTAAATTCATTTGATCATTGCTTAGGCAATCTTGAGAGTATGATGACGAGATGTGTGGAGACAAAGTTTATGCTCAACTGGGAGAAGTGTCACTTTATGGTGACGGAGGGGATAGTTCTAGAACACAAGATTTCCCGAGCTGGCATAGAGGTGGATAGGGCGAAGATAGTTACCATTAATAGGCTTCCCCCACCGACGAGTGTGAAGTCGATTCGAAGTTTCCTTGCTCATGGGGGCTTTTAAAGGCGTTTCATTAGAGACTTTTCCAAAATCACACGCCCCATGACCCGACTCTTTGAAAAGGACGTTCCTTTTGTTTTATACAAGGAGTGTCTCAAAGCATTTGAATTCCTAAAAGAGAAGCTTGTGAGAGCCCCCATTCTCATATCGCCCGATTGGAGCTTGCCCTTTGAGCTCATGTGCGGCACGAGTGATTACGTGGTCGGTGCGGTTTTGAGGCAAAGACGGGAGAATCATTTTCACCCGATATATTATGCGAGTAAAACCCTCAATATGCCCAAGAGAACTACACCACCACTGAGAAGGAACTCCTAGCCGTCGTGTTTGCATTTGATAAATTTTGTTCATACCTCGTGCTTTCGAAAACATTCATGTTCACCAATCATTCGGCTTTGTGTTATCTCTTCCAAAAGAAAGACGCTAAGCCTCGTCTCATATGATGGATTCTCCTACTTTCCGAGTTTGACATCGAAATTAAGGACAAGAAAGGATCAGAGAATGTAGCGGCCGATCATCTATCACGATTAGAGGATCCGAGTAGAGAAGAGATTCGTGAGGAGGCGATAGGAGATAGATTCTCTCATGAATCAATTGATTTTGTTACGGCGGAGAAGGAAAGTATGCCATGGTTTAGCGATTTGGCGAATTACCTTGCAAACGGGTATATGATGAAAGATATGAGTGCTCAACAAAAGAAGAAGTTGTTCCGAGATGCAAGAAAGTACATATGGGATGACACATACCTCTTTAGGATAGGAGGAGATAGAATACTTAAGAGATGTGTCCCAAGAGAAGAGGGGTTAGAGATCCTTAGGCATGTTCATGATGGATTAACGGGAGGTCACCATGGCCCACACACTACCGCACAAAAAGTCTTTGAGTGTGGTTTCTGTTGGCCTTCGGTAGTTACGGATGCTTTATAGTTTCTTAGGAAATGCGATGCATGCCAACGTACCGATCTCATCCAAGGATGAGATGCCTCAAAATCCAATCCAAGTTCTTGAAATCTTTGATGTGTGGGGCATCGACTTCATGGGCCCTTTCCCTTCCTCTAGTGGGAGTAGGTACATCCTCGTGGAAATCAATTACACCTCTAAGTGGGTTGAAGCTCAAGCTTTACCTACAAATGATGCCCGAGGGGTGGTGAGATTCCTTAAGAAGTTATTCACGCGCTTTAATACACCAAAAGCTATCATAAGTGACTGTGGCACTCATTTTTGCAATGTCGTAATGGAGAAAGCAATAGAGCGTTACGGGGTCACATATCATTTGTCTACCACATACCACCCTCAAACAAGCGGTCAAGTCGAAAATGCGAATCGAGGAGCGAAGAGGATCTTAGAGAAAACAGTAGGAAAAAGTAGGAAGGATTGGTCGGATAAGCTTAACAACGTGTTGTGGGCATTTCGTACCGCCTACAAAACACCCCTAGGTACCACTCCTTTCATGATAGTTTATGGCAAAGCATGCCATCTTCCCATGGAATTAGAGCACCGAGCGCTTTGGGCTCTTAAAACCGTCAATTTAGATCATACCGAAGCAGCTAGGAAACGTTTCTTCCAAATTCATGAGTTGGAAGCTCTTAGAGATACGGCGTATGAATGTTTTTGGAGTATTAAGGAAAAGACGAAGGCGTTGCATGATAGGAAGTTAAAAGGGTTGAAGGAGTTTAAATCCAGTGACAAGGTACTTCTATGCAATTCAAGGTTTAAATTGTTTCCCGATAAGTTGAAATCGAAGTGGGCGGGCCCATACTTGGTAAAGGAGGTGTTTCCGTATGGTACAGTGGAGTTCCAAGATGAAGCCGACGGAGGTACTTGGAAAGTAAACGGCCATAGGTTGAAGCACTATCTAGGAGGGCCAATCGATACCGCTGAGAGGGAGGAAACTCCTCTTGAAGACCTACCGAACATCACCATTTAGAGTCTTGAGTTAATTCTCAAGTGTAGAGTTTGTACCATTTATATCGAGTCATTATTTGAGTCTTTTCGTAGTTAACGGTAGTTTTTCATAGATTTTCGTGTCTTTGTGTTGTGTGTTTGAGTATTTTGTAGGAAATCATTACCGACGAGGAACAAGAATTGAAGAGAAAACGACATTCCTGGTAAGTCCCAGTGTTAGAAAATATTTGGATGAGTTTTGGGAGGTTTGGGTAAAACAAGAAATTTTTCTAAGGCATGGAAGCCTTCAAATTTTCAAAACTTTCTGTGAAAATGAGGCCTTCGCATCACGCCAAGACAATTATACTTCACTGTGCTGTAGCGCGAGGCCCTAGTCCATTTGAAACTAGAAATCAAGAGTGTCGCGTCGCGCAAAGCCTCTTGACAACCACACTTTACCAACGCATAGCATGACCCCACATTACACGGGTTAGAACCTATCTACTTCCCCTTTCTTCCCCATTCTCACCAAACCCTAAAAGACAAACAACCAGCAGCAAAACCTCCATAAACCACCATATCTACCACAAATCACCACCATTTTCACCTCATTTTCCACCCATATCACTTCCTTATCAATCCCCACCGTCAGTTTTACCATCTCACCCGCTAAATCACTCGCATTGAGGACCTACCGTACGACTTAAAGATTCAATTTTTCTCTACTTTCTCAATGAATCTGGTATGTTTTCTTGATTATTCTCTGCATACTACCTGTTTAGTGTCTAGTTTGAGTCTTATTTCGAGTCATAGTTGTCAGTTTTTGTCTGGTCCAGTTTGAGTCTTAGTATGATTATGTCTAGTGTTTTTCATGGGTGCGAATGGTTTGGTTTGGGATTGTTGAACATTGAGCTGAGGTTATTGATTAATACATTGTCATAAAGTTCCAATCTTCTGTTTTGAAAATCGGACGACTTAACTGGATTAAAACCTCCTTTAAATAGGAGGAATTTTTCAAGTTAAAAATCTGTTTTTGACACTAAAGCTTCTGACTTTATGCAAGTTTGGCCTCAATGTTCGGTTTTGGTAGGCACTTAATGTTAATTGGGGCAATTAAAGTGCCAGGAGGAGGTAGTCTACATTGAGTCGTAGTTAATGAGTCGGTCTTAGCTTAGTTTAGTAGTGGTCTTGGGTTTACTTATATGTGCGTACAAGTTTGACATAGATTGTCTGTACTCAAACTCCATTCGGGCAAGGTTTGTTTATCACTTATGCTTTTGTAAACGGTAACCCACATTTTTACTTCAAATTGTTTTTCGGATTCAGCCGCGAATGTAATGCTATACGGTTGTTTCCAATTTTATAAAAAAAATTCAAAAATCCAAAAAAAATTAAAAATACCAAAAATAGTTTGTGAACACTAACTGTTTTCCTGTAATTATTTGTTTAAACACTGTTTTTGCAGAGTATGTTGGGTGAAGGCAGTAGTGGTGCAGGTCGTTCACGAAAATGAGGTCCGGTCGCACGTCAAAGAGGGGATCCGAGTATGCAAGTGGATCATCCGAATCCTCAAAGAAGAATAATTAATTATCACACTCGGGAATCTATACCCGTGTGCAAGATACGGAACAGAGGTGATCATCCATTGTTGCAATTCGAGTTAGGTACGAAAGAATGGGAAAAGTTTGATAAGCTGAGAAATACCGAGTTTTTGGAGCATAGAGTTATTGACTGGGAATGGCTGGAGAGTGTTGGTTCTCGATAGAGGGTCGAGCAAATTTTGGGCCCAAGGCTGAGAGGGGCGTTAGATTGTTATTGGGACCAGTACGAAGAGTTGCTTCTAGAGTTTCACAGCACTTTTAAGCACAAAGAAGGTGCTTTTGCCCAAAACAACGCAATATCGCAGCTCTGATACCAATCTGCCACACCCCTTTCTGCGGCGGAAGCACGAGGTGTGATCATGAAAGGTTTTCATTGCATACGATTAGTAAACGTACTACATGCTCATAAAAATAACTCCAAATGCCAACATTACATAACTGAAAACGTAGTTTTAGTGTTTACATCACAAGACAGCATATTGTCTGAAAAGTTTACAACTTTATTCTACGATAAACATGAACAACATCCGAGAGCATGAGTAAGAGCGCGCGCACATCCACTTTAGTTACCTGCAATACATGTGAGTTTTTGGAAAAAAAGTCAACATAATGTTGGTGTGAATTCATGCAGTTTTTGTATTTCACGTTTGTATAATTTGTATGAAAACATAGTTTGTATCTTGTATAAATCAAGTATTCTTGTGTACACCACGTACTCATGTATAAATCAAGTATTCTTGTGTAAATCAAATATTCATGTATAAATCAAGTATCCTTGTGTACACCACGTACTCATGTATAAATCACGTATTCTTGTGGTATGAATCTTGTATTAGGGTTGTTAATGGGTTGCAAGGCCATTAACATGTGACACGACATAGGAAGTCACCAAACCATAGGCATTTATCAAGTTTTTCTGAGACACAAAAGCACTACTTGGTACTCGTTCTCACCAAGAGTGTGGCTGCCCGAAACCCATTAGATCTAACCTTTTGTTCTGCGGTCTAGGTATATTGTTGATTAATGGTGGTTATGGTACCCTATTCGTGACACGATTTCTCGTATCATTCCTCAAAACGCATCATACTTGGTACTAGTTTTCACCAAGAGTGCTTCTTGTATTTTTCTATTCTCAAAACGCATCATACTTGGTACTCGTTCTCACCAAGAGTGCTTCTTGTTTTTGTATCCATCATACCATTTGTAAACATTGTAATATTTGTAACATTTATTTCACCCCCGAAGTTATAAAACTAAAAACAGTTAAAAGAAAAGGGGGAGCATGAACTCACAACTTTGCGTTCCTGCGTCGTAAACTTAACCGGATTTGCTTATTTAGCGTCGTGACCTAAACGTGTTTTATTAACGTTAGTCACTAGACTAGTATCGCACAAGTACAAATAACTATATTTTGTATATGTTTTCTTGTGTTAAAAATAATTTATATTTTTAACTATGTATCTTACTTATATTATTTCCTCAAAAATAAATATAAGTATCTTGTATTTGTCTAGGTATGTTGTATGTGTATTTTTGTATCTTCACTCCTTAGGAGTATTTAGTGTATTTTCAAGTCCTAATACACTATTACATGTAATACATACTACATACACTTAGCACAAAATTTGGTGATCAGTAAATATATATATTTTTCTCAAAAATATACATACTTAATATCAATTTTTAATCTTGAAGAAATCATTATTTTTAACACAAAAGTTAGGGAAACCTTAGTAAATGTTTTTAGGTACATTTTTAGGGGTTAAGTTTCTCAAAAACTTATATTTTCTAAGTGTCAAAATTTATAGAAATTTTGACAGAGTTTCCCCTAAAAATGGAGGTTTCCCATGTTTTCAAAACATGTGTTTATTTTCTTTTAAATCATCACAATCAATAATCAACTCATTAAACACCTACCGAGTGTCACAATCAAGTAAATTTTACTACATCATGAACTTGAAGTTTCGTAAAAACTTATAGTAACTTACCATGCTATTTAGTAGGTTTAGTTACTCTTAAAAACATGGTTGTTTGTTTGTAAATCTCATTCTTGGAGAATTTAGTCCTTTACAACTTGTAGGATGATTTTTCTAAAAGTACTTCTTTTGTATTTTTCTTGTTTCATAAGTATTCATACACTTGTTTTTCTAATAAAAATAGTGTAGGTTTAAATAAAAACCAAGATCTTCTAAAAATCATATTTTAAACTTGGTTTTCTTGGAAATCATTCATAAATCTTAGATTTATAAGTTTACTAGCTCACTTTGTTCATTACTTTCCAAGAAATCATTTATCCATCAAGTTCATGTTTATACATGAGGATGATCTTCTTGTGTAAACACATAATCACCCTCTAACTTGCTAGTTCATGGGTTTAATCACAATCTAGCAAGCTTCATGCATTGATCAACATCAATAACTCTAATAAACAACAAGCAATCACCGTATCTCTACTAAATAATATCATTTCATCCATTATTCATCATATGCAAGCTTATGTTTCATGATTCATGAATATGTCTTTTAATGTTCTAGTAATTTTTAACATAGCATATCTTTTAACCACTCAAATATGAAGTAAACAAGAGTTTATAAGAATCTTACAACTAGCTTAAAGCTAGGGAAGAACAAGGTTGAAAAGGTGGTGGATAAAAACAACCGAATGAAGTCCTTCAAGTTCCGTGAGCACCGAGCCTCGTTAGTGATCTTCTAGCACCTTGAGAAGACCTCGGATTGGCTGGTTGATAACCGAAAATGGTGGTGATGTTGGGAGGGTGTTCGGCCGAAGGTTTTAAGAGGGAGAGAGTGAGAGTGTGGTGGTGAAGATGAATGAGGTCTAGTGTACTACTTATAAAGATTTCATATCTTTCAAAGATTGCCTAATATCTTATAAGATCCAAGTGAATCAAGTAATATCAAAATGTATCTTGTAAGATTTGGCAAAAATTTGGTGGGGGCCACCCCCTTTGAACCGTAGACAATAAAGGGGGGGGGGGAAGTGTAAATTTCATCTTCTAAATACATAAATAATTAAGCTTTCAAGTGTAAGCTTTAGAGATTTAGTGTGTTATTATGTTATAAGGGGTGTTATGGTGTTCGGGTGTCACACCCTGGCTTTGCGGAAGCGTGGTTATTTTGGTGTGACTTCTTAATACCATAGCTTAATCATAACAAGCTATATGAAATAAAAACCATGCAAGATCATCCATTAAAATAAGTTTGAGAGTAAAGAACCATAACATTGTCTTAACGGATATCACATCCTAACAAACATAAACAGTGTTCAAAAGACACAACACCAACAAGGAATAAACACAGTTTAAGAACTGTGACTCGTCCAGGAAAAAGTCACATCCCTTAAACTCGGATGACCTCGAGACTAATGCAGCGGGAAAGCGTGTCATACCGCGCCAGATCCTTTAATTCCCTGAAATACATGTAAGTTGAAAAATCAACAATAATGTTGAGCGAGTTCATGTGTAAGTGAGTAAATAAACCTTTGTATGTATAAAAACCCTGGTATGTAGCAAATAAGGAAAAAGAGATCACCAATGGTTTGCAAGGCCATTGATATGTGTGAAGTGCAAGTAGGAAGACTCAAACCTAGCAGATTTATGCGTTGGGTACAAAGTCACCCCGAGGTCCGTTCTGTTTGGGCCTGGGGCTGGGCTCGCTACACCCAGATAGATCTACCGCTCCTGCCCCTCGGTCCTACCCTGAGGATTAATGGCCTCAAGTTTCCGCCTACCCACTCACATGATCTGAATAATAACCCTCCTTACGCTAACCATACCATGTAAGAATTATTCGTAATCATAGTAACATGTATTTCACCCCCGCAGTTTAGAAAACTGAAAACAGTTAAGAGAAAAGGGGGACATGAACTCACAGTGGTGCGTCTCTACCAAGTATATCTCCTGATCAAGCAGCTGTGCGACGACCTACACGTACTAAATCTATTAGACGGACGGCCGTGCCTTAGCTTAAGGTTTAAGTTTTTGGGAAATAGTTAGACAACTATTTCGTGTTTATATTTTTGTAAATACTTGGTAATTATTTTCCTTCCCAAGGATGGGGGATTTAATACATGTGCGTTCGTATACTTTCAAAATATATTATTAAGTCTCACTTAAAATATATTTTATTTCTAACTCCAAAATATAAGTATTCTTCCCAAAAATATTATATTTTAATACATGTGATTCTCCCAAAATAATACTTTGACAAAAATACGCGCTCATAAATATTTTCTTAAAATGCGTAAGTTACGTTTTAAAGATCGGGTGGTAATAATTATACCGTTGTAACTTATTATTTATCATGAAGGTGTTTGTATTATTTTTGGAATCATTAGTACTTAGTAATATTATTTTTACTCTAAAAATAATATTCGTATATTTCGCAACTAATCATAAACATTTTACAAGTGACGCTTATGAAAAATATATATATCAAACATATATTTACCCCGTTTTTATTTTGTGAAAACCCCACCTCCGATGTTTCGTAAATAAAGTCGTGGCGAAACTTACGTTTTGAAAACAAGTCAAAAATAGATTTACAACACTTGTAGTGAAAATATTCCCAAGTGTTAGGTTTTTAGAAAAATTTCACCAGAGTTTCCCCTGTAACTGGTGTAGGATCGTTTGCGGACCCGAACGAGTCGTTTAGAAGAGTTTATCTCGGTTTCAGAGGCAGAAACTAAGAAACCGAGGTCAATGCAGCGATATTTCACTTTAAACTGTTGTTGTATTGATAACGAATGCAATTACAGACCTAACAACACTTCGGCAGCACTTCGTGGCTCACCGGAAGAATCTCAGAAAAAGTTACAACTGAAATGACAAATGGCCTATATATAATGAGCTTGATTTCGCTTGAAGTAAACATGAAGACTTCAAGCGAAACCTTTGAAGCGAAATTATCAATAAAAAACTTTTGTCTTCAAGCGAGATCTTCATAATTCATAAATCTGATTTGTAATTTTCATGCAATCTCACGTGTATTTGTAATATGATGTCATTGATGATGTCACCTAGATGATGTCATCATGACATCATGTCTTGATTAGCTCCGCACCGAACCGAGACTCGATACAAGACGAAGACGACAGATGTATGTACCAACAGACTCCCCCTCAGATGTTGACGAGTCTTAAGTGTCGAGTCTTTGCATCTTCAGTCTTTATCAGTCTTTGATCTTTCTCTGAAGTATTTGTCATTGCAAAAATCCTCATTCTCTATCTTTAACATCAACAAACTCCTCTCTCTCAAAAGTTGACGAGTCTTGATGTCTTCAGACTCCCCCTCTCAATCTGCTGGGATCGTAGTCTGGAATTCACTTTCCACAGGTTCTTAGATCGTAACCTGGCACTTCATCACTCTCAGGTTTCAGAACCTGGCTAACCTGCAAAAACTCTACCCAAAAATAAATTTTCTGATAACAATTTGTGGATAAAATTTTCAAATCTAATTTACCGCTTGCAGGAATAACATATTATATTGCAAAACATTTTTTTTCATTTCATTTCAACATTCTTCAAACACTTTCACCCAAACCATTTGTTCATCATGTTTAGCATTCGGAATTTTGAAAATCAGCTCTCCAACACCAGTTGTCGAAAATCTTTTTAAATTTTTCAAACTTTATGCTAAAACACACTAAAATCTTTTTGGATTTTTGACTGAAATAGAAATGCAGAAAATGAAATATTTACAAACAATATTTTTGTGAGTTCGTGCAAGAGGATCATATCAGTTTTTGAGACAAATCACCAACACCGTTAAGCTTCATTTCATTTTAAGCTCTAAACGATTCACTTAGATTGTCAGTATATTGATCCACTTAAATTTTCACACAAAGTTCAATTGATCCGAGATATGAGATTAATGTTTTAAGCTCTTGAACTTATTCGTGTGTCCCACTACTTGAATATACTCCCGTATCCAGATCCCAATATTCAGTCTTACAGGTGAGTATACCACAGATGATATCTGTCAGGGAAATAAATTATAGTACGAGGGCCGTGAGAGCTCAGGTCGATCTTTCGATACGCAGAGAGATGACGGCTTCGACTTTTGGTGTATCCCCTTTTAGAGGATCTTTTGCATTACAACAGTAGTGACTATCAATTTTATTGTTTCATCAGCTTGCTGAGGGCGATGCTATGTTTCAAGCATTTGCAAAAAGCATTATCCGGGGACTAGGTCAGAAATTTCTTTCAGCAGAAGTCCCGGGATAATACCCCAGATATCACTGAGCATAAAGACCTAGTATCTCAGAATAAGGGACCTTTCAAACAAGATTTCAGGGGTTACCTATATATCCAAGTTTGTGTTAACTCACAGAACAAGCAAGTTTGAAATTTAGATTTATATCTCGTCACAATCTACTGAATGTGTAAAAACCTACTGACACATCATCAGTGAGACCGTTTATCACTTTTTTATCTTACCAAATCTTTAGCATGTTGTGATCGTCCACTGATGTACTATCATTTCCTCTTTTATGCAACAAAAACTCATTTTTCATTTTATTATGTTTTTGTCTTTTTCAAATTTTCAAATGTTTTTGGATTTTCTAAAATTTCTTACTCCCCCTAAAATACAAACACATTTTAGGAAATTTGAACACAAACTGTACAGAAACATGACAACTGATATCGAATCACTTCAATTCGCCATCCACTTGGCATAAACAATCAGAACTCCCCCTCACAACAAACTATTTTCCCATTATGATCTCAAAACACTTAAGTTTGTTTTAATCAAATGGTTTTTCCGGAAAATAAGTTTGATTTTACCACTTGTAAAATTGGGGATCAAATCATCACATTGTTTTACCAATCATATGTAGGAAATCAGATACAACTTAATGTCCCTGATTTACCACTTGTAAGATCATTCCAATTCAACTTCTGAACCACTTGTAAAAATCACAACCATACAACTTAAACCTGCTTTTCAACCAATTTACCATCTTTTGGTTGAATTCTCAAGGTGCCGATTCCTACTCCTCGCTTACAAACCTGGGAGTTCCGGCAAGTCCTGCAAAACTTCTCAAAAACACATTAAACATGATAAAGAATGATGCCGATTCATGATCCACGATTACCAACTTGGGATCTCCGGCAAGTCAGGTTTTTACTCTTTGAAAAATATATCCACCCAAGCCTGACCTTCTTTGGGTGTAACAACCTCTTCATCATATTTTCTTTCAACTAACCTGTGACCTCCTCTTTTGGCAGCGTAAAATTCTTTAACACCTTTGACCTTACCATTGATCATTTTGCCAAAAATGTGTTTCACAGTTCCGTTGAAAGCTTTATCAACATCAAATTTCTTCTTGTCAGAATAAAATTGATTTGAAATTTCAACTTTCCCAACTCTCTTTTTAAAATTTTCAGCACTCAAAGGTGGAAAATTCACATCATCCACTTTTGGAACTGATTTTTCAACCTTTTCTTTAACAACTTTTGGCTCCTCTGATTTTGTGGAATCAGATTCATCACCAGAACTGTTTCCTGAACCCTTAACAACCCATTTTTGATTTATCAAATTTTCTTTTCTTTTAACCACATGCTTTGAACATTCTCCCTTCTCAAAGATTGAATTTTCAAAGCCTGTGAACTTTCGGGTTGAAAGTTCAGTTTTCTCAACAACTTTCTCTTTCAATTTACCAGAAATTTTCTGTTTTGGTTTGAATGTCTTTGGACAGTCCCTAGCAACATGACCAACAGTTTTACACTGAAAACAGGTTCTCTTTTCAATCTTATTTGGAACAGCATTTTTCTTCAGCTCTACTTGCTTCTTGGCAAAGAATCCTTGATTTGTCTCCTTCCAGAATGAACTCTTTTGTTCTTTCTCTTGACTTGTTCCTGAAACAAAATCAGTTTTTGGTTTATAAATTTCCTCATTTTTATAATTTTTCGGTGGTATAAAACCTAGACCATTCCTTTTGAAATTACGGTTTTGGTTTGGCTTCTTTTGAAAACCAGAACCAGAACTGTAACCCTTTTTCTTGTTTAATCTTTGTTGAACTCTTGAGGTGTATTTTGTAGGTTTATCAATAAGATTTACATCTTTTAATTCAAAAATATTGATTTCTGTTAGTTTGAAAACCTTTTTGATCATCTCAGTTTTTACACCTCTTAATGGAAAATCTTCATCAGAATATAATTTGTCAGAATCTTTCAAAGTATATGCCACTTTAAATGATTCATCATTCAAATTAGATTTTGATATCAAAAACTCTTTATCATAAACCCGTTTGTCCTTTGTGACTGTTGACTTTGATGTATTGGACTCAGACTTTGACTTGGATTTGGACTCTGGTTTTGACTCCTCTATGTCATCTTTGTCTAACACCTGATCGACCACACTTTTTATCAATTTTGACTCATGATCAGTATCGGACGACGTGTACGTGACATCAATATTTTCTGGCAAGTTATCCGACGGCCCAGACTCCCATTGTAAGTTCATTGCCTTTTCGACTCTTTCGGAATTTGGATTTCGAGGTAAAAATCCATTTTCGACCGGGGGCGGACATCTAGTGTAGACCACACTTGGTTTCTTACCAGAAATCTTCACTTCATCTTTTGTCACAGTTTTCTCTTCTTCAGACATTTTCATTTCTTCAAATGTCTTCAAATTCTCCACTACGGGATAAATCCTGTCAACAACAAAAGAAGAACATGAGTAACTGTTTAATAACTTTTTAACTTTCTCAGTCTCTATCTTTTGTGTTGCCAGCTCCAACTCTAAATCAGCACATTTCTTGATATAAAAGTTAGCATCATCCAGCTGTCTAAGATATGCTACTTTCAAAGTATTCATCGCCATTGCTTGTTCACCGCTCGAATCAGTATATTTGTTAATTTCTCTGTTCATTGTGTCATACGATTCTTTCAACTTGTGAATATTGTGCAATAACTCATTGTTTTGTTTGATTAACGAATCACAGTTCATGCACTTTTCAGAAACTTCAACTCGTTCTGCATCAATCTTCACTTCATATTCTGGAACTTCTTTGACACTTCTGCTTGATTGTAAAAACTCAGCTCTTCTTCTTTTCTCAGCTTTCGCTTCGTTCTTCAATCTCTCTTCTTCTTCTTCTTCCTCTTCTTTGTTCTTCCTTCGTCTTTCTTCAGCTGCTTCCATGACTTTTCTGTACCTTTCTGCACATTTCAAATCATAAGCATTAGCAAAAAAAACATTAACATTTGAAGTGTCTTTAGACATCTCTTTGGCCATAAATTCTTGATCTGGACAAAAATTCCTGAGCATATCGTCACTTCCAGTAAACTTTGCTTCCAACTCTGTCCATATCGAATATGCAGTTCCATCATGTTGAAGCAGTATCAAAATATCTTCTTTTATCGCTTGCTGAAGCAGACTCACCATCAATTTCTCATCTCGATATTTCTTTTTATCTGCAGTACTCATTTCTCTAAGTGTCAACGGAGTACCATTCACAACATCGTTCTTTGTGGGTTTAACATACGGCTCTTCAGTGTGTTCCCACGCATCCAAGTGATACGTCTCAACCCAATTTCCAAACCGTTCGGACCATCCATTGTAATCATCAATATCCATGAGTTTTGGTGGTTTCTGAGATGTCCCGGTTTCATTTTCCAAGTTCATATTCTGAGCGATAGAACCCGGAGTAGTCGGAGTAGCAAACGCTTTGTAAAATTCGTTATCCATGATTCGGATTTTCAAATGAGTTGTATCGCCTTGTAAAAATACTTTACAACACTTTAAAACAACCTGATGAACCTTTAAACAATTTGAATTCCAAACCGTATGAACTGAACTTTATCACGCGACTCGACCACGCAAAACGACCTGACTGACACACGTACTGATCAAACCGAGCAAACCAACTAAACTCCAAACCTTGTGACCTGATTACTGACAAGGCCGTTTGTATATGACTAACAACAATTATCAATATGAGATCTCGAAACAATTATATGTGCCGACAAATATGATCACATGAAATCTGTATATTACTGACACACTTACATGTTTAACATGCAACGAATTATCATATCACATATAGTCAACAAATCTCAACTTAATTCTATTTAATGATCAATAATTCTGAATACACAAGATATTCTCAAATTTCCATTCAAGACTCACATGCAGCCGACAACAATTATCTTATCACATGTAAAGACTGACAACTTACACATATATCGAATATGAATTACATGCAATTTGATTTAATCAAGAACCGACAGAATGTGACCTAATACTTATCAACTCACATGCTACACATAAATCGACGTGTTCACAAGTACACAAAGTTCACATGTAATCTGTCATCAATCAACGTAAAATATTAGACAACAAGCACAGGTATGCACATGTATACATTTAATGAACCGAATCTGAAAGAAATCGATGCACTATATAAACCGATATATTCACAACCAGATAAGCTGACTTAAGCAGACAATTGGTTTTTAATGAACAGCAGGTTTCGATGAACAGCACAATTCAGTTAAGACATCAGAATATTTCAAGTGAACTGCAGGTTTCAATCAGATGTCAACGTATTTTCAAGCGAAATGCAATCAGATCAATTTCGCTTCAACTATTCAAGCAAAAATCAAATGATGTTCTCAAGCGAAATCAACATATTATCATCAACTTGAAGCGAAAATCAACAGATTATCATCAACTTGAAGCGAAATCATGTAATTCAACCTTTCAAGCGAAATTTCAATATATCTTGAAGCGAAATCAAACAGGATTCACATAAATTCAAGCGGAATCTACGATGAAATGTGAACTCTCAAGCGAAATCTAACACAAATCTCAAGCGAAATCTATGACATCAGCAATAACGAACTGATTTAGGTCTGATTGAACGAGTAAATGATCGAAATACGTTCTGAAACTTTCAAGGCTTTGTTAAAACATGTTTTCGCACAATATGTGAGAATTTGAACCGATTTTATCCGTAAAAAGTTGATTAATTTTGAAAGAAGGTGTAGAAAAACAGAAATAGTGGCTGAATTGGTATGAACTCTTCCTCCTGAGCTCTGATACCAATTGTAGGATCGTTTGCGGACCCGAACGAGTCGTTTAGAATAGTTTATCTCGGTTTCAGAGGCGGAAACTAAGAAACCGAGGTCAATGCAGCGAGATTTCACTTTAAACTGTTGTTGTATTGATAACGAATGCAATTACAGACCTAACAACACTTCGGCAGCACTTCGTGGCTCACCGGAAGAATCTCAGAAAAAGTTACAACTGAAATGACAAATGGCCTATATATAATGAGCTTGATTTCGCTTGAAGTAAACATGAAGACTTCAAGCGAAACCTTTGAAGCGAAATTATCAATAAAAAACTTTTGTCTTCAAGCGAGATCTTCATAATTCATAAATCTGATTTGTAATTTTCATGCAATCTCACGTGTATTTGTAATATGATGTCATTGATGATGTCACCTAGATGATGTCATCATGACATCATGTCTTGATTAGCTCCGCACCGAACCGAGACTCGATACAAGACGAAGACGACAGATGTATGTACCAACAACTGGAGGTGGCCACGCTTTCAAGCGTATCATTTTCTTTTATAATTCAAATCAACAGTTTTCTTATTCAACCAAAACAATATCCAAAGCATCAAACTAGTCAAAATATATATAAATCGCATAAATTACATGAACTTGTGGTTTACCCAAGAATATGTAGTAAATCCCATTACTTTTAGTGGATCTTTATATGAATCAACTTCGTTTCTTGAAAGTCTCGTTTTTAAAGGAATTTCATCTTTACAACTTCTTGTCAACTTTTACAAAAATAGTTATTTTGTCGAAACTTTGTGTTACACAAGTGTTTACACACTTGTGTGTTTGCTAAAATCATTCTTGTTCATGTAAGATTCGGCTTTAGAAAATATGATTTCTTTGACACTTGGTCCTTTGAAAGTACCGCTTGTAGATCCGTAGATCTACTAGTTTTGAACACCATTTTATAAGTAAAATCGATTTTACACAAGTTCATGTTTAGTGTGTGGTAGAGTTTCATCATTTAACCCTTTGTACACTTAAACAAACTCTATGCCATGATTCATGATCATGACTAATCCGGGTTAGATGATGATCCGAGCTACCACAACATAGATCGGCACTAATTAATTACATCAAAACAAGTCTTACAAGATTTACACCATTCTTATGCTTTTAACCAACATTTTTAACATTTTAGTAGACTTTTACATATCATCTTGCAAGTTCTTGAGATTTAACCGTTACACTTCATTTTAACCACTTTAAAATAGATCGAGAGGGCGTTTATAGCAACTTACTACTAGCTCGGGGCTAGGGAAGATTCTAGTCGAAAAATGAGTGGATAAAAGCAATAGGGTGAGGTTCTTCACGTTCCGAATGCACCGAGCTCCTTTGTGTGAGGTCCCTAGCACTTGTATGCACTTGAAATAGCTTGATCAAAATTGAAAGATGGATGGATGATGAAGGGGATGTTCGGCCGAGAGCTTTTGGGAGAGGGAGAGAAAGTGTGTTTTGTGAGTTGTGGTGAGAATGTTATGGTGAGTTTAGTCTTGAACTTATAGGCAAATAGTATGATCATTATCCAAAGGTTTAAGTGTAGCCTAGATATTAGGCATGTGTGATTAATTTAATCACAAAAAGTACAAGGGTGTCCCCCAAGGGGACGAGTTCGGTTAGGGGGGTTACCTGGTTGGTTTCCAACTAAACGTTAAGTATTAGTTAAGTTAAGTGAAGGTTAACTCGGTTACTGATGTGTTATGCGTTATAGCGGGTGTTAGGGTATTCAGGGACCCTAACTGGCTTAGAAAAAGATAAACAATGTTATTGGCAATATTTTTATGTTCCGGGTAAAGTCCGGTTGTTCGGTTGGATAGAGATCCGTTAAAGTGCTTAACAAAGCTTTAAAGTGTCGTTATTATTATTTTTAGTGACACAACTTATTCCCGACACTTTGGAAAGTGTCTAGTAACATTTTTCTCATGTTTTGGCACTTTATTAGGTAGCTTAATGCTGAATTTTGTACTTAAAGTACGTTTTAGGCACATCCGGTCACTGTAATCTCATTCCTAGTGACGTAGTTCTACAACCCTTATATTCCTACACTCACCACTAGTGTAGCAAACTATCTCAGGCTCTTACAGGCCTTAGAGGCAGTACCTGCCTGGTGCTAGTTATGACAGCACGTTTAATAGGTTATCCGTTCATTGTGCTACTGTGCTTTTGGTGCATCAAGGTTGTCACAAAGGTGCTGTAAGCAAAACATGGAGTGACAGCAAGTAAAGTATGATGCAAGTAAGTACATGTATCAGCATTCAAGTAGCAGTTTATCCACAAGTTCAAGTAAGCACAGTAATTAAGCAGTAATTAATTATTAATTAAGTCGTATGGATACCTGGTTTAGTGAGGGTTGTCACATTCTCCCCCCGTTAGAAAATTTTCGTCCCGAAATTTTAAGTTCTGCTTCTAGAAGCAGGGTTCTTGGGAAATAGGTGGGGGTATTTCTCTTTCATCCGGTCCTCACGCTCCCAGGTGTATTCAGGACCATGTCTGGCATTCCAACGAACCTTGACGAGCTTGACACTGCTCCGGCGGGTCTTGTTTACTTTCCAATCCGTAACCTCAACAGGTTCTTCAACGAAATGGAGCGTGTCGTCAACATGAATCTCGTCGGTGGGAATGACAACCGTATCTTGAGTTGGACTTTTCTTCAGGTTGGATACATGAAATGTATCGTGAACTCCATTCAGTTCAGCAGGTAAGTCCAGCTTGTATGCTACTAGCCCTATTCTTTCCAAAATTCTGAAAGGGCCAATGTAACGCGGATTCAACTTCCCACGCTTTCCGAAGCGTGCCACACCCTTCCAGGGTGAAACTTTCAATAAAACCATATCTCCAACTTGGAATTCCAAATGCTTCCGGTTTGGATCTGCATAGGCTTTCTGTCTTTCGCGAGCTGCTTCGATGCGTTTTCGAATCTGTGCAATCTTGTCTGTCGTCTCTTGGACGATTTCGGGACCAACAAGCTGTCTATCACCTGCGTCAGCCCAGCATAGGGGTGATCGACACTTGCGTCCGTAAAGAGCTTCAAATGGCGCGGCTCCAATACTGGTGTGGTAGCTGTTGTTGTATGAAAATTCGACCAATGGTAAATGTTTATCCCAGCTACCACCAAGATCCATTACACATGCTCTCAGCATATCCTCCAGTGTCTGAATAGTCCGCTCGCTTTGACCGTCGGTCTGAGGGTGAAATGCAGTGCTCAGATTTAATTGTGAGCCAAAAGCTTCTTGGAAGGATTGCCAAATCCTTGATATGAAACGTCCATCTCTATCAGAGATGATCGAGAGAGGTACTCCATGGCGCGTGACGATTTCTCTCATGTAAATTTTAGCCAACTTGCTCGTATTATCCTTCTCCCTGATAGGTAAGAAGTGCGCTGACTTCGTTAATCGGTCCACTATTACCCAGATAGTGTCATGGCCTCTTGGCGTTCTTGGCAACTTTGTAATAAAATCCATGGAGATTTGTTCCCATTTCCACTTGGGAATCTCAGGTTGTTGCAGAAGTCCTGAAGGCTTCTGGTATTCCGCTTTCACCTTAGCGCACGTTAGACACTTGCTCACATAAACAGCAACATCGCCCTTTATCCTAGGCCACCAATAGTAATCCTTGAGATCATCAAAAACAACTTTCCTTAAACCACCAAACAGAGGGACCCAAATCCTTTTCTCAAAACATAACGTTCCTTCCTCGTTTGGCACCAATAGCTTCTCCATCCCACGGAGATATTCTTCTTCAAGATTTCTTTCCTTAAGAGCTTCTTTCTGCGCGGCACGAATGCGCAAGGAAAGATCGGTTTGGATAATCATTTCTAAAGCCCTAACCCTTATGGGCTTGATCCTCTCTTTTCGACTTAGGGCGTCGGCAACCACATTCGCCTTCCCTGGATGATACTTTATCTCGCAATCGTAATCATTTAACAACTCAACCCATCGTCTTTGTCTCATATTCAACTCCTTCTGGTTGAATATGTGTTGTAGGCTCTTATGATCTGTAAAAATTGTACATTTCGTACCATATAGGTAGTGTCTCCAGATCTTTAAAGCAAATATCACTGCGCCTAGCTCCAAATCGTGCGTGGTATAGTTCTTCTCATGTACCTTCAACTGACGTGATGCGTAAGCAATAACCTTCTGGCGTTGCATCAACACGCAACCCA